>JABFDZ020000054.1:6067953-6078886 GCA_019775955.2 Pollimyrus isidori
GGGCATAAAGCCCCGGGCAACTTAGCTCCTGGGATCATTGGAAAACGCAAACCCCTCCACCACGATAAGGTGTCGGCATCCTCAGAAAACTAAACTTGGATAAAAACCCCAAATAAGTGTAAAAATTAATCTACAATAAAGCTTCACCTCAAAATGATCCCTAAGTGCCCTTTAACAGCATGCCTAGTGCTTCTTCATGAATTCAGTGGGTGGGTAAATACTCTGTTGTACCGGGAAAAGGTGTGGGTGAACCAGGGGCATGTATAGGGGGCGAGCCATTGAAAGCATTGAAAGCTTTTGAAGCTCCTCCTCCACTGTCACTCACTGATTCAAAACACATGACTGGCTAATTATGAGGTTGGCCCCGCTGTATGAGTTATGGCCTCTCTAATGCCCCCTCCTTAGAAATCCTACAATCTCCCTTCATGTGGAACAAAGATGAAGGACCTGTAGGCAGAAACAACCTCACCTGTAAAGAATGCCTGACCGAGGGAGGCTGTGATTGAGCAGGGTGGGCTGGGGGGCGGAGACAACGAGGGCCGGTCTGTGAGACCCCGCCCCCAGAGTGAGCGTGGAAAAGCGACAGGTCAGGGACAGGACTGGAGGGGGGCAGCTGACACTGTACCCATGTCTCAGCAGGGTCAGCGGCCTGAACAGCCCTGGAGAGCAGAAGGACCACAAGGCAGTGAGCAGTTCCTCCACTCACAGAATTACATCAGACCTCAGATCTATGCTAATTTCAAACTGGGCTTCCTGACAAGATTAATACCCAGAATAAATGATGCTTGCTGCTCAAATCAGTTTCAGTTTTATAGCAGTACTGAGTGACAGGACACTTCCAGAAAATATTTATCTTAATTTATATAATGAACCACAAATGTTTAAAAAAAGAAAAATGACAATTAAAAGAACAGAGTCGGCACCTGGAGATTATTTTATCCCACAACAATGGAATAAACCAAACGCAAATCGCAACATGGGGAATTCCACAGGTTACACGATTAATTACTGTCAAAATAACTATATGCACAATACAGAACACTTTTCATGAACTCATTTACATTAAATAAATGCGCAACATAATCATTCTGTAATCCTAATTATGGTTCTGAAGCTTTGCTTGTTATTTTAAGATGCCAAATCCCTCTGTTGCACCTCTCTCAGCTGTCCATTATTACAGTAGACCCTCGTGTTACGACCGGCCTGACTTACGAACAACTTGGGTTACGACTAGAATTTTAGTTTTAACTTACGACCAAAGTCTTGAGTTACGACCCGAAGGCCAAAACGTGCATCCGCCTGTGCAACTGTTGACAAAGAGCCGAGATCCCTGAGGGGCGTCCGTAAGCGGCAGTCTGCGCCCAAATACGCCGGTTTGCGAGCGTCTTTTCGGTCAGTGCTAGTGGCCTAGACATTTTATAACTTTTTGGTGAGTATACTAGAAAAATGATTGGTGTTTCTGGTAAATTACGCTCATTATACAACCTTTTTTATTATGAAGTTGTGAGATAAGGGGTGCTTTGGGAGGTTCGAATGGCATTAGGGATATTTCCGTTATTTCCAATAAGATATTAGTTAAGTTCTCCCCAAACGAGCTTGTAAAGTTGTAAATTTCTCATGTTCTTATGAGGTAAACAGTCTTGACATAGGACCAAGTTGATTTAAGACCAGCCCGTCGTAACTAATAGAGTAGATAAGTCAAGGGTCTGCTGTAAGTTAATGCGAGGTGTCCGATTTGAGAACAGAAGGTTAATGAAGAAAATACATCACTCAAGGCAAACTAACCCATATCCAAAAGCAATGAGCGGCATGGCTCTTTAGCACGACATAAAATACTTAACCTAATTCAAACATTTCTGCCCGTAAATAACAACGAAATAATTGCAATTATAATTATTCAGAGAATTAGAGAAATAAACCGATTTGTGAAGAATATTTTTGGTATGTCAATTACGTTTACCTTGTCTTTTGTACAAATAACTACCATGTCATTTTCATAGCATGCCCGATGTCCGTTTTCCTGTCCACCAGCCAAGCACAGCATTATTTTAGTGTTTTTTACGCCATTGAGTATCCGATGTTTTTTAAATCTGCTGTGCGCTTCATAAAGAATTAAATTTGAAGCAGTATGAGCATGAGTTTTAAATTACGTTATGGTTTGGTACAGACTGTCGAATTTGATCATACTATCACTTGGCTAGATAAATCTAAAAATATTACAATTCCTTAACTAAATATACTAACATCATTCTCTCTCCATACTCCAAACTCTGTCCATTTCATATTCATGCTGGCTAAACTAGAATATAAAATGAAACGCAACAATGGAAGTATTTATAGGTAATACGGTCAAACACCCCAAAATATGACCATGAATCATATTTATAGCGACTGAATTTTCATATGCATTTCATAAGCATTAAATATCATACTTTGGTAGCTACAATACACAGCAGAAAGAGTTTGTTTTAATGTCATAATTTGTTAAAGATATTACTTTAATACACACCTGGAATATTTCTCGTGATTCTAAACGCCATGTTTCAAATCGTCATTGACCTCTGAAGTACGGCTCCTCACAGGGACAATCAGAACGCAGGACACCGTAATACGGCGCCAAATACGGACAAACAGAACGAAGTTTTGTAGCGCGTTAGATGGATATGTTTCTCTGGAGTGGCAGACCGTGGTGGGGCCGGTGTGTTAATTTAAAAACAAGCAGGAGAAAAATGTAATTCATTGCAAAGTTAAAATTCTGGAGAGAAGGATGCATATGCATTAAGCTTTATGATTAAAATCGCAAATTGAACTAGTTCCTAATAGGGGGCCTATATCATTTCCAAATTCCTCCTCAAATGCTATTTTAAGCATATCGTGGCATTAAAATTAAGTTTTATCTACTTATAAAATATTTATTGAAGTATCCATCCATCCATTTTCTGTACCATGCTAGCTTTATGCTGGATCTCAGGGATCCCCATAGTCTACAGGCACAAGGCAGCAAACAGCCCAGGACAGGGTGCCAACCCAACGCAGGGCAGGGAAGAGCCCAGGAGTCTCGAGTTTCACGGTTTCCTGACGAGACTCACAATTTTGAGGCCATTTTTTTGTCTCACATGCGTGTCATGGACACATGAAATTACCTGTCACACTTAACAGAACCAGTGACCGTGAAGAAGCAGGTAGCATTATTTTGATCTTTTACACCACCACCACCCCCCTGCACATATTCTCTGAAAATTCAAAGAACAGTCATCTGAATTCCCGCCCATCCTCTTCTCAGCGTGACATCCACAGAAACTAACTTTTATGCTTTGGCTTTTGGCCCCAGCAGGACTTAACTAAAAGAAAACTGACCTTTTTCTTTTCTCACTCCAGTGCTCCAAAGTTCAGCACTTTGTGTCAGCTATGGTTGTTTTAAAGTGCTTTCATAAATAAAGTTGGTATAGGGTGTGTGTGCGTGCACGTGCTGTCAGTCACACACTTCCCATCCCTCTCCAGGCAGTTTGTTTCTATAAGTGATGTAATAGTCTGAAGGATCCCTGCCCACAGCAGTCATGTGACAGATCATGTGACCATAGAAGCCACAGTGACATGTGACCCTTTTCTGCTCACGCTTTTTCACACAGTCAATTACACCCATTATTTTAATTTGTGATTTTTATTTTACTTACAGCTCACATTTGTTTTGTACTAAGAAACATCTAAAAAAATCATGTACCGAAGTCTTTGCTTTTACAAAAGCATGGTGCTATTTATATATGTGATGAACATTCACACAAAAATACTGCATGAAAACCTTCAGCAAACAGGATGGCTGGATTTGTACTCAAATGTGGCTTAATAAACAACATCTTCAAAACTTATAAAAGACCTGACCACGAATGTGGCAAGTGAAATTGGGTGATGGCACAGAGAAAAGGACAGGACTAAAATTCAGACCCAACTGTCCAAGCTCGTCAAAGTAACTGTTCTTCCATATTTGTGTACCAGCAATAGCAGGGTTCACCTTGACAATCAGTGCAAAATGTACAACAGAAAACTTTATAACTTTACAGCTTCCTTAAGTAAACAAAATTCCCCTGACTGGGCCACTTGTACCAAAAACCACACAACACTTCAACAAACAACAAAGTAAAGTCAATTTACATTAAAATGTTGAATAATAAGGACATTACACATACAACAAAAAGGTCCTTATCAGGTGGCCAAGAATGCATAGAGTAATACAAGTGGAGAGCAGGAACAAGCCAGCACCAACAGGGGGCAGCACCGAGCTGTTCCTCCAACTGGTCCTGTAGGCCTGCTGATGCTCACTTCTCACTGCACCTGATGCCACAGGAGACTGAGCAGAAACAGTCTATGTTCTCCTCCCCCAAGCAGTCTCGGTAAGTCGGTGAGGGGCAGCCCCCCCTACATCCAGCAAGAGGGGGCGGGGCATCACCAGCCAGCGTACACTGGTTCGGCGCCGTAGAAGCGGCTCGAGGAACGCTCCTTACGCAGCAGCGGGGCCCGCGACACGCTCAGCTCCCCGTCGGCGCTCCGTCTCCTCCGGATCCCCAGCAGGATGGCACAGAGGAGGACCACTGGCGGAGAGGGGACGGGGGATATGCTGTATGATATTCTGCAGTGATAGGGCAGGGCGCCACCACAGCCCCCCCGCACACGCGCCATACTTACTGCCCCCTGCTACGACCAGCAGGGCAATGGTGACCGGTGCCAGCTGGCATGTGTCCCCCGATTTCCGGAAGAAGGTCTCCATGCAGTAGCCGGGGGCTGTGCTGCCCTCAGGGCAGAAGGCGTCACTGGGGCACTGGATGGGGTTCACGTCCGGGCTCTGCACACACACACAGATCACATTTCTGAAATGAAGCATTATCTGTCATTTGCACAAGCAGAGCTATACAGGAATGTTCTTTTGAATATCCCATCATACACACAGAGTTTGGGGATGGGGCACCCTGGAGCCTTTCAGGTGGTTAAGGGCCTTATGCTAGGGGTAAATGGAGATGCAGCTATTCTATGGTTCTCACAGGGCCTGCGCTCAGCTGTGTGATATTGGGGAGTAATTCAGAGAGGGAGGTACTTACAGGGCAGTAGTTGTTCTCGGGGCAGATTTCACAGATCTCCTGTCCCCAGCGGATCTGGAAATAGCCACTTTTGCAGATCTGGCACAAGCCCTGGTTCGGCCCCTTATGCATACCTATCCAGGGCAAGGTGGCGTAATCGAATTACACCAAATTTGCCAACCCCCTTGGCTCAGTCACACCAGGTGAACTTTATAAGCTGGCTTTATCAACATTACTGAGCTGGTACTGGAGGAAAGTGGGCCCATCCTATGCCGACTGACCACTTAAGTGCAGCAAAGGGTCATGTTCCTGATTGGCCAACCAGGAAAGGTTACCTGGGCGACAGAGTGTGCATTCCTTGGCGGCGATGTGCAGGGACTCCATTCCGGGGGGGCACACCTGGCACTGGGCACATCTGGAGGAACTGAAAGATAAAGGAGGGAGCATGCTGAAGGTGAAGGTGAAGGATCAGCGAACCCTTCAGGCAAGACCTTCAGTGGTCTTCAATGAATACTTCATGAGTTACATCAGCAGATCCACTTAGTCACCCTACCTACAGTTCTAATATCACTTACAGTAAAATAAGTAAGCAAAATACCTAAGTAAATAAATAAAACTATTAATAAACAAAAAACAACCTAAATAGATAAAATCTCAAAACACAGACAGCAATAAGATTATATAAATTATAAAAAACTGAATAAGGTCCTTTACATTGGCTTCAGTTAAAAGCTGCAGATGTAGTTGCCTCCTATAAAGCGCGACATCTGGTCACTCTACTCTGAATCACTGACTCACTTGCAGAACGTTCCCAGTGAACAGGGATCACATGACGAGGCGTTCCTCTGCGAAGCGTAAAAACCTGTGCAGGCACAGAGATGCTCGATTAGCACGCCGCGTTCAATTCCAGCTGGGCCACCCCCATTTTTTGCGGACCTCTCCCTACCTGGGGAGCAGCTGGTGCAGGAATCGGAGCCACTCTGGTTGCTGTAGGAGCCGGGGGGGCAGACCTGGCATGCGAGGCTGCCCGTGATGCTGGTGGGACAGGGCAGAGAGGACTGGTGAGCTCACATGGGCTACAGCGTCCCTCCATCATCCATACCACTCATCCAGCACAGGTGGGGAGCCTGGAGCTCATCCCAGAAAGTGCAAGGCAGGAGAGGAGGACATTCTCTGGACAGGATGACAGTCCACAGCAGACCCACATATACACACACACACACACACACACACACACACACACACACACACACCAGGCAGTTTAGAGTCTCCAATCCAGCTATGCTGCATGCCTTTGGACTGTGAGAAGAATCCAAAGGCAAAGTATCGATTCCGCTGATCCGTGGGTCACACGTGGAGATAAAATTACAGTCTCAGCCGCGGTGCAAGAAAACAGTGATAAGTAGAATACAAACATGAAAGACTTATAAATACTGATCTTAACACAACATATTGAAACACGGATATAGGACACAGACAGAAAAAAAAAATAGAAATATGGTTTAAAAATAGTTTTTTAAAAATACACAGTTGTGCAAAAGAGCAATTATGGAGTTTTATGGACAAGAATACGGTTTTGACTACAGTATTATGGACGCGCAGTAATGGATTTTTGGCCACAGTATTACAGTTCCAGTGCAGAAAGGGGGAAAGTTAGTCGTTTTAGGAGAGCCATTCTTAGACCGAGGGGGGCCAGACTGCCAAGGGAAAATAAAAAGCTACTTTAAAACCCCAGTGCAAATCAGCACAAAGACAGGGAAGGCAAGTTAACTGCCCAAGCCTGGAGCTGAGGAGGAATCAAACTCACAGGCACAACCTTATAAGACTGCAAAACATGAAATATGAGATATAATATGTGCCTGTATGCACACAGTATATAACAGGGCCAGGTTGCTGGGTGTCTGTTTGTGTATACAAACACATGGGGGCGCCAGGGAGTTGTACTCAGTCGTGAAAGGGTGCGTGTGCATATGTATACACTGCGAGGTCACGGTCGGTGGGAATGTACAGTACTCACTTGCTGAAAGACCCCCTTGCACAGGGCACACAGCGGGTCTGTCCAGCGAGGGGCTGGTACTGGCCTTTGGCACATGGCAGACACGCCCCCTGAGTCACGCAGAGCCCTGGGTCCGAGCAGCAGGAGCACTGCAGCGTGTCTGCAGGCGCGAGAGCGGAACTCATCAGCCGGTGGTGCAAACCATTACAGGTGGGGGCGACGTCGCAGAGGCATCACGGGCCCCACCGTCATCGGCGTAGGAGCCGGCTCCGCAGGCGGCACAGGTGGACGTGTTGACGGTGGAGCAGTCCAAGGGCACGGCGCTGGGCAGAGGGGCCGTGGTCACCATTGCATTCTCACCCGCTGTGGTGTTTGTCACAGCTGGACTGACGGTGGTCTGACTCGCCACCAAACCTGAGAACGAGAGAGAGAGAGAGAGAAAGAGAGAGAGAGAATGTAGGCAGAGTCTGCTAGAAGTAGGAGGTGTGGCTCAGCCGGTTAGGTTAGTATGCTTGTGATCAGAAGGTCACTAGTTCACATCCCAGGGATTCACCTTTGGATCCTAGAGCAGCCCCTGTCTCACTCTGCTTTCTCAAACATGTACATCACTCTGGGAAAAAAAATCTCCCAAATAAATCAAATGAAAGGTAGCATGTGTCTATGAGGAAATTACCAGTAACGTATGATTTCATCAATGGCCAGGGTATCCCTGTCCTAAACATGAGGGGAGAAAAACAAAATAGTACATTCTGCTTATAACAATACAGGGTACAAGCAGAAATGTACACAAGACCTGCCTGTTGCAGAACATCCTCTTCTGGATGTCTGAATGTGGACCTTTGTTCAAGGCAAATTTCCCTCAACAACAGGAATTAACAAGAAGTCCTCAGTCCTGCTCTTTTGTTGGTTGTTCTCATTGCTGAGAGAAACACACCAAGCAGATTTTTGGGTTTGCTGCTTATGACTTAAGCCCCTTTCGTAATCTAATGAGCTCTAATGGACCGCAAGAGGGGAGCATTCTGGGACGAATCCGGGTCTCAGGAAGCAGGCTGTTCCACTGCGGTCATGTGTGTGTTCCGCAGGTTGTTTCTCTGCATCTTCCTCTTTTGGCAGTGAGGATGGTGACTCCTGCTACTGTAACCATAGCCAGGAAAACAAGCATTCAGTCTCTCTTGTGTATGGAGTCAGTTTGGATGGCAGTTTAGAGATGGATAGGAGTAACACCATCCATCCATCTATCCATTCCGTTTATCATTCAGAAGCCTTTGATTTACAGAACCACATCCTCTGATGCATCATATGAATATCTATGCTTTGGCCCTTCTTGACTGTACACCTACATTCTTTGTTGTGAGAGCAGAATGTGCGGTTTTCAGCCCTGCGTTTGATGCGGTAGACTTAACACGCCGCCAAACACCTGGTGCTGAGGCTGACAAAGCAGAACTGAGACTATGCTAAGTGTAAGGGGAAAACCATGGGAAGACCCAGAGATAGACATGAACTTCCACAAATATCGCTACACTGATATTGATGCTGAGAGACATTTGCATGTTCCCAGATACTGAGTAATACGATTAACATGGGTGTTAACTAATCATCATGTGACATAGTGGATAATAGAGATTTTGTAACCTTAAGATTGTTTTGTTCCAAAGTCCCCACAAGGGCCCGGACGCACACTGCCTAACATGCCTCACTCCAGTAAACTATCCAGCTATGATAAGCTTTACACAAAAATGCAGATATGTCACTAGGACTTAGTGTAACTATCTAAAAGCCAGTGGAGGTACAAATAAACTAAACGGAAACGTTAGATCGCAGAGAGTTATGCTAAGCCACAAACACATGCCGATCAAAGACAGAAAAATTAACCATAAACATTTTTTAAAATACCTGCGTGATATTAGGTGATAACCTGCCTACCCTGTGGATTAAATCCAAACATGATTAGGACTAGGTCTGTGAAGAAATACTTCAAGAACCAGTCCCCAGTAAGCACAAACAGGGATAGAGTAGCCATGTGACAGCGGACAGCGGGCGAGGAGGGCAGGGCTGGTAGAGTAATCGGATTATCATGTCCCCGCAGTGCATTCTTTCAGGAGAAACACCCACGGAATGGAATCTGGTTATTCGCCACAGTCACATGTTGCCTGGTGGTTAGCATCCAAAACTGCCTGAAGTAGGTCCCCAAACTCCTCCAGCACCTACCAGACTCAGTATTCCCATTCCCTATCTTAAGTAAACACTTAAGTCTGTGATACAATTACACTAAGAGATAGACAAAAAAAGTTAATAATTTTTAAAAAGCGTTCATATAAACACTTCATATGTTTCAAACATCAGTTATTTAAATACATTTTCTCTACATATTCCAAGCCCCTTACAACAAACGAAAACCGTTCAATTTAATATAAATGTGTTGTACTTATTTCAGTAAAAATCACATTTAGAAATGACTACTGGATAATAAGCGAATAAACATTCCCAAATATTTTTCAGCTGTCCCTGTTGCCTTGTACATCAATTCACCTCATGCGACTCGGCGTTAAGTTTTAAACACCAGTGACGTTTATTTGCCGTTTTTCAGGAACCAAAGTGTATTCCTGCTACACATCTCTCTACTGCCGTTTCGTTTAACCTAATCTTGTACGTGGGACTTAATTTCAGTTTTGAATAATTTTAGACGTGGCGGTACGACCTGTGCCATTTAAATCGCTTGACCCCCTTTCTGTATATTTACTCACTCAACAAGTAAGCAGCGGCCGCCAAGAAAGCCGACAGCAAAGGGCGCTTCATGTCGAAGGCGATGTGACGGAGCTCGGACCGTGAGCGCAGGCTGCCTGTCAATGAGGCGGACGCGCCGGGCTGCCGGAGTGCAGCGGAGCTCGGGCACAAGCATGACCGAGGAGGCGGGGATTCCCGTCGGCGTTCACGTGACAAAGTCGGCGTCATGTGATGCTGCTTAATCACCGACCGAAAATAGCCTGTTATGTATTTGCGTAGATCCGCGCTCGGAGAGAACACGAGATGATTTAATATACTAAAAAGAAAATTCCTTTTTTGTCGGCACCCCAACTTTTATGGTTTGCAAACTTTTGGCAAATTATATCATAGGACCGCCCCCAGGACCTTGGACTTGTGTCGCTGATTACGTTTGGAGCACGGGGAAGAATTGCTCAGTATCTGCTGTTGGATCGGTGTGTCGGAAAAGAAAGGGGTCCAGAGACTTTGTTGGGGGAGGAGGGGGTCCTCCGAAGGAAAAGTTAGTGAACCACAGGCGTGCATATTTATGCACGCAAAATTGGTCCATGGAATGTTTTGTTCCACCCATGTTTCATAGTCACTGATCCAGATAAAGGGTGAACCCAGTAGCTATCCCAGAATACATACGGCAAGGGACACTCATCCATTACAAGGCACTAACATGCAGGGCACAGCAAAGAAAGCAGCTCACCTCAGATACTTGGACAGGAGACCCACAAAAGCGCAAAAAACTAGACTACTTAGACTACTTTAATATTCAAAAACATGTTTGCAAAATGTGCCAGGGTGGTGTTACATTGAGAAAGCACAAAATAAACCAAAATGATCTTTCAGCAAGTTCAAATCTAGGAAAACCAAACATACACACACATCTGACTAAGCCTCTGAACCCCCAGCAAACTCCAAAGTCAGGACAGTTTCAAAGAGCTGACTTTAAAACCATATAGTTAATAGTCCCAACTTTAAATAAATAAAAAAATAACGGGACAGTCAGGAAATTGTCAGAGGTGAGTTTTACTCAGTTTGTCAAAGTGTTTCTTCCTCTGTGGTATTTTAATTTTTCCAAAAGGGCAAACACACACACTCATTGTGAGGATATTTTTTT
>JABFDZ020000054.1:6097938-6117638 GCA_019775955.2 Pollimyrus isidori
TACTGGCTAGGAGGCTTATTCTCCTCAAATGGAAACATGCATCACCTCCTTCATATGATAGATGGATAAAAGAAATTATTTTATCTTTAAAGCTGGAAAAAATTTGATTTTCATTAAAAGGGTCTTTAAAAACTTTTTAGAAAACATGGAAACCTTTACTGAATTATATTGATATTATTGATCTGTCACTTGATGATGCAGGAGAGGATTAACCTTTGTTTATTTAGTATTATTATTTTATTTCATTTATTTTGGTTTTGTTCTTTCTTTGTGCATTTATTGTATCATTTAATACTCACACTTACAATGTTATTGTTATTTGTTTGTGTTTTGTATCTTGGTTGTTTGAGGGATTGGGGGTGAGACAAAGAGCAGAACTGTGGACTACTAACCTTTGTATACATAAATTGTGGTATCTGCACAAAATGTCAATAAACATATTTTGAAAATAGATGTTGCATCAATAATATGTTACTCCACCATCTGAAACTGTACAGGTGAGATTTCACCAGTGCTGTGTTTTGTATTATTAGTTCTATGGGTTCTGAAACACATTGACTGACACTTCTTGTTTAGTGTCTTCTGAATAATAGGTAATGCTAAAGTTACTATCAAGTTCATAATTAAATATTAGTGTAATGAAACATGAATTAAAGTTAAGAACTCAATTGTGCTGCTTTAGTGATGGTTCATCAATGAGTTGTCCGTAAACTTAGTCTTGGTATTTTTAAGATGCCTTATAAGGACCATGAGCAGCATTTCATTGTCCAGACCAAGCGTTCACCCACCTGGAGAGACTTGGTGGAATTGTCTACAAACGTCTGGAGGTTGCCCTGTTCTGGCTGAAATGCATCCAGCAGAGCGACAGCTCGTTTGATGAGGCTTCTGTGATCTTTCATCTTTAGACCTCAAACCTGGGCAAAGCTCAAAAGGTACAGATGTGCTCCGCTCTCAATCTGAAACAGATTTAAAAATATGTTCATGTACTGTTAGTACCACCTTAATTAACCACAAAAATAAAAAGACCTAAAATTATGCAACCCTAAACATCCTGCAAGCATTTCAGTATTTATCCTGAATTAGTGGGATTCTCATTATTTCCACTAGTTATAACTTAATATGGAACCAGCCAGGTATTTCAGCATGCACATAAGTTCCAGTTTCGATAAGCACACTTATAAAAAATAGCAGACCCATCGATCAGTCAGCAAATGTCCGACTTTCAGTTTTCCTAAGTCTTCATTGTAAATACTTGATAAAGATACAGGTGGTTTAGAGGACGGCTGCAGTTTTACTTAGCAGAAAATCTTGTGTACAGGTGCTTAGGTCAATTCAGTTCATAGCCTGGCTTTTATACAAACATAGGTAGGTACCTAATTAAAACCTTCCTTCGAGTGTATAAAACAGAGTCTTCCTGAAACACTTATAAGAAATAGCCAGTGTGTGTGTGTGTGTGTGTGTGTGTGTGTGTGTGTGTGTGAGTGAGTGAGAGAGAGAGAGAGAGAGAGAGAGAGAGAGAGAGAGAGAGAGAGAGAACATCTAGTAAACTGAATATAAATGTCGGACTAAGGAATTAAAGGTCACGCTCGGCTTGTATATTAATAGTACTTATGTTCACTGAGTATTGCCCTGCTTCTGCCTGAAAACAAAATGAGCAGAAATAAACCAAAACGTAAGGTTAATAGTTCATTGTGACAGTATTTTAAATAGCATATTCATATGCCATAGTTTTAACTTCGGTTTATTCTGCATGGTGCACATGCAATGCCTTGCCGAAAAATCGTTGCTTGCTGTAAATATAACTCTATATCGTGATATTAACAACCTATTACTATAACTTTATGCTGCGACTTGATCTGGCTTTAAATATCAATATATATAATTATTATTTTCGTTTTTGCAAGATGTAAGTATCGCTAGACTTATCACTTATGGACTCATGAATATATATGCAATTGGACAAGCAACATGAAAAGCGCCTGTATTTAAATAACAGTTGACTATTTCATTAACAGACAACAGGAGAAAATAAGCATAGAACTATTTGAACGTCATTATATTCAATCAGATAGATAAAGGTATCGGTCCCCTTACCGAGAGACATCTATCTTTATGAAGCTTAAAAGCAGCTTTGGATTGGATGTAAATCCCATGCAAAATCGTACGTCGGTCACTTATAAAGAATATGTGCAGTTTTTAATAAATCTCACGCAATGGGATGGTGTTTGAGTGTTACCTAGCAACTGTAATCATGGTGACCAAAATGCTCACGGCTTTTGATATCTCTGGTGGCCATTCACCTTTTAACATTCATACACCTCTGCAGTTTAATACTGATCTTTCAATATTATTTATATTTTAGACCTACATTCTAAACATGAAATGAACTTCCCACTCGTAAAAAAGACGCAGTTTACCGGAGTTTGAAAACAAGCGCAATACCTGATGACGAAATGAACGCTCCACCGTCTCATTGGGTAGTTGTGCTGCCAATTATGGGGCTGCTTCCGGTGCTGTGACGTCATCATTGCGCAGGTACGGAGACCCGAGTGTCTGAAGCGATGTCAGAGAGCTCCTGTCATCCCCGGGCTGCGATGTGTCTCAGGGTGGCTCGCCTGCGCTCGGATTCCGCTGTTAAGGACAGACAGGCACAACACAACATTCAAGCCACTGTCATGAAGATATCACGCCAAATCGAAGGAATACCAGTCAACGCGAAGCTGATTTATACCGCATAACTACATACTTAATACCGGAAAAATATATTCTGAAGTTGTATTTAAACATTCGTTATAGGAAAGTGTCAAGGAGAAGAACGACGAGGGGTGGGAATGATGAACCGGTTCAGAAAGTGGCTATACAGACCGAAGGTAAATTCTGGTGTAATGTTTTGCTTGGTCTTGATGGGGGTGGGGGGGTTAACATGTGATACGATCAGTGGCACGGTTTGCGATCTTACGTAACGATGTGACAGCGATTTTCTGCCTGTGTGTCTGCTGCGTGTAACTAAGTTGCCTCTCGCCTGTCGGATTTAACGTGAGTGTCTTGACTGTCAGCCCGCTCGTATAACAGGATCATGTACCGTACTGTGTACTGTGTAACGACGCCGCTGGACTGCCTAGGATTACATTAAAGAGTGCTATGATCACCTTGCACAGAATCGTGTGGGACTTGTCACTATGGGAAGAAACCACTTAGGCTACCAAACCGCATGGGAAATAAGGGCATTATGTGTTTACATTCTAGTGCCACGTTTTCATCCCCTGGATGGAAATAATCTATATGCAGTACATATATTGTCATTTTCGTTCAAAATAAAAAAGAATCAATGGCATTACACATTCTGGGTTACCTACCAGCCTAACAATACAGATGTCCTAAATTCAGTGAAGTCATATTCCATTTGATAATTATATCGCAAAATCGACTCGATCGTATGTATGTTATTTAAAGTTAAACATGAACAGTAGGATATTCAGTTTGATGCGCAAGGTAAATCAGCAATTTGCAACGTTTTCTCTTAGTTCAAGGTAGAAGACCTACATTTTTGGTGAACTCGCTTATTAAAACATTTCCGTATGTACTATTTAATATTAAAATTTAAAATTTAATATGAAAAAAATTTAATTCTAAAACATTTGTGTTTGGCTCTGAAGTCGTTAGACTCCTGAGGAGCAAATTTTTAAGCAGCGAGGTTTAGATGCGCGATGCGGAGGCTTTTCGCCCAGCGTCGGCAGTCCTGATACCATCCCACTGAGACCCAAGTGTGGCGCGTTCAGCTCCACGACCACATCTCACAAGAAAACCATTGTTCACAGCATCTGCTTGAGAATGTGAGGGTTTCTGCTGGAATGCTGGGGTGACAGGGCGATTAGGAATGGAGACAGCAGTGAAGCTTCAGGACCCCGAGGGGAAACTGTGAGATCTTATTCTCATATTAGTGGCCTGCTGTCAGTCCGGTGTCACTCTCACCTGTATCAGTGTAGGAATAACATCGAGGCAACTTGTGGGGACTCTCACTCTTGGATTATGTTTAACAGAACGATTAGTTGAATAGAATAGTTGCACTGTGATTGACTCGATGGTATTCTACCTGCGTCACCTGCCTTGTGCCCTCTGCTTTCCGGGATAGACTCAAGGCTCCAATCGTCACTTTCCTTGCATTTAATTAGTTCTGCAAGTTTTAGCTTCTTTCATCCCGTTAATTTGTATCTCCGATTTTCCTGCAGAGGATTTTGTTGCCTGGATTACAGTACACAGCCTGTCTGAGTTTAAAGTACCCAGCCTGGACTGATGAATAGTTGAGTTATTGATGTGTGCTGGTCAGCGCTGATTCAGTGCCTGTTTTCTGTCCCCCTTGGCTTGAGATTTCCTGGGTACAGCATTTAGTCGCTGAAGGTGCTTATGTGGCACATCCCCTCATACCAGTACAGAGCTCAGCTCCCGTATGTTTCTCCTTGAGGAGCACAGGGGAGGCACAGGAGCACAGGAGAGGTGCAGGAGCACAGGGGAGGTGCAGGAGCACTGTGGAGGCACTGGAGCACAGGGAGTGTCTCAGCCACTTGTGGCTTCGGAATGACGCGTTTGAGCATCACATGGTGGCGCCGCGTGACAGATGGACCACAGAGATTTGCAGCCTTAACTTTTGGAGAGAACAGTTCAAATATCTTCAGGATATGAGCCCCATGTTTTACTCAAGGATGGAGAGACGTGGGAATCAGGCTGCAGTTGGTGATGGACGGAGACAAGTAGTGGGTGGTGAGAAGGATGAGGAAGGCAGGAGAAGCTGAACTTGAGAGGGTCTAATGTACCTTCCCCACATACCCATTTACCCACACCCAGCCTCATTGGCATTGTGTCTCGAGGGCCACGACTGTTCACATTTCAGGTTCCAATTTCATCTCTCACATATGCAATCCTGCACTGTACACCTGTGTACTGAAAGGCATTTGCATTCAGTTCCTGAACTGTGCTTAAAAGGAAAAACATAATACAAAGAAAAAAAAATAAAATTACAACTTAAGAAACACTATAGGCATGGTAGGACCCCAAATAAAATTAATGCTAAATAAAAACAGAGAGCAGGATATTAGCAGCTAGTAAATACATGTGCAATGAAAGTGTGCGATGGTATAAAATGCATAAAGCAGCTTTTTAGGTATGGGGGGAATACTTTAGTGTATGGAAGCTCTAAGAATAGCCATAGCCATAGTGCCCTAACTGATGCTCCCTCACAATGCAAGTAATGTGCCTCATTCAGGGCTCCTCTAGTAACCGCTCATTTGACACAAAGTCAAACCAGTGGTACCCAAGGATTCTCTGAGGAGACACAGTACTGAAGGAGTCCAGTATCACTGGATAGCATCCATGTCTCATAGCTATACAGCAAGACAGGGAGCATCAGGACTCTAAAGACTTGGACCTTCGTCCTCTTGCAAAGATGTCAGGAGCTCCACACACCCCATTCCAGGGACCATATGACCCCCCCATGCCCCCCCAATCCATCTGCTGACTTCATAAGAGAAGTCACCAGAGACATGAATGTCACTGGTATTAAAATGCCTGCTCTTTCATTGGTTCCTACGAGCGTAAAAAGAAAACTGTTACGAGAACTGCTGAAATCTTCCCAAGTCTCTCAAGTTACTAATGATGCTGTTTAAGTGTAACAAGGTCTGTGGGATTGTTTGAGCTGCTTGGGACTGATTTCCAGAAGAGCATAACCCAAATAAATACATGCGAGACTTAATCCAATAAGCTAAATAAATGTGGGAAAATATAGGTATATTAAAATTTGTTCTGAGAACTTGGGGTATTAAATTTCAGTACAGTACAGTCGTAATGTGAGTGATACTATAGACTGAAATGTTTCTAGTCATATTACCTAAAACAGCAAATGGATACATGCCAAAGTACCTGTTGATGTGTGGATAGGAGCTGCTGGGTCTATGCTGTAGGCCTACATTCTGGAGAACAGGATGCTCTAGCAGGAAGCTGTCGTGGTCACTGGCTTTAGCTGCTGTAACTGAGAATGTAAACATCTGGGCTGAAATGGGGGTGGCTCTCATTTGACTAGCCGGAGTGTGTGAAACAGCAGAGCTGGGGGTCCGGTGTTCACTGCTGAGCTCGTCTGATCTCCACTCTCACATGGCTGCCCTAATGTCTACATGAGGCTGAGAGCAGGTAGCCTCTGTAGAGGAGGTGAACCACCACCATCAACATATTCATGGGAAACTGTAGGGGAGTGTGGCTCAGCATGTTAGGGTGCTGGGCCTGTGATAGGGAAGGTTCAAATTCCAAGGTCAGCAGAATGATTTCACCAGTGGGGCCCTAAGCAAGGCCCTTGATACTAAGTTGTTCCGGGGACTGTCTGATCCCGCTTGTTGAAACTATATGTCACTTTGGATAAAAGTGTCAGCTGAATGAATGAAATGTAATCATACAACACACTTAATTTGAATGGCTCCAGTAAAACATCCACTTATACATCGATCGGCCATAATATTAAAATCACTAACAGAGGAAGTGAATAATATTGATTGTCTCAGTAGGACGGCTCCTGTCAAGGGCCCCATCATGTATCAGGCAAGTGAACAGGCAGTTGCTGAAGTTGATGTGTTGGAAGCAGGAAGAATGTGCAACGTAAGGATCTGAGTGACTTTGACAAGGGCCAAACTGTGATGGCTGGGTCAGAGCATCTTCAAAGCGGCAGGTCTTGTGGGGTGTTCCTGGTATGCAGTGGTTAGTACCTACCTAAGGCGGTCCAAGGAAGGCCAACTGGTGAACTGGCAATGGGGTTATGGGCGCCCAAGGCTGACTGATGCTCACAGGGAGCAGAGGCTAGCCGGTCTGGTCGATTACGCTAGCCGATCTGGTCCGATCCCGCTAGCCGGTCTGGTCCGATCCCGCTAGCCCATTTGATCCGATCCCACTAGTCAGTCTGGTCCAATCCTGCTAGCCGGTCTGGTCCGATCCCGCAAGCCCATTTGATCCGATCCCGCTAGCCAGTCTGGTCCGATCCCGCTAGCCAGTCCGGTCCGATCCCACTAGCTGGTCTGGTCTGATCCCGCTAGCCCATTTGATCTGATCCTGCTAGTCGGTCTGGTCCGATCCCACTAGCCGGTGTGGTCCGATTCCGCTAGCCCATTTGATCCAATCCCGCTAGTCTGTCTGGTCCGATCCTGCTAACCCATTTGATCTGATCCCGCTAGTCGGTCTGCTCCGATCCCGCTAGCCCATTTGATCTGATCCCGTTAGTCAGTCTGGTCCGATCCCGCTAGTAGGTCTGGTCCGATCCCGCTTGCCCATTTGATCCAATCCCACTAGCCCATTTCATCCGATCTCACTAGCCAGTCTGGTCTGATCTCGCTAGCCCGTCTGGTCTGGCCCCGCTAACCCATCTGGTCCGATACCACTGGAGAGATAGCTGTAAGCAGAAATTGCTGAAAAAGTTAATGCTGGCTGTTATAGGAAGGTATCAGAATACCCAGGGCATAGAAAGACCTCAGAATACACAGTGCATCGCAATTTGCTGCATATGGGTCTGCGTAGCCACAGACTGGTCAGAAGGTCCATGCTGACCCCTGTCCACCCCCCAAAGCACCTATAATGGGCACATGAGCATCACAAATGGACCATAGAACAATGGAAGAAGTTGGTCTGGTCTGATAAATCATGTTTTCTGCTACATCATGTGGACGGCTGCATCATGTGGACAGTCCACAAACTGGCGGAGGACAGTGTGATGTTCTGGGTGATGGCCTGCTGGGAGACCTTAGGTCCTGGGCTTCATGTAGATGCTACTTTGACATGTTTCAAGATTGTCGCAGACCAAGAATACCGCCTCATAGCAACGGCATTCCTTGATGGCGGTGGCCATTTTCAACAGGATAATGCACCTGAAACATGAAAACGAGCCGTTGGCCTCCAAAGTCCCCAGATATCAGTCCCATCGAGCATCTGTGGGATACTATGGACAAATGAGTGTGATCCATGGAGGCCCCACCTCGCACCTTGTAGAACATAGGGGATCTGCTGCTAAGGCTTGGCCGGCAGATACCACAGGACACCTTCAGGGCCCTTGTGGAGTCCGTGCCTCAACAGGTCAGAGTTTTTTTGGTGGCATGAGGGGGACCGACACAATATTAGGCAGGTGATTTTAAAGGTATGGCTGATTGGTGTATATATTAGTAAGAACTCATGTATTTTGAAAGTGGTTAAACGTTTGAAGAGGGACATAAATAGTGTTACCAGCTTTGATGCAGGTAAAGACCTTTAAGAGCAAACAAGTTGATTCTTGATCCAATCAATGTCCACATTGGATCTGTCTTAGGTTGGGTATATTACGAGTAGATTCAATGCAATGGAAAAGACCATAATGCTTAAAGGTAAAGGGGGAAGAAGAAGATTAGCACCAAAATGTATGGATTTAATTATCACTGCAGTGAGCACTGTGACTCGTGATGACTGAGAGAGATGACAGAATGTCCTAGAGAAGTTCTGTCTATATGTTCACCAGGAGTCAGCATCGATTTAATAGTACTTAATAAGAATAAATAGTCAATGTCCTATGTTCCTGATAATTTTTTTCTGTATAACTAAAACACTGAAAACCTGCAGCCCAGTGCTTCAGTGTGGGTGTGAATGTCACATAGAATCAGCTGATCAAACGACCATCCAAGGGGCCATCAATGATGTCACAGATCTGCATCCACAGGCCGCCTACATCAGGCATGAGCACCTACAGTGAAATGCTCAATGAGAAAGACCTCAGGCGCAAAGCAGTTGAATCAGCATGTTCTGTTTTAGTTAACCATGCAAACGCTTGGATCGCTGCATCCTCTACATCTCGTGAAGGACAGATAATCCATGACACTGTTTGTGGCTTTCCTGCAAATGGCTGTGTAATTTAATGCCTCCCCCTGAAACTGAATGCTGTGAGATGGTTTAAGAGTCAAACTGCTTCATCAGACCTTGCTAGTGGGGTTGGATTTCATCGCAGCCTGGCGTAACCTTACTGTGGACTCAAGGGCTATTTTTGTGCTATTCCCTGCATTCTGTTTTACACGCTCTCTCTGGAGTTTAGCATGCTGTGCTTGTCTGCTATCCCTGTTATCCTCGAGCAAGCAAAGCTCACCTTTGGTCTGGGAGCCGCACAATTGGCTTACTGAGGCTCAGAGGTTTCCCTGGCAATGGATCTTTCCAAACACGTCTCAGCCGGCCGCTGGTATTTACCTAGAAACGGCATTCCCCTCAGCGAAGCAGGGACTTTGGCGTGGAGAATCCCACAGCGGGCATGAATGTGTGTGGGTGTGTGAAGGGACTGAATCCCCGGAGTATAGTTTGTGAAGATGGGGACTTTTTACCTGATTAAATGGCCCATTGTCTTTGACTGGTTGTAGGTTAAGATCCTTGGACACCGTTGCTATGGAGAGAAGATGTGTAGCAGGACATTTTACTGAAGTATTTAATTACAGAATATCTGTTTATCCAGGAAGTTTATCTGTGTTGTACATGTATAATAGGAGAACAAATGAAGGCATGGATGTTGTATTCATTGTGTTGGTTATCTGCCTAGACCATGGATGCATCATTGTATCAGTGGCAGGTGTCAGTCCGTCTACACAAACATGCACACTCACTTGTAAAGTGGAAGACATGCAGTGAAGTTGGGTGCAGCAGTGATACAGTGAAGTTGGGTACTGCAGTGATACAGTGAAGTTGGGTACTGCAGTGATACAGTGAAGTTGGGTACTGCAGCGATGCAGTGAAGTTGGGTACTGCAGCGATGCAGTGAAGTTGGGTACTGCAGCGATGCAGTGAAGTTGGGTGCAGCAGTGATACAGTGAAGTTGGGTACTGCAGCGATGCAGTGAAGTTGGGTACTGCAGCGATGCAGTGAAGTTGAGTGCTGCAGCGATGCAGTGAAGTTGGGTACTGCAGCGATGCAGTGAAGTTGGGTACTGCAGCGATGCAGTGAAGTTGGGTGCGCCAGTGGTCTGAAACCGCATGAACAGAGGGTGTCGACTGGGTGACGAGAGTGAGCTGGTGACACAAACTACGCGGAACATCATATTGGAGAAATACTGAAGGGGCCAAAGTAAGGGGGGAGGAGCCTGAGAGAAAACAGAGAGATGACAGGAAAGAGAGAGATGAATCAGAGAGGGGGGGATTATGGGTAAGCGGGTAGAGGCAGTATTGAGACTGTTTATGTGAGTCAGAGAAAGGCTTTTAGAAAGTTTGTTTATAATGGAATACGAATATGAAGTTTTACAGTCACCACTGACAGTGGCTTTAGATTGTTTTTTTTTCAGTCAGTGATGTGCTGACAGTGCCTCTGAATATTCCTTTCAAAGCAGAGATAAGATAGTTAATCTCCTGAAGAATGCAGTTGTGCTGTCAATTATCAATGATCTGTGGTGTTATCAGAATTCAACAGGCGGACTTAAACCACACAAATGCAAACAAATTTCATTAAAAGGGATATTTTGCATTTCACCAAAAAATACTTGCCATAAGAAAACAGTGAAACTTAAGAATATAATAATATGTCTGACTTAATAATGGTCAAAATGACAAATACCTCTTACAGAGCTTACGGAAATCAGCATGCCCAAGGAATTCGGTTGGGCACGTCAATGAGAGCCAGCGACTGTGACATATTACTGTAACCATGGAGATGACCTGACTGCATTCCACAGTGCACAAACAACTTCCTGTCTGCGTACATTTACAGGGATAGTTCATTTATATGGCTTAGGGTGGGTGTCGTCCACTGTGCAGGTCCTCTGTGTTTTTGGGAATGTAGAACCCCAGCTAATGAATTGGGTCTTCCAGTGTAATATGTCTTAACTAGCTTTGAGACAGGACACTGTGATGGGTGCTTGGTAGCATGTAGCATGCTATCTCTGTGATGGATGCAAAGACAATTCTGCTTTGGTGCTGCGGACTGCAGTGGGGTCAGGCCGCATGCCCCCAAATCCCGCTGCCTGCTTTATCTGCCCGTTAGTCGCCATGGTGGCCCCCCACGCGGAATGCAGACTGCCGCATAGCAGCGACATCACAAGTCGAACTCTGTTCACATGCATGTTTCTGCCTATGGGAGGGCGGGGCCTATGAGAGGGTGGGGCCTGTTGATGGGTGCAGCCTATCAGAAGCAGCCTGTTTGGCGTGGTTTTGTCACGTGAGTGTGTTAAGCAAAGGAGCCAGATGTGGATCATGTGTATCATAACTGGAGCACCTTGAGTCATGCAGTTATTCAAGGGTACAATAACCAGACCCTTTGGGCTTTCGACCTGCCAGCCCCACTCCCTACCCACCGTACTATCAGTGCGTACCATGCATTCACCTCACTTTCTCCTGTTTTTAAACACCCCCACCCTACCCCCAGAGGTCGGATCCCCAGCTCCTTGCCCAGTTCTACTATGCGGACGAGGAGCTGAACCAGGTGGCCACGGAGCTGGACAGCCTGGATGGCAGGAAGGACCCTCAGCGCTGCACCCTGCTGGTCAACCAGTTCCGCTCCTGCCAGGTGAGACGCCCCTGATAGCCGACCGGAAGCCCGTTTTCCGAAAGCACACTGATAATGATGGAGGGTATGGATGTTTCAGAAGAGGAGTGAGGTCAGGGACAAGCATCCCTACATAGCTGTGTCGAATCGTTTAAGAGGGTTAAGTGAGTTTGGTGTGTGTCATAGTCAAGGGTGTAGATTTGGGTATAGATACTATTAATGTGTCCCAACCAATACTGAGGAAGGCCAGTCTGTGTGGGGGGTCGAGGTTGGGGGCTGATTGGGGCCATACCTGTCATGGGGAGTGTGCCACCCTTATAGTTAAAGATCAAAACGTTACTTTCATACATTACTCTGTTGACCATCCTGTAACTTGTTGTGGCTGCAACAATATCCATAATGAACTTCCAGAACTTTCTGCCATTTTCCCTCTTCTTCTTGCCTCTCTATTGCATCGTTGCGATGATTGAATAATAATATTGAGTAAAATTCAAAATCTTAAGGAGCGTATTATTGCACTTAGGGTCATTTTCCTTTTTGGTAATACAGTGTTACAGGTTATCAGACTGGGCAGCTTTCTTTGTGTCTCTCTGTTCTGTCTGTGTGTTCTTTCTGTCCGTCTGTGTCTGTTCTCTTTGTGTCTGTGTTTTCTCTCTGTCAGTGTTCTTTTTCTGTCTGTGTTCTTTTTGTGTCTGTGTGTTCTTTCTGTCTTGTGACACCTCCGTGTGTCTACCCTGCACTGGACTCTTAGCCATGTCCTTAGCTTGTGCCTAGGTCTTCTCTGTGGAGTGTCCCCTGCCTTGTGCCCTGTCCTGTCTGGCTCCAGTATTGACCTTGTGACCCTGTGCTAGATAAATCTTTGGAAGACTGTGGCACCGATCTAGACTGCGCAGTTTTCACAGTATTATTGCAGATCCTCTTCACACCGAAAGACAAATAAATGCTGACTGTTATACGGCATTCAGCTGGTCTTGAACAGAGGGGTTGCCGCAGAGTGCTACAGGGAAACACTCTAGCTGGTTTCTGGCAGAAAGGCAGTCAGGCAGAGGCCCTTTATTTCTGGGAACAAGCATTAGCAAGCAGTGCTTTTACCGTGTCCCTGCCATTAGCGGAGTTGATAATCCAGAGACAGAGAGGAAAGGAGCCAGTGCCATCAGGCATCACCAGGACCAGATCAGAATGGGCAGAGGACCCAGCACTCTGCTGCTCACTCCTGGGACCGACAGACAGACATGCGCTTCGACCCACTGGACTTAATGATCTGAGCTAGATTTAAGTCTATGAAGAGTAATGCTTCAGTGCAACATATGCACTGATAGGCATTAGCAGTTTGTAACTAACAGTGGGTTGCACTGTTGCCTCTATTCTGCAGGGGTGGTGGTTTGAATCCCATCCCTGCCCTGTTTGTGTAGAACATGAACAGTCCCCCAATGTTTTACAGGTTTCTTTGAGGTCCTCCAGTTTCTTCCTGCTGTCTAGGGATGTGCAGCTGAACTGAAATAATCAGTAGTTTGTGAGTTTGTGTAAATGTGCTTCTGGTGACGGACTGGGATCCCATCTGGGGGGTTTGTCCTGCAACAGTCTCCCCAAAACTGTGTACTGGATCAGCAGCTAAAACATGTGCGCTTTATATTTGACTTTGTTTAGTTAAATATGGTTGTTTTTCAGCAATGACGTCTTTTAAGAAAGATTCTGTAAATCCAGCATGTCCCTCTAGTGGTGTATGTCAGAACAGCATGCAGTGATGCTGTAAGAATCCAAAGGAGGTCAGTACCCAAAGTGGGACTAGAGCAATTCCCTAGGCTAGTACTCGGCGAATCAAATCCAGGGAGTATTAACCGAACCTGCCCCATTGGACGTCTACAGTCTTAGTCACAGGAAGCAGGTTATATTCTTCATTGTCAATAAATAGCCGGTGAATCAATTCTTCTATATGAGTATTCATAAATTACAAGCCTTCTACAAACCTGATTACAATTTCTGTGGAGTGACAGTGGTGAAGGGCACGTAGTGTAATTATGATATGAGCACCATGCATGATTTATGCCCTGCTGAGGTGCCACAGGACCTGATTCTGGTCCCCCGATTCTTGAATCGTCTTCCTCTCTTTCTGTGTCTGCCCCCTACAGGACAACGTGCTGAACATCATTAACCAGATCATGGACGAATGTATACCTGGTGACCGAGCCAACCGGGACTTCTCTGTGAAATTCCCAGAAGAGATCAGACACGACCACCTAGCAGGCCAGCTGTGGTTTGGAGCTGAGGTGTGGCTTAAAGATCTCAAACTGTGTGTATGGAATTTGAAACCACATCCCTGGAGATGTGGGACCACAGTGTTCTGTTATATATTCATATCCTATGTCATGTCTTTATGACCCTGTGTGACCTCACCTTGACCCCCTGTGTGACCTCACTGTGACCCTTCTGTCCCAGTGCCTAGCCGCAGGCTCCATCATCATGAACCGTGAGGTGGAGAGCGTGGCCATGCGCCCCCTGGCCCGGGAGCTGACGCGCAGTCTGGAGGAGGTGCGGGCACTGACCCGGGACCAGGCTCTGCGTGACCTGGACCGCTACAGCGAGCGCATGTGTCACGCCCTGCGCCACTTCGACAGCCTCTTTGCCCAGTTCGAGCTCAGGTAGGCCCTGGGGGCGGAGCTGTGTGGTGAGGTGGGGAAAAGGGGCGGGTGGTGGGTGGAGTTTGTGTACAGGGGCAACTGACTGCCCTTTGCTCCTCCCCCACATTCAGCTACGTGTCAGCCATGGTCCCTGTTAAATCCCCCAAAGAGTACTACGTCCAGCAGGAGGTGATAGTGCTATTCTGTGAGACAGTAGAAAGGTGAGAGTGGGACGCCGGTGATGACATCATCACTCAGTGACAGCGGAATGTTTCATTCTGGCATGTTTCAAATAAGCGGTGCAACACTGTCATATTTCCTGGTGTGTTTGTGCAGAGCCCTGAAGCTGGGTTACCTCACGCAGGACATGATCGATGACTATGAGCCTGCCCTGATGTTCACCATCCCCCGACTTGCCATCGTGTGGTGAGTGATGGAGTGGCCAAGGAAAGCCAGACACTAAATCCTTAACCATCAATCAACTTCCATCACTAAACCTCCTTCATAAGGTGCTGCAATAGTCATGCCTATCTCACCACCTCTGCTTCCTGCCATGACAAACACCGGGCAGATGGGCCCGGCCCAGCTTTTTGGCCCTAAGCATCATGGAAATTCAAGCCCTTAAATATCTATATGATTTTTAAAAATTATTTTGGCCGTTCCCTATTTGTTCATTAGTTAGTAGTGGTTTGGTTAAAGATGCACACGTGACGTAATCAATGGCTGCACCAAAACGGGCTGTTTTACAGTGGACTGGTGGTCTACTCTGATGGACCCCTGAACCTGGAGCAGAAACCAGAGGACATGTCTGAGCTCTTCAGGCCCTTCTGCACCTTGCTGAAGAAGATCCGGTATGTTAAAAGATGAGACTCTTCTCTGTTTTCCATAGGTACAAGTATCAGTACAGACACACTGGTTTTAATAGGTTTGATGAAGCTTGGTTTAATTTTATAGGTTTGGTGAAGCTTGGTTTCATTTTATAGGTTTGGTGAAGCTTGGTTTCATTTAATAGGTTTAATGAAGCTTGGGGTCATAGTGCAGGGTCACCCAGGGTAACACTGGAGCAGTCTTGAGGGTAAAGGACCTTGTTTAAGGGCACAGCAGTGATTTGATGCCAGCCATGGGACTTGAACTAGCAACCTTCCGGTCATGGGCACTAACTTGCAGGGACCATCACAGGCAGCCAGAGAGACTTTTGCGCGGCTGGCTGTAAGTGTGTGACGGCCCATTCTCCGTCCCATACAGTGACCTGCTATGGACCCTGACGGAGGAGGAACTTCTGACCCTGGAGAGGAGCCTTTGTATCTCCCAGGACGGCGAGTTCCCTTCGGAGGAACCCCTTCAGCCTTCACAGGACACGCAGCAGGAAGCCCAGGGACAGGAAAACGGGGTCGAGGAGAAGGACGGCAGCACTGAGCCAGGGGCGGAGCTGGAGGCGGAGTTAGCCGGATCTTTGCAGTACGATGAGCTGGAACTCGAGCAGCTGAACATGATGGTGCATCGAGTGGGTGACGAGATGTCCAGCCTCCTGTCCCCACCCAGCCAAGCCCAGTCCCCCGCCCGCTGGAGTGGGACCGGTGCCGGCTCCGGTGCACCGCTGTCCTCACGGCATGACCAGGCCAGACCGGCTCAGGAGGAAGAGCGGGTCTTCCTAATGGAGGATGTGGAGGGCTCCCAGGGAGGGCAGGCTAAGAGAGGATCCATTGCCAGTGCAGCTGGGGAGGAAAGTCCTGGGCTCCCTCTACAGGCCAGTGGTGGAACTACTACGGAGCGGGATGTGGGGGTGGCACAGAAAATCGCCAACAGAACAGGAGGCATGAAGCTTTCGGCTACGGTCATCTTTAACCCCCCATGGCCTGAGCCATCGGACCCACCCTCAGACCCCTGCCACCCCCTGCTAGCCACACACTGCCTGCTGAACTCTTGCGTGTGCTGCACCATCTGTGAGGAAGACTCCGCAGACCAGCTCAGGCCTGTGGCATCCACCCCTGTCGTCCAAGCAACGGAACTGCTATCCAATGGCCGCAATCCATCGGGAAAAGTGGTCCTGCCACTTGGAGAGGGCCCTCAGCCTGGGGATGAAGAGATGTTCCTGGTTCCCCAAAACTGTCAGCATGCACACTGTTTGCAAGGACAGGCTCCAGCCACCAGGGGGCACAACAGCAGTACAGAGCCTGGAGCAGACAGGGAGCTCACACAGGATGGGATTGTGGATGCCACGAGTAACATGTGTGTGTTAGCATGTGTCAGTCTGTATCTGTCTCGTGTTGTTATATCTTATCTAATCTTATCAGGGGCATGTAACTCTATACAAACTAGCTAAATTTACTACACACACCACTATATACCATCTGGTACACTTCTTTGCTCTATAACTGGCACAGTGGAAACCTGTCTTTACTCGTGGTTACTGGCTGGCCGTATCACATGACCATATCACATGACCTGTTTTGTTAATTACATGACTCTCAGCTCAGTAGCCACTTGCAGTATCTTATACTTCCAGATAAGTCCATGGTGAAACACACCCATCTTTGGTATTTGGTGTGTTCATCGCTTCATAGTTTGATTCAGGTGAGCTGGGAAGAAGCAAAGATGTGGACAGTCTGGGGGTCCCTGAGGACTGGGCTGAGAGACTCTGTACCGGGGCGCCCCCCGGGGGGGGGGGGGGGGGGGGGGGGGGGGGGGGGCGCGCGGGGGCGGGGGGTGTTCCACCCTGTACCCCCCCCCCCCCCCCCCCCCCACTCCCACTCCACTCCAAATAATCCTTGACAGTCCCTCTCCTGTGGCGCTGAAATCTTCCCCCTCTGCACCTGCGAAGGACGTTGTGCCATTATGTCGGGCTGATGTCACTGGCAGTGTGACAGACGGTGTGGGGTGCATCATGACAGTGTGACAGGATGGCAGACAGCGTGAATGGTGTGACGGCGTGTGCTTCTCTCTCCCTCACTGGCTCCTCTCCCCGCTTCTCCCCATTCAGCCCTGCCGGCAGCCTGATCGTCTGTCCCAGTGCCCCCAACGAGGTGGAGAACCAGCAGACCCAGCGGGCCCCGCAGGCTGGCAGGGCGTCCGCCCACAGCAGGATCCGCACACGTTTCCACAGCAGCGGTGACCTCGTCCACCGCCTCTTCGTTTGCATTTCGGGTCGGTCCCTGACCTCAGCATCTGCTTTCTCCACAAACAAACGAAACCACCGGCTAACCGTGACTAGCTAACTGAGACTAGCATTCGCCATTCTTCGCACCCCTTTTTGCCATAGTTGCTTCCACCCAGTAGCTTCTGACCTTTCATTGGTGCCCCAAACTTGTCCAGGTGTTGCCGATCAGCTCCAGACTAACTATGCCAGTGACCTTCGCTGCATTTTGAAGACGCTGTTCGAGGTCATGGCGAGCAAGCCAGAACTGGTGAACAACAACAGGCCGAAGAAAGGTACATGGTCACCTTGAGACGTGCTTTGACTTTGTGTGGATGTTTATCATCCATGGTGAAAACAGCATCAGTCAATGCGTCTATCTGTATATAAATACACATTATCTATAGAATAGCCAGTTGGTCTATTGGTATAAATACCACTACAGTAACAGGGGTTCAGTGGTGAAGTTGGCACTGATTGGTGCAATGCACTTAGTATCCAGGGTACTGGTTGGTGCAGTGCTCGCAGCAAAGCAGTATGCAGCACAGTGATTGGTAGTCCTCCTCCAGCAGGCCCAGGTCTGCTTAATGCAGTGCTGGAAGATTGCTTACTCTGTCAGGAGACCATCACCTCCTCCGAGCTGGCAGCCAAGGCGCGGGACGGTCAGTTTGAAGGTCAGCTCTCTTTTATCCTCCCTTTCTTTTAGGCCACACCACGCTGATTATGTTATGCTTCATTATGCTGAAATAATTTCTGTCCAACAGGCCTTGAAGTAGTTTATATATATGAGTGAGCTGAAATAATAAATGTATGGTAAGGGGAATAAATGGAGATGAGTAAGGCAGCACCGGAAAGCAGACAGCGCCTCACAAGCAAAGCTCTTACTGTGACGCTCGGCACGCATGCAGTAAAGGGGTTCCCTCTCCTCCCAGACCCCCCAGACTGGGTACCAGATGAAGACTGCAGCCACTGCACCGCCTGCAAGGCCCCATTCACCGTCATCCGGAGGAAGCACCACTGCAGGAGCTGTGGAAAGGTACCACCCATGCCCCACCTACCAGCACTGACCATGGCCACTCACAAGGGAGGCTCCGCCCACCGCTCATGCCACCAATTGCTACCCACACTCTACTCACTGTCCCCACATGCCAGCAGCCACCAGCCCTGATAACATCAAAGTGCATGACTCTCTGTGTCATTTCAGATCTTCTGCTCACGCTGTTCCTCCCATTCAGCCCCGCTGCCCCGGTACGGTCAGGTGAAGCCCGTACGTGTGTGTACCCACTGCTACATGTTCCACGTCACTCCTTTCTACAGTGACAGGACGGACATATGACCCTGTTGGCGTGCCCACCCCAGCCAGCAGGGGATGTTGGTAAGCACAGCAAAGAAGTCCCGCTGGACAGGACACGCACCCCATCGCTGACGTCGACTCTCGCACGGACGTGCGTGAACATCATCGGATACTGCTAACAGTCAGAAACAGCCAACATGCTAACAGTCAGAAACAGCCAACATGCTAACAGTGCCACGACACTGCTGCGACTTGGAGCTCACACACCTCTGGAAAGCAGACGCTGAACCAGGACAGATGAACGTCTAGATCATTGCTGTCTTTGGATTTTAGCCACTAAAACTGAAGCACTGGGTCTGCCCTGTTAGCCATGAATCTCTCTGAAAGACACCTTTATGACTCTAAGTAAGTGCAACATACAGGGAGAAAAAGGGAGGTGTGGATATCCCAGTGACTGAAACAGCATGAACCATGACAGGCCACTATGATGACCAGCAAACAAACCTGAGCCTCTATTGGAGCAGCTCCTGACTGCACATTCTATAGCCAGTATCTTCAACCACTGTCCCGTCATCAACTGTATAAACAGGCATCCTGGCCGCAGCCCTCCCTGGCGCACTGCTATACATTGCTCCATACCAAAGGTCATGTCGACAGTCACATGGTGATTTACATGATAGTTATATTAATACTGCTCATATAAAGAGAGGGCTATAATATTCTGTTACTGAGAATGTATGTACCGGACAGGGAACAGCTCCAGATTAGCTGTCCTTTTTGATAGAATGTTGCTAAAAACAAATGGCTTTTCTTATTGACTTCTTTTTCTTTGCACTTGAGAACGGCAGTGAATGTGTACCAGAATGGACAGCCCCTAATCCTCCTGTTACGCCTCCGCTTGTGGACAGGTGCTGCCAAATTTCCAAGTGCCCTGACACAATACAGGTTTTAAAATGGTCTTCCAACCCCCCCCGCCCCAAAAGTCCACTTCCCCACGCAGTCCTAATTGTAGTGTGCACATCCTTATACCCTGACTAGACTCCAGCAGTGTACACTACCCCACGCAGTCCTACTTGTAGTGTGCACATCCTTATACCCTGACTAGACTCCAGCAGTGTACACTACCCCACGCAGTCCTACTTGTAGTGTG
>JABFDZ020000054.1:6192462-6203513 GCA_019775955.2 Pollimyrus isidori
GATGGGGCGACGCGGAATGAAAAAGTTTTTCGATATGCTCCATTGTTGTGTATTTGTTTGTGGCGCGTTACGATGATTTTACGGCAGTAGAGGCTGCGCAACTATAACGACACGTGAATAATCCCGCCCATTCTAAAGCGGTACTAAACTGCAGTGGCAACGCAAACTGAGCCAAACTTAACCGTGCCGTGCCGTGCCGAACTGAGTCGTACCACGCAGTGGAAAAGCGCCATAAGATGCACACATTAATTTGATAATATGCTTCACGTACCACAAACACAGAGAAGAGGGATGCAAAGACAGGACAGGACTTTCTGGATGTAAACAGAATCTGAAGTGCAGAAGATATTTTGTTTTAAAAGTGTCCATGTGCTGTGAATTTGGGGTGAGGATGGCAATGTGAGGAGGTGGCGGGGGGGTCAGCAGCGGGGGGTGGGAGCCAGCATGGTGTTGAGGAGCCTCTTTAAGGCCTGTGTGCTGCTGATGTGACTTTCGGTTCTTTGCCCAGGAGCTGGAAGGGATCTGCAGTCCTGTCATCAACAGGCCCAAACCGCGGGTGGAAGAACCAGAGGAGGAGCAAGACAAGGGCAACGGCGCCCACAACGGCCCTGCCAGCCAGCCCAGCGGCCCCGAGGCCCAGCCTGAGCCCAAAGCCGGCCCCAACCAGCAACCCAGAACCGGCACTGGTGAGATGGAGGTGGACTGAGGCCCCGCTGGGCAACCCGAGGCCAGCGACACACCCGCCATCCGCCTGGGAACGTCCCCTGGATCCACCATCAATGGCTCGTCTGTCTCTTCCTCACAACATCACCTTTATGTTCCTTGTTGTTAATTCTTTCTTTATTCCCTCTGGGTTGTCGCAGAGTGTACTGTACCGGGTGAGAGTTAGGGCACCTATTTTCCAGTCGTACCTGTATGGTTACAACCTGTTCCTGTTATCCAGCGCCGGTTCAGTTCTATTTAAAAAAAAAAAAAAGAAAAAAAAAACCCTGACCATACCTGTCAGCGTCTGGGGAGACAAAAAAGTGTTTAATCTCAAGTGGTTAACATTACTGCAGTCTAGTGGAACATGCATAGAATTACTGTCTGTAACACTCCAGTGGCTAAAATGGAACAATATGTATGCAATAATACATATATATTTATATTTAAGAAGTGAGTCTGAAAACTTGAGTTTAAAATCTGTAAATATTATTTTAGTTATTCAAATTAGCCTGCAGGTTGTAAATAAGGGGTGGGGGGCATATTCCTTGTGTCTCTGTTGCGAAGCTTTCAACACCAAATCTGTGTGGAATTTTCTCACTGTGGGAGGGAGGTCTCCATGCATTCCTGTGTGTTCACCGTTAAACCAGAACACGACGAGAGCAGCCTGCATCTTCGTCTATATTACAGACATCACACTGATTAAGGGCACAGGGCCTGTTGGCATTTAAAAAAAAAAAGAAAAAAGTCTGCTCTGTTAGATAATCATCTAAGACCATCAGACACATTTCCCCGCAATTCAGTTTGCCTGTAACAGATTATATACATTAAAAACACAACTATCAGCATTTACCAACAATATGAAGTGTGGTACGATTTCAAAGAGTCTAGACCGTCAATGAAGATTATGCAAGCTGGGAGGTGGGCGGAGCTTACTGGGAGACCCCGCCCACGTGGCTGGTGTTCGATAGGCCAACGCGTTTCGCTTCTTGGGTTTGCACTATTTACTGATAACCTAAGACGAAGTCCGACTCTTACTTAGAATAAAACACTCGTGGAATGTGGACTGTCTCTCAGAATGGAGGGTGCTAAAGGTCCCGACGGCACGTCAGGAGCGTACCAGCAACGACGCGCGGGGCCGATCGCTGCCTGCGCATGCAGAGAGGGGGCGTCGTCACTCCTAAAGCTTCTCTTTCTGTTTCTTAATGGCTTTAAGACACCAGTAGGGCTGTGTTGCTACTGGGGAACAGTAATAAACCTCTAGCCTTCCTAAGCCTCTCCTTTTGTGCTGTGCTCGCTGCTTATTTGTGTGCTTTCTGAGTAACTTGGGGTGTGCACCAGAATTCTGACCCCCCCACTCGTCCGGACTCGCCCGAGAGAAGTGGTTTCTCCCACCAGTCTGTGCCTTTTGTTTTCTTTTTCGCTCCAGCGTTTTGTCAGAGAAGATCAAACCTGCCCGGTTTATCTCTGTGGCTCTGGCGCAGCTGGGCTGTGCAGCTCTTCCGCTCCGGTGCCTGCAAACCAGAACAACCTGACATTACGTCGCTGTCCCAGGAGACCTTGTGATGCTCCGGCCAGAGCCAACCCCGTTTCCAGAAAAGCTGGGACGCCGAGTAAGATGTAAATAAGAACAGAATGCAATGATTTACAAATCATATAAACCCATATTCAACTGAAAATGGAACAAAGAACAAAACAAATGTCGAAACTTAGATATTTGATTACATATGACAAATATATGCCCAGTTTGAATTTCATGCCAGCAACACGTTACAAAAGGGTTGCGATGGGCATGTTTACCTCTGTGTTGCATCACCTCATCTTTTAATAACACTTTGTAAACGTTTGGGAAATGAGGAGAGCGGTTGCTGGGGTTTTGAAAGTGAAATGTTGTCCTGTACTTTGCCTGATGTAGTTTGGGGTTTTATTTTCTGTTTCATGATGCGGCAGATCTTTTCAGTGGGTGACAGGCCTGGAATGCAAGCAGGCCAGTCTAGCACACGGACTCTTCTACAGAGCCATGCCATTATAAAATACACAGAAAGCGGTTTGGCATTGTCTTGCTGAAACATACAAGGGCTTCTCTGAAAAAGACGTTTTCTGTATAGCAGGACACGTTGCTTCAAAACCTGTATGTCTCCTTCAGCATCAATGGTGCCTTCCCAGATGTGCAGGCTACCCAAGCAATGGGCGCTAATATACCCCCTCACCATCACAGATGCTGGCTTTGAACCGTCTGCCGATAAGCTGGATGGTCCCTCTCCTCTTTCTCCCACAGGATGCCGTGTCCATGATTTCCAAAAAGGTTCTGAAATTTTGATTTGTCAGATCACAGGACATAGTTTCCCGTTTTGTCTCAGTCCATCTTAACTGAGCTCAGGCCCAAAGAAGTCAGCGGCCTTTTTTGGATCATGTTTAGATTTGGTGTTGTTGCTGTTTCTAATTCAATGCCCCCTGAGGAGCCCAAGATCACACCTATATTGGTTTTCAGCCTTGTCCCTTGCGTAAAGGGATTTCTCTGGATTCTCAGAATATTATAATGATATTATGTACTGTGGACGATGAAATTCCCAAATTCTTTGCAATATTACATTGTGGAACATTATTCTTAATTTGTTTCACTATTTGACCATGCAGTCTTTCACAGAGTGGTGAACAACTCCGCATCATCACTGCATCATCACTCTGCCTCTCTGGGAGGCTCCTTTTATATCAAATCACACACACACAGAACCATGGTGTTTCTGCAGTAATTGGCAGTTACTGTTGGCTACACACTACTTAGCCACAGAATTAGTTATATTTTGTAACCTTCGACACAGCTGACAAACCGCAGAGGTATTTGGGGCCTTGAGACACCCCAGACCTAACTGGGGTGCAAATACATACATAAATGATCACTTTGCGCAATAGCGATTAGCAACTGACATGCATTCTCTAAAGGTTATAAAGGTACATTACCTCCTGCAGCTAGTTACATCTTTGCAATATTGTCCAAAGGGTTACATTTATGTTATGTAGTTATGTATATGTATAGTAGGATACTGAAATTGACATGGTGCAAAAAAATATTACATAATAATATAATATTAATAGTATTCTATAGCAGGTGTTTTGTTTTAGCGTTACACAACTTTTCCTTTTGTCACCCCTGTCCTGACTTTTTTTAAACGTGTTGCTGGCATCAAATTCAAATTGAGCATATATTTGTTAGAAAACAATTAAATTCCCCAGTTTCAACATTTGATATGTTGTATTTGTTCTATTTTCAATTAGATATGTTTTTTTATGATTTGGAAATCATTGCATTCTGTTTTTGACATTGACAGCTTTCCAACTTTTTTGGAAACGGTTTGGTTTTTGGATGACAGATATAGGTACTAAATTTTGTTCACTGTGTCAGCCAAATCTGGTAGATAGTGCCTGCTGCTTAATGCATTAGCACAACCAAAACACCACCTTAACAAGTTTGAATTAGTAAGAATACAGGTTTCTACTTATTAAATGCACTTCAGGAATGCGTCTTTATTAAATAAGAAGCTTAGTTAAAACCACATTTATGTTAATTTTCTTAGGAATACCTTGGAAGGTGCCAAAAGGTGGGCAGTAATTGGCCAGTTAGCTGCCTGACCTTCCCCTGACCTGACAGCGTGAGGAAGCAAACTGATGTTTCTCTCTCCATGCTGACAACTATAGCAGGATCTAAAATAAAAGGCTTTTAATAGTACCCACAGCCACCCACAAGGCCTGGCAAAATAACCTGGACTACTTTCACCATTGTTTTTTTCTGATCCGCTGGCAGCTGAAGTGTGTTAAATGTCTAAATAAAACACCAAGTGGGTCATTGTAGAAATGCTGAACTAATTACAGAACTGGGTGAGGTTCCAGTACTCTCTCTGGAATTAAGAAAAATAGGGTTAATGTTAAAAAAAAATGCATGCATTTTTCCCAAATGTGACAAAATCACAAATATTCTGACAGTGTTTTCTTCACCCAAATAATACCCTAGAAAACAGCAACGAACTGCATGTGTTGAAGGAACAATCTGAAAATCTCATACTGAGTACCCAGGAGAATCTCAAAGAAAAAACGTTAAAAAAGGTGTGATTGCTCCTTTATCTATTGGTGTGTCATGCTATTAGCTGCTGCTTCGGAGGAGGCGATCCTGAAGAAGTGGATACACATGAATCCAGATGGAGGTTCTAAACTGCTAATTATTCTTCTGTGCCTTCAACTGCACGTTGCCTTCATAAGCTCTGTGACGTCACAGCTGACAGCGGCCCAGAGTCTGCCTTTGGAACCTCGGCCTATCGACTTTCACTCGAAGGGCACAGAAGCGTCTCTTCCGCATTTGGAATAAGATGCAGATCCAAATATAGAAGGTTTATATATGCATATATACATATGGTTGAAAAGGAAAATATCCAAATACATATTCTACCACGAGGGGTGTTACTGGCCCTATAAATAGTTCCTGTATGGTGAGTAGGAGTGGAATATGTGAATGAGGAGCAGAGGCTCGTTTGATTTTGATGTTTCAGCAGTCTGAGTTCAACTGGATAGCTGGGACTCCGGGGGAGAGCTGCAGATATTGTTGATTGATTATTATTGATATGATTTATCGGGGTCAACACAATTGCGAATTTTGACATTTTGAACAAAATGCAATTTTTACCATAAATAATATTAAAACCGTAGCATACATTATTTTCCCTCAATCAAAATATTTTAACACGGACACAACAGGTTAAACATCCCTTTAGGCTAAAGTCACCTCACGGTTACAATATTGTGAAATGGGAAGTTAATGTGCGCTGCTATTCCATGCATCTTCTTACGGACAGAAACAATTTCATGGGAATTGTCATAACATGCGTACATTAAAAATCAAATATTGAAAATCCAATGTCATCCAGGTTGGAAGTCAGGAAAAAAATAATAAAATTCAAATCATCAGCTAAATTAATTACGTAAAAATTAATTAATTTTAAAAACTTTAAGATAAAGTCTTATCAAAGTTTGAAATCCTAAATCAGGGTGGTGGAGGATTATCTTCATTGATGTTCTAGAGTTGCGGCGGATACGGAGTTTGAACCAGAGTGGGGTGGGGGGCGCGACACACCCCCGGAAAACTTCCCTTTAAAATGAGCCCTATGGCTGACAGTCATCCCAAATACCGCGTGCTACAAATCATCGCAACACTAATTAAAATCTATGTCTAATGAGAAAAAAGCAAAAAAGAACATGTCTCGTATTATTATTGTTATTATTATTATTTTATTATTATTATTATAGTTGATATAGAAGGACTGCAATACACCGATCCTAAAAAGGCGCCTGCATTTATTTCTGGCAACGAGTGCTCAACAAAACACCCCTGATTGGCCGGATGACGCTACGCGCTTTGCCCTGCAAGGGCGGCGATTCGCTGATTGCCCGCCGACGCTGAGTGACGTCTGCACGAGACTAACGGGCGCATATTTTCAAAATGGAGGAAGCGCTGACATTTTTGTCGGAGAACAAAAAGATGACATACAAACGCTGTTTCAGAAGTTGCATTTTGGCTGACAGGCGTCCTCGCGCTTAACAAATGAATAGATACGCATGTGCGCATAAACGGATAACTGTGTGGATTACAAGTTTGACAAGATGAGCCTTTCGATCGGCAATAAAATCGAGGTGAGTGGCTTATATTGGACCTGTACGTCCGTAGGCCGTGAATAATTTTAAAACACTGCCACACGTTGAAGCGGGTTTCGGTGGACATTTAGCCCGTCCGTGTTTTCCGTCTGGCTTGATAACAAACATAAAGCTGCTTATTGCCAAGCAACAGTCGACAGCGTCAAGTTATATTACTTTGCATTATTGCAGAAGTACACGCCCTCACTTTTCGTTTGCTAAAATGACAATAACATGTGGTTGAATTTATAATCGCAATTGCACATTGCAGAGTTATTAATTTACAACACATAATGTAATGTTTGCATTTTCAGGCGGTTTACTTACCATCTGAACAACATTAACAATTTGCGGCACAGTCATTGACGAAATTTGTTCGTTTTGAGATTTTGACTATAGTATAGTATGTGGCTTGTTTACCTGTGGTTTGGTTGACTAAATGGGCTCGTGATGCCTTACTACATGGGCTCGTGTCCTATAAATTACCTCTAGTTTAATGAAGTTGACTGCTCATCTGTGTTTTAATATATTTTATTTAAAAAGTGCATGGTAGATGTGAGGATAATGCGTTTTGGGTGTCTGTTTTCATGCGCACCTGTTGTTGGCCGTGAAGAAGCACACAGATATAACGCATATGGACACTGCATTGTTTATTTGGTGAATTTGTTTGAATTCTGTGGGAAAATAATGATTAATAACAAGCATTTTTGTGATTTATAGAACTGTTTTTAGACCAATGACATTACAGTCAGTGAAAATAATATTAAAAATAAAAATGACGCATGACAGCACGTGTAGCATGGTGCTTTTCTTCTGGCTCAAATTAATTCGCTGTATATCCACACAGTGCCGACCAGCAGCAGATGGAATAACAGCAGTAGTGTGAATGTTAATCAATAATTGGTCCCGTGTGTATTTAAAGCATCCCGTGGGACCCTATGATGTTGCTAGGAAACGGTGACAGCGTCGTTCCTTACCAAAAAAAAATACTAGTTGGTTGTGCTGTAGCGGGAAGCAAACCGGGAATATGCTTTTCAGTTGCTGCGATAACAACTGCAAACATTCGATTACCCACCAAGGCACGACCGGCGATCCGAAAGTATTTTTAAAATGTTCGATCGGGTCCTAAATCTATTTCAAAACTTGACAAACAAAAGCAAAGTAGCAGAAGATGAAAAGTTTCTGTCATCTGCAGCCCACGAACTCGGGATCGAGGTAGTTCTGTTAACGTTTGATCGCTTTGTTGCACATCATGTCATGAACGCCTGACTCGCTATGTACTGGCAACAAGTATCTTTGTAATTACGATTTTTAAAGCAAAAATGTGATTTTATATTTCAAATGTCTCTGTACTGTAGTTCACCGTTTTAACCATTATTTTGTTACCTTTAACTGTTCTGGTCTCTAATGATTCTTTGTAGTCGTACTGCTTAAATCACCATTTACACTTTTTGCTGCGTTTTTATTGTTGTTTTCCGCAGGATTTCAAAGTCCTCACCTTGCTGGGGAAGGGGTCGTTTGCTTGTGTTTACAAAGCCAAATCTGTGAACACTGGTCTAGAGGTTGCCATTAAGATGGTAAGAATTCATTTTATTTACGTTTTATTTGCGAACTTCCATGCGATCAGTTAATTTACGAAGCGTCATCGAAAGTGGAATTAGACGCAGGTAATCGTATTAGTAAATTCTTTGATGAGTTAAGACTCTGTAAAATAACCTTAAAAATGAGGGATTAGAGCAGGGGTGGCTAACCTTATCCGCTAAAATAAGAATCCTTTTTTTAGTCCCACAAGTGAGAAATTCTCATTGAGAATGAGCCGTAGTGTATGCAGGTTTTTGGGGTAACCTTTAGGTCAGCTGTTCAAACCCAGGTATGAGTTCTCTTCAGCCAATCAGTCGTCTAATTAGGGAGTTGCAGCTAAAATCCGCATACACGGCGGCTCTTTGCGGATAAGGTTAGCCACCCCTGGATTAGAGGGAGTCGGTTATAGAGACACCTGTGCGCAGTAATTAGGAGCCGCCGTTGCTCCGCCTCCGCAGATTGACAAGAAGGCGATGCAGAAGGCGGCCATGGTGCAGCGCGTCAGCAACGAGGTGGAGATCCAGTGCCGGCTCAAGCATCCCTCCATCCTCGAGGTAGGAGACTGCGGGCCGCCAGAAGCTGGTTAACGTGGTATAAAAGCAACCGAGGAGATGCGTTTGCAGCGTAGTAATCCCGAGAAGTAAATTGCGTGCTGTAAAGGTGAATTATTGAGTCAGTTTTATACCTTGGATTACTGTACTGTTATTAAAACATGGACAACATTGTTTCCTGCGTTAATTAGGGTGTCCCACCATTTTTATTGACCTCAGTTATATTGATTCCACAACTAAATTATATGAAAGCAAATTTGAGCTGGCCTGTTCTTTTGATGTCAAATCAAATAGTTTTTGGTAGATGTTAAATTTAATAAGGCTGTATATGATTGATTTCATTTTAAGCTAAAATCTAGTAAGAGACTAACTTCCACTTTAAGTCTGTGATGGATTTCTAATGGTACTGGAATCTTCAATGATTTGCCTTAACCTAATTTTGATTATGTAAAGAATTAATGCAAAAGTCCAGGCAAAGTCCTCAGTCGTTCCTGTGCTAACAGCGCCCTCTTTCTTCCAGCTGTACAATTACTTTGAAGACAGTAACTACGTTTACCTTGTGCTTGAGATGTGCCACAATGGAGAGATGAGCCGATATCTGAAGGACAGACAAAATCCCTTCACAGAGGATGAAGGTGTGTGAAAGTCAAACTGTGCCGTTGGGCCTGTTCAAATATAAATGTTACTATAATGTTTATGGAAAATGTACAAAGAATTTAATTTTACTAAAAGAATTTTGATAATGAGGTAGTTTACTGTTGGTTTTCAGCTATATTTGGGAGTTAGAAAGGCTCTGTGGCATGGGTGTGTAACCTGGTGTGTTTGCTTTGGGGCAGCGCGGCACTTCATGCAGCAGATCGTGAAGGGCATGCTGTATCTACACACCCATGGCATCATGCACAGGGACCTCACCCTGTCCAACCTGCTGCTCACCAGTAGCATGAACGTCAAGATCGCCGACTTCGGTCTGGCCACGCAGCTCAAGCTGCCCAATGAGAAGCACTTCACCATGTGCGGAACGCCCAACTACATCTCCCCCGAGGTGGCCACACGCAGCGCCCACGGCCTGGAGTCTGATGTCTGGGCGCTGGGCTGCATGTTCTACGCCTTCCTGATGGGGCGGCCGCCTTTCGACACGGAGACGGTGAAGCGCACTCTCAACAAGGTGGTCCTGGGCGACTATGAGATGCCCGTTCACGTGTCCCGCGATGCGCAGGACCTGATCCGCGTCCTGCTCCGCAAGGACCCGGCCGAGCGGCCCAGCCTCTCAGCTGTGCTGGAGCACCCGTTCATGACAGGCGGCGGCGGTGGGAGATCGCTGGGGCCGCCCAGCAGCTCCATGGACAGCGGGATCGCCACCATCTCCACCCTGTCCGTTGGCGGAAGCAGCGGCGGCGGCAGCCGGCTGCACCGGAAAGCCCGACAGGTGGTGGGGTCGGCCCTACCCAACCGCATGGTTCTCCCGGCTAAAGTGACTCCCCAGAGCCGGGGTGGCTGGCCAGGCCCGGAGGCAGCCCCTCATGCGGGACACAGAGGCGGGGGGGGTGAGAGGAGCGACGACGACAGGCCACACTCCCGCTACCTGAGACGAGCCCATTCGTCAGACCGCTCGGGATCCACGCTCCCGGGAAAGACAGGGGCCAGCCTAGAGAGGTGCCGCTCCGTGGAGCTTCTACCCAGGTCACATGGGCGAGCCCCCCCGGATCCTGTGTGTCCCCCCTCCCCTCCGGTGAAGCTGACTTCAGAGTAAGACGGGCCCGTGTATTCGTTGTATGTGACTCCTATCTGGCGGATTGTCAGGAGATGACGATCTGACTCGCTAAATGCTCTCTCTTCCAGCTCTGGGTGCTTCGTACCCACACATCCATCGCTGTCTTTCGGTCAGCAGGAGACAGAGGGCTGTTCGGGGAGGCCTGCTGATGGTGGGTGTCATTCTGAGAGGGGCGCTGAGACCACAGCACAGCAGTACTGCCAGGCTTGGCGGTGATGTGGGGGTTAGATGAAAAGAAGCGTCGCATTAGGACAGAGGAGAATCTAGCCGTAAGCAGTAACTATGATGTGATTTTCATCATAACTTGATTGTAACGAGTCTCTGCTCCCCAGGATCCTTCCCCAAGCCCACCGACGCAAGCTCTCACAGTAACAGCAGCTACCATGGAAACACAGACTCCCAGGCGCCCCCTGGGTCCTGGGGCTGGCCCCCCAGCACTCGCTCAATCCCTGGAGTTTACGGTGACTGCCAGCCGCCGTGTGGAGCAGACCTGCGGGCCCCTAAAGAGCCTCCCGGAGATGACAAGATGAAACGCCCCCTCAGGACAGCACTTAGCCCGCTGTCTGCAGCCCGACTGAAGCCCATCCGACAGAAGACTAAAAATGCTGTGGTAAGATTAGCCTTGACTCCCTGAATACTGGGGGCAAATTAACCCTGACTCCCTGAATACTGGGGGCAAATTAACCCTGACTCCCTGAATACTGGGGGCAGGTTAGCCTTGGCTCCCTGAATACTGGGGGCAGGTTAGCCTTGGCTCCCTGAATACT
>JABFDZ020000054.1:6275956-6287836 GCA_019775955.2 Pollimyrus isidori
ACCCCCCCCCCCATACTCCCCCCCCCGCTGGCCCCCCCCCCCCCTCGCCCCGGCGCCCCCCCCCCCCCCCCCCCCCCCCCCCCCCCCCCCCCCCCCCCCCCCCCCCCCCCCCCCCCCCCCAGCTTGGAAAAGGTTGAGAACCCCTGACTTAATTCTAACTTCAAAACCCATCACCACCGTTATCATTTGCTGTAAAGTTGGAATTCATCCAGAATGTTCTCTTCTTATATTTGCCAATTGCATTTTCGTCGACATTATAGTTTGATAAAAAAAAACCCACGCTGTGTCAAATTTCATTAGGTCAATAAATCGGTGTTCCTAATTCCAGTCTGTAACACAGTGTACAGATTTCCCTGCTCAGCAACACTTACTAAGCCTGACAACTGACTGATGAGCAAGGAAATCTGCAGACTGTCCCTGAAGGACCGGAACCGGGGGGATCCTGCAATAAACATAGCACTGTGACTCAGATTAACTCCCCGCCTCAAAGTGTACAACGCAAAACTGCTGCATTCATCTTGGGTGTGACAGCTGCACCGTAATTCAGCCTCCAATCTGAGTACGAAGACTGTTCATCAAAGCCGTTTACCTCACTGACAGAGGCCAGGTCCCTCTGCAGCTCTGCCATCGCCTGCTGGTGTCGCTTCAGTCGCCTTTCCAGCAGACGCTCATTGATATCAGAGCCCAGTTTTTCGGCCACTGTGGGAAGGCTTGCTTAAGTAGGGAGATCACAAGCAGCAAATACTGCATTTATACTGGCTTTGTAATAACCTTACTGTGTTTACACTCCTGATGTCATCTTTATTATTTTCATTCAGGATACTACAGTTATTTAGCCAATTAAAAGTATCGTTTTGTAAATACTACACTGCATATGTATATAAATATGTATAAAGGCCCTCACCAACTACATCAGGCAGGGTTTCTTCTTCCTCAGTGCCGTTTTTAAGCGACTGGGACGCGGCACACGTCCGATCCCTTTGAATATGAACGCACACAGGCTCGTTACAGTGTATACTGCCATATCTCCGGCCTTCCCTCCTACTTTAATAACAATGCCTTGTCCGTTCGGATCCGTACCAGCTGCGGCCGTCGTCTGAGCGTTCAGTGCCGGCGCCGGTCCCGAAGCTTGGCCCCGGCGGAGTGGCGCTGTCCTGGAGCGGGACCCCCGCGGTAGCCGCGCGTCTCCTCCGGGACTCGTGCAGAGCCATGGACAGCTTAACCTTAAGCAAGACACAAGCCTGGATGTACACCGATAGATACATGTGTGGTATCTATAAGTTGCGTTATAAAACAGTTCAACGTAAAGTTAACCTGTGCGTCAAACATTTGCCGGTAGACTTTCCCACGGGGGACGACACGGATCTCCGCCATCCTGGGGGAGACGGTGTCTCTCGGGACAGCAGCGGAATGTGTCCGGGGCTGCGAAGCATCAGTTTACAGCAGGACTACACTGAGCGTAATAATCGGCGTGGAAGGGGGTTTTACTGAAGACACAGGCTAATATATATAAAGATATATATTACATGATAATATATAGGTGTACGTAAGATTAGTTTTAATCGTTTTCAATATGTGAAACCATTTGAATCTGGCAAGCTTAATTACATTTAAGACGTGGTACTACACATCAGATTGGTAGTGTTTCTAATGCTGAGACTCACCGTGCTACGTTTCCTGGTGCATTGAAGTTTTCGACTTCTGTACTCTGCTAATGCCACGATGCTGTCCGGTAGTTCCCGGTACTGTTCGGTGTTGCTCGGTACTCGGCCCTCTTTGCTACACCGCTGTTTGTAGTTTCCGTGGAAACGCTATGCCATTCCTGCGCGCATAACGATCGACAAAATGCGCCTGCGTCATGTAAAGTCCACATCCACGCAGACGCTCCGCAACTGGGCTGTCAAACGTGCAGCCCAGAATGTGGTTTTATAATGCAAGCACAAATTTAAATTAAATTAAATTAAATCCCTGCTATTCTTACTTTATCCACCTGGAGGAGCACTACGGTACTAAAGAAATATTATGCTTACAGGTTTTAAATTTTTTTAAACAATGGCCTACAGGGTTAAATAATATTTTAATGGTGGATATACTGTCCCCCGCATTTTTCCCCCACTGAACAGCTCCAGTAAAAACTATGGCCAGCCGAACAATGTCATGACAAAAATTGAGCAAAGTTAGAGAAAAAATAGTTCAGTACATCAGTGCAAAATATACACATGCATTTCATTCCTCATCTACTCCAGGAGTGTCCGAATTCTCACATACAAAGATTGCAGACACTTTTCATTCCAGTAAAGTCCTACTACGGCCGGCTTTGATGACATAATGCAAACCTTTTCAAATATCAGAATCTCAAATATCATCATTGTTGTGGGTTCGTCTGTGTAAAAATATTTGGCTTGAAATATTTGAATTTTATGATCCCCAATTTAGAATTTGGGGATCGGTAGTCATTGCTGACACACCACAGTATTCTGCATTTAACCCATATGTGACGTTGTGACTTAACAGGGGGCAGCTAATTCAGCAACCGGGGAGCAGTGCTTGGGGGTGGTACCTTGCTCAGGGTACCTCAGTGGTGCCTTGCTGATCAGGGATTCAAACTTGCAATCTTTCAATTATGTGTGTGCTTCCCTAACCGTTAAGGCACCACTGCCCACACTTATTTTCCATAACTGCTTGTACAGTATAGGGCAACAGTGAATTCCAGGACATAAATTCCAACCCATTAGACACACAATTACACACAGGGAAATGTAAGCATGTCCAGCTAATCTAAACAGCATGATTGTTGCACTGTGGAAGGAAACCAAGTCTCTCAATGATTTTGCACTGCTGTCGTTTCATGACACACACTGGGAGTCATTTCCAGTAAGTTTCATATTATAACGATGTATGCATTTTTTAAAGAAAATGTATTTTTAAAAACACTTGAGCTTATGTATATTGTGGAAACCCAAAGTTACAATATGGAGTGTCAGCTTGCTCAGTGCCCTTGGCTGGACTCAATGTTACCATTCCATACTATTCCTGAATAGATATAATGCTGGTTTCAGAGAATGAAATGACACATACTTTACAGAAGCCTTTCAAAGACAGCAGATCAGTCTTCTATTTCTGTGCCAATACTTCAAGAAATTTGAAATTTTATACAATTCAGTTTGACACCACTTAGTTTCCCAAAGCACAAACCAAAATAGATTCTCAGACTGTATCCATTCTCATTGTTTCGGTCTAAGTGGTGTTTAAGCAGGACTGAGCAGGAACTTTGAGCAGCTAAGATCCAGTTTTTGCAATAATTTATGGTTACTATTTTGCATCAGTTGTCTTAAATTTAGATCATATCCAGATTCAGGCATGGTTCACTTTTCATTGTGCCACAGTCTCCTTTCTGTGATCAACTTGGAATCTTCTACACAAGTTTTCCCAGATATAATACCCGTTGGCCCTAGCAGTGCTCCTAGCTATGGGCTCATGCATTCTCCCGGAGCTGCTTATTGCTCTCTCAGATTACCCACATTTCGGCTGCAAACCATAAAGGTACCTTGACCAAACTGGAAACCACCCCCTAAAGAAACATCAGCAAAATATTTCACTAGCATGTTCCAAATTATACTTTTATTAAAATAAACATTTCAACATCATATGACTAAACTTAAAAGATATGCCTATATGTATAGTAACTCAGAACCCTTGCGTTAAGAACCTGCTGTGCAGTGCACTTTTCAAGCAGAAACTAACATTAGGCTGGTTTTCATGGGACAGTGTTTACTTCAGTCTCACACTTCAATGCAAGGTAAGCCCACAGTCACAAGCATTCAAACACTTCTCTTCAAAGTCTCTTGAAACAAGATTCATACCCTTGGAATTTACACAATTCCCGAAAATTTAAACATGAGCTACAAACAAGACAAAAACTTGACTATTAAATGCAACCTAAATCTCTATTACATAAAGACTGTTAAGAGCTACTAATAGTGTCTTTTTGTGTTAAAAACAAATTAACTGCCGGCAAGATGTAACTACAATATTCCAGTCTTATTATAATTTTGGTCTTTTGGTCTATTATACACTCTACTATGTCAAATGATCTGTTTAAGAGAAAGTAAAAATGTTCAAGTTTGACTGTAATGCTGTGTAAATCAAGCTTGGTTCCACATTGTGTAGTAAACATTGTGCTTACCACAGGTGCCGAACAGTGCAGATGCATGAAACGCAAACTTAAAAGTAAATTTGAAAAAATAAAATAAAAAAACGGACCTGTCCTGACGGCTCAATGAAACTCAGAAACGGGGCTTCCCTGACGAAGCTTGCTGTGCAGTGCTGGTTACGGGTTACATTGTGTGCGAGCGTGTCGTCTGCCCCCAAGTCTTCTGGGAGCTCTTAGGAAGCCGGTGTCCATCCGCGAAATAAGGCTCAGCCTCTTTGCTGTCTGCTGCAGGACGCAACTCCAGCTCGTCGTGCTCCTGGCAGCACCACTGTCCCGTAGGCGCCCACAGGCGTAGCGCCCCTTCCTGGTGGTCCTTGCAGAAGGAATTGGGGCATAGCTGGCAGAAGGCCTCAGAGTTCTTCCCACAGACGTCACAGTGATGCCAAGGACAGTCCCACCGACCTGCAGGGCCAGAGAACAGCCTCATAAAGCCCATCCCTGATAAAGCAACATATGGAAATGGCGCCTTCACTCCGAGCTGCTCCAATGGAGCAGGAATGCTCACCGAAGGGTCGCTTGGTGCGGTCCAGGCAGGACAGGTGGTAGGCCTTGGTGCAGCTCTTTTTGTCACACAGCACCAGCTGGCCACCATCGCCGCAGCGGAAACACTCGTCCTCAGACGGCTTCTTCCCCTCGGAACGCGCCCGGCGCTTCTTCACTCTTTTCTTGGGCTTCTTTCCCTTGACCTCAGAGGTCAGACCACTGGAATTCTGTGAGGAGGAGGAGCTATGAAGGGACGCTATGCACAAGGCAATGGGGAGAACCTCCCAGACACATGGGAACTTACAGTATATGCTGCTAATGTATTATTGATGCGGCTGGGTAGCTGTAGCATGACACTACAGGCCTCCACACTGCCACTGTTTAGTTGCGTTTCACAACCTTTCTTGGAGACTGCGACTAAATTTAGTTTGTTTGTGGGTTTTTCTTTTTTTTTTTTTTAAACAAACCAACAGCATCCATCATCCATCATGTGACAATACAGGAGAGAGAGAGAACTGGTGTGTGTGTCTGAGAACCAGGAACTTCTGTCATGGTGCAACCTCAGGAAGTCTGTCCGATTGTAGATCCTCAGAAGCTCCACCAGGTTGAGGCTTATAGTGCCACCATGCTGACTGGGTAACCACAAGCACCAAAGAAGCAGTGGAGTAAAAATTGAGCAGATGGAGTTTTTGTGCCTCAGTTTATATTAATGAGTACTTTTTTGCCTGCACAATTACCATTTTTTCGGTATCTGAAAAATAGGTCGATAATCGATGTACATAATCTCTTATATTGCCAGCGCTTATTAGTGGAATAACGGTGCATGTTTTTTTTTTTTTGTTTAAGATCAATCTGGTGGCTAGATTTAATTAAGAATTATAAATGGAGCAGGGGTACTATAAATAAAAGTGCCATTATGATCATGATTGATCCCCAAAGAAACATAACTAACAAAACGACTTGTTCATCATCCATTGTTTTGGGATGGGAACATAGTTTCCTATGACATTGTGTGTGAAGTTTGATCTATGGCCTTTGTCTCCCATGCTCGTTTAGCATAAAGTTCGCGGTTCCTCTTGTATGGTGGGAAAGTGACCTGAGAACCAGGACATGAAATTTGGTGTGAAAATGTCTCATGAAACATTCATAAAACAAAACGGCAGCTAAAAACAATGCAGGGAGAGATGCACTGACGCAATAGCGGATGCCCATCTACCTTTTAAAATTCAGGTATACAAAAATTTGGTATTTATGGTTTAAAAAGTTCCATTTTATTTTTCTCTGTCAAGCTCTACTTTGTGACTTCTCTCTTTAAAATAAAACATCACATTGTTTGGTAAATTCAGTATCAGTAATACAGTAGAGATGAAAAAAATGTGTGTGTTGCACTAGATGGTTAAGTGGTGAACCTAAATTGTTCCTAAAACCTTCAGAAATGAGCACCAGTGACACTAGGAGACAAAGTTGTACTCACTGGATGTGGAAGGCAGACACAGATGTGGTGGTATCACCAGCACAGGGGGAGAGTGGCAGCATCAAACAGCAGGATACCTGTACGCATTGCAGCCTAAGATACACTCCCTACCTTTGGCCTGTCTCCTAGGAAACCACTGCAGTTGGGAGCGTCACAGCGACACACTGTCTTCTCATTGCCCAGACAGTCCAAGTTGTAGTTAAAGGTCAGTTCTGTGCCTGCAGTACAGAAGACATCTCTGTTCAACTAGTCAAAGGGAATTGGCTGATACAACAAGAAAATAATTAGTTTCTAACGGTAAAGTACTTAATACATAGCAGGAATAATCGTATGCATTTCTTTGTTTGGTATATTCAATAAAAGATTAATGTCTCGTAATAAGACCTCCTGACCATGAGGGGTTCTCTCACCTGCAGGGATGTCACAGACAGCAAACAGTCCTACTCGTGTATCTCCGTTGACTGTCCATTTCTGTGTTTCACAGTTGGGCTGGCAGCTGTGATTCATAAAGCGTGAGTAGTTCCCTTTGGGCCCAGCGTCAATGATGCGGTCCTGAGAGAGAAAATAGAAGCAGCTGCCTTAGGTTTGAGCTCATAGATCAGATACGCCAAACACCTATCATACAGGTAGCAGCGATGGTGAAAGCCCCCAGCGTGACATAATTAGGGAACATTTCACACCTTGCTTTTGCAGTGTATATTTTGCATTTGTTTTCTTGAATATAAACAAGGGACTGACACCTACCTTATCTATGGTCAGCATATAGAAGTGGGTGATGTCATTTTCCTGGGCATATCGGATCCTAGCTCGACACTCCTCTTCATCAATGAGCTCACCTACATACTCATTAACAAATTCTCCCTGTAGAAAAATGGCATCAGTGTTACCACCCGAACACAGAGACTGGCTCACTCAACACTGTCCCCCAAAGAGTGAAGTGAAACTGGAGACGTGATATTTCGGTAGGTCCTGTAGAGTGGAAGACGTATCGCACTCGTACCTTCTTGATGTCCCTGAGGGCCAGTAGACCCCAGCCCTTGCCAGCCGTCTTGATGACTTTGGTGTCAGGGTACTGGCGCTTGGTGAAGGCTTGGTTGTGGCAGCGGGCACCAGCTGGGCATACCTGTGGGTGGCACTCATACAGCAGCATGCGGTTCAGACACTCTGACTCAAAGCCGCACGGCTTCTCGTCGCTGGGCTTGCAGTTACACTTTGGGATCTCTGAGACGTCTGCCGTGTAGATCTGTACTCTGCCGCAGGGTTTGTTCACCTGTGTCAGAGGAATCATTGCATCAGAGGAAGAAATTTATGGCCAGAACACTTTCAAAAGCCTCTTTTGGGTACTAACAAGCAGCCAGAGATGTTCACGAGTCCAAGGCAAGTCTGAAGTCTCCATCGGGAAAATGTAACCCCTTGTGTAGAAATGTTAGAACTTTCAGACTCATTGTTAAGTTGCCATCGATGAGTCAAGTCAGTCAAAAAAAAAAACGAGTTTGCATGTCGAGTCGGTAACTAATTTAAGAGCGAATTTAGTGCAACTCAAGTCCGCATTGCAAACTTGAATCCCGATCTCTGTAAGCAGCTCAACCTGGACCACGGAAGTCAGGCTGTCTGGGCTTGGGATGCCCAGCTTTAACAGAGATGCACCGAGCCGATATTCAGATCGATATCAGCACCAATCCAGACCCGTTTGATTGATCGGGTATCGGCTATGCATGACTGATCCACGTCCTATACTATGTTGTGTTAAGTCTATTTGTATAATCAATCCCACAATAGCTCTTTCACATGTATTCTTTGCGGCATTTGAAGCAAAAAGTAACGTTGCCCCTCAGTCTTTTTTGCTACTCAGTGGGTGTGAGTACAGTGACGTCATGCGCATACCCTTCACAGTACAAGGAGCGCAAGATAAGATCTGGGAGTACTTAATGCTTTTAACAGAAACCAGTATCACAGCAATTTGCAATCTTTGTAAAATAAAGTTTTAAGAGGTGGTATGGGAATATCATTTAGCTCTATATAACGTAGAACATAAGTATTATGACGTCATTGAGAAGTATGCCAAATATCCATGATGTAATCATTACAATGTAAATCGACTGAGTATGTATTTGCACCTTGTATTAGCCAGATTTTTTCGTTAGCCATTTTGTTTGTCCTGAATCTATGAATATCCACTTTTAGCGTATACTTTATCACTATAAACCCTCTACTTAGTCAATGTGCAACAGGCTGAAGCTGCCAAGGTTTATTGCTGAAGGAAGGGAACCCGAGTTCAGCATAAGTTCACAGCTGAACATTTAAAAAAAAAAAAAAAAAAAAAATCTAGTTCAGATGGTTGCGCCACCATTATGTTCGGCGGAGGGACTAAACAGTAAAAGAAATGGACAAACTTAAGGGGGGAGTGGATTAAGGGAAAAAACAATGACTGATTGGTTGAAGGAATGATGCTGCTCAAATGAGGAGATATTGTTAAATGATAAGAACTTGTATAAAAAAGTGTAAAACAGTATTGGACACTACTGGAGGGTGTCCAGCCTTGGCAGTAACCTTGCTGTTGCGATAAAGACTGAATCTGAAGATCTAACACAAGTGGCTCCTGACTTATGATTAGCGGGGAAGAAAAAAAGCACAACAGTGGGAATAGCGTTTAACGGACAATCCCACTTAAAGCGCACATAACTCTGAGACCAAAAAAAAAAATAAAATAAAATAAAAAAAAAAAAATCAATGGATGTCGCTAACCTGGACTGTCCTACGAACTCGCTGCAGCTCGTGATACAAGAGGGGCTGCCATGACAAAGTATAACTGAGCTGATGCCAATGTGAGAACAATTTTGTTAAAATTAAGCATTCACCTCGTGTATATTTGATTTGAAGATATTCATATCGAACTGCAAATGCTTCAAAAATGCTTAAAACAAGACGTACAAACAAGGTGGAACAGTACATTAGGTATGTTGGTAGGAGCCTAATTAAATATTTGTCATACATTTTTTCCACCTGCATTTATTAGCTTAAAAATGAATATATAAAGCATAACAAAGTAAAAAGAGCTCTTGTATTGGAATCTGTATCGGTAATTGTATATCAAAAATCAGAAAAAAGTGGATCGGCCAGTCCCTATTTATTAACTTGGGCTCCGACCCGCCACAGAATAAATTTTTCACCTGTATCACGTGACCTAAAATCCCACCCTGTCCTATGTCCATTTCCACCATGTACCTTACACTGAACTGGCTTTTTTCCTTCCTTCCTTTTAACATCACTGCATAAAGCAGTATTCTCCTAAACCAGTTTCCCGACCCAGTCCTGGGGTTCCTCCCAAATCCCCACATTTTTGAGCAAAAACACGAACTGTCTTGGGAGACCCTGAAGAGTGGACTGGGAAGCTGTCCTAAACAACCTGCAGACCCCTGTGCCACATTACTGACCCGGCCAAAGAGCACAGACCTTGATGAACTTGTAGGGTGGGGGCTTCTTGTCATTTTCCTGCGCCTCCTTGGCCTCTCGTTCTCTCTTGATCTCGGAAAAGCGTGCCTCAGCATCCATCAGGGCTGGGATGGGAGGATAGAGCAAGTCACAGCACGGCCACAAGTCCCACACCAACACGCACGGCGACAGAGAACTGAACGTACCGTTCTTAAAGACCTTGCCGATGCCATTGCCCTGGTACTTGCTTCCACGATCGCCCTCCATATATGGAAACACCCGAGCCTGATGGGTCCAGAAGTAGTCCTTGGAGCCGAAGAAGAAAACAGGGAACTCGCCGATCTCGTGCCGCAGCTTCTGGATGTTGGTCGGGACACTGCGGGGGTGACGGATTTCCGCAGGCCACCACCTGGAAAGCAAATCTGTGTTCACGGCTCCACAATAAACCACCAGCACCAGTTCTTCAAAGAGTCATAAGTGCATAAACGATGAGGCTGTCATCCAACACACATTCTTATTCCTTAAGTGATCCAATGTCTCTAAGAATATAAGTAAAACAAAGGTTATGGTACAGAGGCCTAAAGCACACATGGCTTTATAAAATTTTCCATCTCTCGCCATCTACATAAATTTGCCACTACCAGCTGAGAAAATGAATCTCAAATAATTCCAGTCAACTTTATTTTGAACTTTGCTTAACAACCATGGGAGGCTCTATGGGTGATCAGTAAAATTACTGAAATTACAACCAGCAGACATTTTCACCACCCCTGCATACACAACCCGCCTGTGTGCCTCACCTGTAGTTTCCCAGCTTGACCCAGATGATGTCTTTGTATCTGGGCTTTTTGCCAGCCCGACAGTCATTACAGTACCAAGTGCCATCGGGCATAGAAATATTGAGGCAATCTGGGTGGAAGGCTGCAGGGCACGATTCACAGCACAGCAGACTGCCTCCTACAGATCACAGAAAAACAAGGCGGGACAGCCAACATTCCTGGTCAGGCACAGCAGCACAATTTAGCTACTCAGAGGAAACAGTGCGAAATACCCACTAGCAGATATACACAACGAACAAAAGTGCTTCACAAAATCAGGAGTACCAAAAATCATTAAAAAAAAAACTTTATTGATCCTGGAGGAAATTGCTTTCCTTTCCTTTCCTTTCAGAAGGAAAGATCCACCTGCTTCTTTGTAGTTCAGGTACAACAAACATTCCGTGAGTCAGCAAAAATAAAGAATTTAACAAAATGACCTTGAAGAGGCACATTGCAAAATTGACATCTCGCATATTTCACAAAATACCAGTTTCTCTTTGGAGAATGTTGCCAGTACAGCCGCCCGCCAATGTGTATAATCACAAAATAAATAACACACTTCTGTATGACAAAATTCATAGTCTGAATGGAGCACAAAGACAGAGGGCAATACGCCATAGCCGGTTCATCCACCGAGTGCAACCCTGACCTTTGGAGCAGATGAAGCACCAGCTGACGTTGACGTGGGAGTGGTGGCTGTAGCCCTTCTTAGCGGCGAAGTGATTCGTGCAGATTATGGCGTTGGCAGACAACACTCGGCTGCCTGCAGCCATGCAGAGCTCTCCGGCGTGGTAGGCCACTGGGCATCGCACACAGCGCAGCATCTTACCTAGGGGGCACAGCGCCATATGAGCGGGTCAGTGCCCACAGCCTGCCACCAGATTTGTGGAGCTTGATAACCATTGAGAGAGAAGAACCAGAGAGGCTGATACTGACCTTTGGTGGCCTTGGAGCGGCTGTTGAAGTGGCAGCTGAGACAGACGTGCAGGGGGCAGCGAAAACCCTTGTTCTTAAAGACGGAGAGGGCATTCAGACGGGCACAGGCCTCGTGGTAGAAGCGGCCACACTGCTGTACCACGCAGCGCTGGATGCTGCCGTCAGTACCTTTACAGGAAAAGCACTGCTGGACGCCTGGTGGAGGAGAGAACCAACATCACACACACACGTGCACACGCACAAACACCAGGACGCGGTGCACCCACCTGAGCGGCATGTCTGACAGAGAACTTTGGCCTGGGGCCGCGAAGGGGCATCCAGACAGCGCGAGTGGAAGGCTGCACAGCACTGGCCCTCACACAGCAGCAGCTCCTCACCAACCCCCTCGCAGACCTGCACATACATACCTCTTCTCAGGCCTGCTCATATAACATATCACTATATACATATACTCACCTAAAGGATTATTAGGAACACCATACTAATACGGTGTTTGACCCCCTTTCGCCTTCAGAACTGCCTTA
>JABFDZ020000054.1:6311532-6326055 GCA_019775955.2 Pollimyrus isidori
ACTATTCTGGTGCAGGTAACAAGCACATCTGGCAGCTGCCCGCGCAAAACCGCATGTGACGTCAGGCGTCATCACGCCCGCTGTGAGTGATTGCATGTTATATCGAAATCAGACGAGTTATGCTCATCTCCTGTCCTTGAAAATATAATTGGCTGAATCGTATAAATGCAGGATTAAGATTGTGGGGGGGTCGAATCGAGATCGCGATCTTTTAATGATTAATTGTGGAGCTCTACCTCATATCGGCCGATAGTTTATCGGTCCGATACATATCGTGCATCCCTAAATAAAACAAAATATTTTTCTTCATCCTCAGTGTCTTCCTTTGACTATGGTTTCTTCCTTCTTTGTTCTAAACCTTACAAATGTTGAAAACGATTCAGCAGTAACGGATAGCCTGTGATCTACCATCATCATGTCATTGTGTCTCTTCCGATTTGTGTATTGTGTCTTTCATATTCTAATTTCTTTCATCAGAAGAAAACAGAAGAGCATTTAGACTGCCTGGTGTGTGCACAATGTAGTTTTCGTTTTATTTGGTTGAGCAAACCTGTTTTATTTACAATCTGTTATTTGGTGTTGGGTTAAGTACTAGATTTTTATGGTCTACAAATTCCTCAGTAAGAGGGGTAAGCAGGTGTTTGCTACTCGATTCTATATCCAGGTGGGGAAGGCTATGAGATCTTTGACTGGCCATCTTGCTGGAACCACGTTATACCTGGACATACAGACAGATGTGAAATCACAAGGGATTGAGCCAATAAATGAGTTTGTCATGGGCCTCGATGACATAAAAAATGAGCAGATGGTAAAAAATGATATTTTAAAATGCTTCTGGAATGATTCACAGAGAAATTGGCTGTGTTAGCTACTTCCCAGGTGAGGGTTTATTACTTATGACCTTTGTGGCCTTTAATATTTTCCCTCACATTCAGGATTTGATGCTCCAGGGGGGACAAATGCTTGGCTTTGGCCATGCAGTAGGCAGACGGTGGCTTAGGGAATGTGACAGACAGCATATGGTTTTGGAAACATGATGTGAAAAAGCTGGACCCCCTACTGCAGAGAGGACACATGGGGGTGGAGGGGGTGTATCCACAATCACCATAATCACTGTAATCATCATAATCACCAGAATCACTTCAGCCCCTCCAGCAGAGTGCTCCAGGCAAAAGACTCGGGCAAATGGTGGAGAAAAGGCCCCCTCCCTCAACCCACTGGATCTTCAGCACCTTGTTAATACCTGGCCCTTTCAAGTACGGAAGGTGTAAGGAGGTAATGGGCTTTTTCTGTACAGGAACCTGTTGTGTAGTGATTTCACATCGATCTAAGCCTTGGGGGGTGGTTGGGGCAATTCAGCTAATCAGAGATTACCAGTAAAGCATGCAGCCCAAAATGCTTCTTACAGAATATTGAGATGAGAATGTTCTAAAGGTGTTTTTTTTTACTTTTTTACAACTGACAAAATCAGATCATCTAGTAACAACAGCAGAGTTTCAGGGAACCCTAATATGGAGTGGCATTAAGATCGGCTCTAGACCCGTATCTAGGACTATCCCGGAGGCTATGGGAGCAAGGCATGGAACAACCTAGAATGGGGTACCAACCAATAGCAGGATACACTGACACAACAGTCAAACACATGCACACCTACGAACAGTTTTGTAACTCCAACTAACCTCAGCATGTTTTTGGACTGTAGGTGGAAACTAGAGTACCTGGAAGAAATCGCATGATGACACATGCAAACTCCAGTAAAATACATATCACAAAGAAAAAGAGGGTGAAGGTGGTTCCTTGTTGGCTCACATTCTAAAAACATTACTGTCATGGCTTGAGCTATTAGCCAAGGGGTATCTGAACATCTTTGGAAGTACAGGGAATCTTTTAATGTGGCCGTGAGAGACTAACCCCTAAGGCTTCGCCGCAAGCCTCCCTCACACTAATTGAAAGGCTGAATTTCAGACCAAGACTCTCAGGTCCCTCTGGGGGAAGTTGCTTCCTGAGGTATGAGACAGAGAGTCGAGGAAGGAACAGAAAGCTCCTGTTGAAGGTGCCCAAGGTTATCCCTCATGCAAGTTTCATCGATCGCTTCCTTAGCCACATGCCAAGAAAAGAAGAAACAGCTGTCAGTCGAGGGCTGGAAATTTAATTTGAGATTTATCTCATTTTACGGCTTAATCTAAGATTTTCTCTACATCTGATACTTTACTTCAGTGCTGCTCAATATGAATAGTATGCTCCCACGGCAGGCCTTGGTTCGACAGATCATCCTGTTTACGATTCAGTCAAATCCCATTATGTTGTACAGGTTTGCAAAGTTAAAATGCAATGTGTCAAACAAAAAAAGGCTTTTTCCACAAGCTTTTAATGCCTCACCAAATTTGTTTTTTTCTGGTACAAGTAAGGGTCCCTGATGCAGGTGGTGGTGTGGAAAAAGAAAGTCAAAAAGGAGTGCTCCTCCATTAACATGCAAATGCGTGACGAGGTGTCTGGCGAACGGGACGGGCAGGGTCAAGACGGTAAGCTGGGTTTTGCCAGAGGTATGAATCCAGAGCATTACACAAACACCATTTCTTGTCATAAATTGAAATGTGAAATACTTTGTTTTGGTGTTAAAATTTGCAATTTCAATATACAAATGTGGGTCACAGAGGTTTGTAGATTTACATTTTCTTCATTTTGTTAATGTGTGCATCCAATCTATGGATCTATGAGTACATGGTCATGCCTTTTGGATTAGTTAATGCAACTGTCAATTTCTGGGCCCCTGTTGATGTTAGTATATCAGAACTACATCCTGGTAGATTCCCCAGTGAGGCGCCCATGTCCAGTATGCTGTGGATGTCCCCAGTGACCTATAACCTCACCTAGAAGAGCTACCCATCAACAACCTCTATTGAAAGCATATGATGCCAGCTTCTGAGCTCAGGGCTTTATCTTGTTGCTCCTAAGTCTTAGTCTCTGAGACTTTCCTAATCTGTCAGATTTCTGTTTGAGTTTCAGCTTCTGATTTGGTTTCCTGGTCTCAGTTCTCTCTCTGCTATGGAGTGGATGGTATTCTCTACCAAAGTCTTTGGAATGAAAGTTTAGATGACTGGGTGATGTTTCACCTGCCACTTGTTCCTAACATTATGCATAAATTGGTATGTGGTGTTTCCACTGCAATGTCATTTTACCTTTTGTTATTATTAGTCTGCTGTGTGGCCAGGACCTTATTTCCAGTAAAGAATCCCCCAACCTAGAGCTGGGCGGTATGACCAAAAATTTATATCACAGTATTTTTCAAAATTATATCGATGTCACAGTATTTGACGGTATTTTTTTTTCCATGCATGATTAGGTGTTAACCCCATTTCCTAATAAATTAGAGAATAATTACTGCAGTATATTGGCTTACATTGACCGGACTAGTAATAACCCAGATTTGATTGGTCTCACAAAATGCTGCTGTTCACAAAGAGGTGACAGTGGCACTCATAATGTTAATGAAGGAAAAAAAAAAAAGTAATTTCGACTTGGTAAAACATATCTGGGATCCAGTACTTCATTCATCTCCTTGAAGCCAACTTTCATGTTTTTAGCTGAGTGGAAAGTAATAGCGTTGGTAATATCGTTCCACCGTTTGCTTTTCTTGTCGTAGGCAGTCCCCTTAGTAAACGCGTCTTTGAGTGACGTCTGAGTCGCGTTTTGTGTTGCAGTGCCAACTTTATCGTTACCTGCAGATGTGGAAGAGGATGCAGATCTTAGTTTCATGCATTCTTCGTATTCCAGGACATGTTTGTGGCGGCGGTGGTGAAGCAAATTGCTTGTGTTGCCTCCTGCGGCTACAACTTTAGCCCGACAACGTTTACATATTATGGTTGTTTGATCAACGTCAGATTTTTTAAAGACAAAGTATTTCCACACAACCGACATGGCTCCTCTTTTCGGAAGTAGTTCCTCTTTGTACGTGACATTTTCTTCGTTCATGCTGTTCACCGCTCAACACACACAGGCCGTGCTTCCACCACTCTCAAGCAGACGCATACAGCTTGTTTGGTACCACTGCAAAACAATCCCCCTCTCAAACAATGTCCCGCGGCGGGACGTTCCACCGCTCTGTGTTCCCGACGCTTTGTACGCACACACTCACCGGTATTGGGGTATATGAAAAATGAATATCATTAAAAAAAACAAACACCGGTATTCGGTATGAAAATGTGTACCGCCCAGCCCTACAGGGAGTCTGTGCAAATTAAATCCTCTTGCTGCCACGCTGGCTGAAATATGGAAGAAAATATGACAACTTTTGTGTATAACCTACCTACCTACGTGCACTGTCCATTCTCCTTTGATTACCCGACTGGAATTCCTATGCAAAGACAGACTGGTGTTTGGGGTCTTGCTTTTTATTACTGTGTAGAAAATGGATATCGACCGGAAACTATGGCCTCAGGTGACACCTCCTGACATATCCGGCTTCAGGAGATCTCGCTCACTTGCAGCGCTGGATGCCGGGATGGCAAGAGTAGATCTTGAAATATGAGCAATATTGGGAAATTAACACAGTTCTTTACATGCTTCTTAAGCAATGAGCTTCCATATTTGCGGCTGTCATACACAAAAACATTCAGGAATGATTTACACGCAGTGAAGCATTTAGCAACGTTTTCGTTATCTGACATAATTCTCCCACATGTCGGACTTCATTTTATTGGAGTTATTTGCGACAACTTTAAACTCTCCACTTGCTAGTTTTCTTTCTAACTCAGCATCTATTTCCAGTGGTTGCAGGAGATCACCGCGTCTTTTGGAAATGAAAGCGGGAGAGATTTCCGGGAATGTGCGTGCAGGCATTAACTGATATGGATTTTACGTTTTATCATCTTTGACGAACAGTTTTTTTATGTGTCTCTAAAATATTGCCCCAGGGAAGGATTATTCAAATCCCGTTCCTCAAGGGCCGAGCCGTGCTGGTTTTCCAGCTTTCCTTTACCTGAGAGCCAGTTGTTAAGCCTCTGGTCAATTAGAGCCAGAAATTATTAAGATAACTACCTGGGAGACTTGAAAACAAGGCCTGGATTTGGAATCGAGGGCCAGATTTGAATAGGCGGGCCCTAGGGTATTTTTTTGTTGGCACGTGATATTTTTCACCCGTTTCATCAAAACTTGCGGGTCACCCGTCAGATAACCGCTGGTACCTGAACCCGTGCAGGACTCTGGACCATGCCCCCAGTTCCCCTTTGACACATACCACCATCTTACTCTCTGTCAAATTCAGTGATCAATTCCTGTATGCAGCTTGTATTTCAACTTTAGGGAGAACCTCATCAGCATCGACGAGCTGATCGCCATCATGCGGCAGATCCAGAACATTCCGGAGCAGAAGCTGCAGAGCATCGCTGACGCACTGGACGAGAACAAGGACGGCAAGATCGACATCGACGATGTCATTAAGGTTAGGCTTTTGATGATGTAGACTCATGGGGGAAACATTGAATATTATGTACGTTCTCTGCAGAGATATTTATTTCTATGACAGGAACTGAGCTGCTGTTGTATGAAGTTCTCAGTTCAAATATCTGTATGCAAGCTGATTTACGCATTATGATCGCATTAGTGGTGCCAAATGAAGCTCCCCTCGTCTCCATGACCCGGCCTACATAACTCTCGATATCTGTATTCAGATCATCCACCCAGAACATCAGGGATCCATGCACCTAAGGGGTGTGGCTAACCCTACCCCCCCGGTCACATGCTTATCTCTCCGTCTCACAGGTGGTGGAGCTGATCGACAAAGAGGACATAAACATCTCCACCACGCAGATGGCTGAAATCATGGCAATGCTGCAGAAGGAGGAGATACTGGTGGAGAAGGAGAAGGCCAAAGAGAAGGCGAAGCAGAAGGAGGCGCAGGCTGTGGAGGTGCAGAGCTGAGTCTGTGTCTGGGCCTCAGGGGGCCAGACCGGGTCACAGCATGCCGCGCAAATGAGTCCCCGCGTTGGACTCCCGTCATTAGACAGGCAGTCGTGTACAATTCACATGTAAGCAAGAAATGTACACCTCCATATTGAGTTCCAATCAGATAAATCTGATTAATACATTTCAGCCAGAATGCTAAGGATGGATAGTAACGTTTGAGTCTGTTTTCCTTTCATTAATATTCATATTTAGGAACGAAAACATTTTAAACATTTTGCTGCATAGTATATCATCATATCATCATGATCATCATCACCATCATCATTCCATAAATGCAAATTATCATTTAGGGGTCCAAGCATATAGAAATTTGGTTTTATAAGTTGCTGTTCATGACACATTGGCCAGAACCATTGGGTTCCTCCTTTGCTTGCCAATAGGTGGGGTTCTGCACATCCCCACACATTTTTCTAGGTTTTGTTGCCTTGGCTGCCCATTGGATTTTAGGGCAGAAAAACATTTGAACAAAACTAGTGCGGTCAGCTACATAAGCATTGTGCCCACTAGCGATGCCCAAAATGCCATGCCTTTCACCACGTCCATCTTAAACCAACTCGAATGCTGTGGCCAGTCTTCACCAGAGGCCAACATTGCCAGGTATATCGAAGGAGGTGCAGCAAAACTGGTGTCATTACATCGATAGAGGGTGCTATGACATCTGTATCCGTAAAACTGCTGGACCAATCCAGTCTAATGATGTAATGATACTGGAAAAGCACATGACCACCATCAGCCAATAGGATTTCGGCAGCCATTTAACATGCTGTCCGATGCTAGGTGGACCATATGCTTGCCCATTAGTCTGTGTCTCTGATCTGCTCAGAAGTCCTGCTGGCCTGTAGTGCCTGGACCCGGCTGATCACCTCTTTTATTTATTATTGCTTCTGACCTCAGATCTAATCGTTGATCATTAAATGTAGTTTCTAGTCCAGGGTTATTCAAATCGCGGTCCGCAAGGTCCGAGCACTGCTGGTTTTCCAGCATCCCTTTACCTGTCAGTCTGGTCAGAGGCTTCACACCTATCAGAATCAGTAATTATTAAGCTAACTACTTGGGAGAATTGAAAACAAGGCCTGGATTTGGAATCGACGTCCAGATTTGAAGAACTCTTTTCTAGGCTGTCCATTGTGCAGTGAGTTTCTGTCCATCCCAACATGCTTACTTTCGGGGCAAAGTGAGAAGCTTGGATGAGGCGGATGAGAAGACTCTCCTCCCACCACAGAGTTTCTCCTCACACGTACCTGTATGTTTGTCTTGTGTATGTGCAAGGGAGGACTTTATAGCCCCAAGTCTCTGATTTATCAAAGGTGAAAGGGCACCTTGTCATAAGAGTTGTGATGTTAGGACTGTAATTGGTTCATTTGGTCTGGCCTAATGTGTTGGAAATCATCTGTTTGCATTACTTGTGTGTATTTGGGTAAAGCCAAGCAGCACAAGGCTTCTTTGTTCTCAGCATCGAGCTATTCTCATGGGAGTAACTTGAGACTTGTGGCTACTGGCAGCTGAAGCATCGCCTCATGCTCTTTTGGCAGTGATTGCGTGACGGACAGGAAGTCCCGCCTCCTGATGTACGCGTGTCATTGGTGTTTGACAAGATTTGCTTTTTAGCCAGTCGCATGCAGCCCCTTGATAGCACTGCTTGCTTCCCGGACGGATTTCTTTATAAAATGTTACTCTTTACAGATAAATCATTCATGGCGCGTCTCCTGGGGTGTGGACATCAGCTTGGTGGTCAATTGTAACAGTGCTGGGAGAAAAGGCCGATATTTGGTTGCACTATGATCAAGCGTGGCTTTTAATTGTGTTTTTTTTTTTTTTTTTTGGACTCAGGTTAAATGTCTTCTGCAGGCAGCTGTAGGGATATGGGATCCTTCAGAAGTGATGTTTAGTGTTTGCTGCGCTGGGTGTTTGACTAAAAGAGGGGTATCACGGAATTAATGCAAAAGACCTTTAGCAGTTTTGTTCGGAAATTTAGTGTCATTTAATTTGCTATTGATTAGATAATATTTCTTATTGTTTTGAAAGATGAACTTTTGTCATCTTGATTCTGAAGGTGTTTTCCAGTTTTTGGGAACTGTACAGGGCGACGTGTTTTGCTGCGCTGTGGCTTGTGATCTCAAAGGCGCTTAAGAACGACATTAATTTTTGTTCCCTGCTCAATATGCCTGTGTCGCTTTTGCGCAGGAATGCAATGGGTACTGCTGTAAATGTCAGTATGTATATGAATTTAGTATGAAAATGCTGGATGCAGTCTTACATTTATTCCTGAAATAAGTGTCTCAGAATTACTATAATCCAGCATTTTGTACTATTTAATGCAGTTATATTTATATCAGTTTTATTTAAAGTATTTAAAAGATTGACTGACACCAGGGAATAATCCATCAAAATATCAAATATAAAAATTGACTAAAATTCTCACTTTTAAAGCTACTTTAAATCAGTGGCTGTGTATTTTAGAATATTCTCAAGCTGCCTTGTCATATTTGTAAATGTTCATATTTACATACTATGACAGAATTTATTTTAATTCAATAAAGTTTGGTTCCTAACAGAGTTATTTTGTTATTATTTTACGCTATGCTTGTTTCCATTTCCTTTTAAACTTTTACTTCTGTGTTTTCCCCCCTTAACTCTTTCACTGCCTGATACCTGCCCCTTCATCTCTCTGCCATCGTCTCGCATCAAAGGGCTTTTCTGCTGAACCAGAGAAACACAGATGGAACTGTGCAGATTTGCACCATTTCTTGCCACTAACCAGAAGGTGGTGCAGGAAATCCTGCCCAGGTGATCTAGAGGTCAGGCTGGAGCTCTGGTGGTTTTGGGGCGGATATGGCCGTCTAACTAATAATGGAAAGAGTCGGCCTGATATTCAGTGCTACAGATGTCTCTGCTTGTACCTTAAACCAATTAAAAATAAGAGACCGAATGAACTCCATGGCAATAATTTGAATGTATTTTTGTTGCCCTTGCACAGTCCTTCTATTGGCAAAGCCCTGCGTGATTCACACAGGTCAAAATTAAATTGCATGTTTCATGTCCATGTGTGTGAACATAATGGGTTATTGGAGGAGCCATAAGCATGTTCAGTCGATTCCAGAATGTGACGGGTGGATGCTGCTATTACGGTCGTAAAATCAGCAACTGTCATAATGCTAATATGTAAACTCACCTTCTAGAAGGTGCCTTCTGCATGTTGTATTGTTTTTGTAAGAACAGGAAATGTCATGGGTCTCATGACAAAAAAATACGTGATGGAATGTTTTTATTATCATGTTTGCTTTTTTATTGAAGCTAAACAGAATTGTAAGTTGTGGACTGATTATGTCCCCCCCATTTTCCATGTGTATATGTAGTTTTACAAGCACAGTAGGTATCTGTTACCTGTTTGTGCTGTGAAATCTCTGTGGGAATAGTTTAAGACTGAGAGCTTGTGACACATACATGTACAGCATATAAAACACATGATCTTCAAGATACTCTCACTTTATTTATTTAACTATTTTAGAATGCCATTTGTCATTAGTGCATTCACATTTGGTCTGTGTGGTACTTCCTACCCTCTGAAGTGATTGGCTCTCATGGGTGTCAGTCCCACACAGTTCCTGGAATTTAGCCGATCAGTGGGGATTCCTAATGTCAGAACGTGTAAGTGAAACATGGCTGTCATTGGCTCAGGTTAAATAACAGATGCCCAATATTGAATTTTGACTTGCTGTTAATGACCGATGAGAATAACAGCAGATTTTTACAAAAAAAACAAAAACTTTTGTTACTACTAAAAAGCTATGCCATCACTGTTTTTGGAGAGTCTATGCTGACCTCAAACTTCACTGCTACAGCTAAATCACTGGTGTGTGCAGCTCCTCAACGAAAACAATTGCAGATAGTATTATGCCTTTTCTGTAAATGTGACCATGGAAGACGACGACACCTTCCATTTGACCTAGTCCTTCAGTTCCTGTTATATAATGCATTGGTAGTTGACGTCTTCTTCACTGAGTGTTTGATGTCTTTAATGGGATTCAGATGCTGATCTCCAGACTTCTCAGATCCCATGCAGAGAAACCAACATGGTGAGGTGAATTTCTATCCTAGAAGAACTGTCTTCATATTGCGATTAAAGCTTTTAAAGAACATACTGCTGCAGCTTTTCTTTATCTGGGTACCATTTCATAGACATGAATTTAAGAAGCTCTGGCCTACCACCCAGAGTGCCCCTGCCTTGTAGCTTGTGCTGCCCATCCCAACCTTATGCAGTTAACAGCTGGAGTGGAAACTGGTTTTATTGATTTGGCCAGCGTGGATCATACCATTTTTATAAGACGGAGGGGGTGCAGATGAATTCCACTTCTATGGTTCCCATGATCTGAATTTAATTTGCTCGACAGCTGAAAAATACAATGTATTACAATGTATCTCCGGATCAGTTTGAATAAGATTATTGATATTACTTCTGGTTCTAGATTGAATATTGTTGTATAGAATTGCATCCCCACTCTAACCCCCAGAAAGCTATCTGCATGGACTTATGCATGACCTGCATATCAAATCCATTTTAAACTGAAATGCACCTGTTAAATTTACCAAAGAAGCAGACCTTTGATTTCACTGTGCTGTTATATTTAGGCTAGTGCATGGATACTTCAGATTCAAGTCACTCATCCGGTCCGACTGTCCTCTAAACACAGCGAGATCGACTGTCACCACATAGAGGAAAACGATCCCTAATTTGTCTGCATCACTCACAGCCGAGCCTATTTTGAGGAGTCACCCAACACTAGTACTTCAGTGGTCCCTCCTTTCTCTCACTCACAGCTGCAGTGGATCTCCGAATGTCATGACCCACCATTCGCTAACAGATCTTACGCTCAAGCTCTGTTCAGGCAGCAGAGACATTTGGTCCTTGGGGAGCAGGGATTTCTTGCTTAGCCAGATGATTTGTCAGATTTAAGGTAGTGTGCTAAATGGCAGTGAACAAAGATAAGGGCAACTGGGGTACCTTAAATCTGACAAGTTATCCAGCTAAGCGAGAAATCCTGCTTCATGAAACCGGCACCAGGTGTAAGTTGCCCTTTTTGGTGGTCACTGGTATTTTATTGTCACTGAGGCTGTGCCTTGTTGCAGATTTTCTACTTACCTCAAGATTAAGATCAATGTTATTGGTCCCAGGGGAAAGTTCTGGTGCATTCAGCAGCAAGAACACAATGCAGATGAACATACATATAGTGCCACGCAGACATGTTGCAAACAGATTTACAAAGTAGACAGTACATAAATATAGAATATTATGATACTGCAAATAAATATTTAAAGATAATTCTGTACAAATTACGTGCAATTAGAACAGAAAGCACCGGACTATCTGAGCACTTAAATGGACACGCTGATTACAGCAATTAAGCCAGTTTGGCCTGTTTCAGAATGATATCTAGAAAAAAACAAGCAATGCAGAGAAGAAGCCTGTGATATTTACACAGAGATAATGCAATTAATTGTAGTTCCTATCCAGGATCACCCAAGGACATGGCACATATTGTCCAGTTTTCACCCAGTTACATTCCTCAAAAATGAAAGACATTACATGATAAATTTAACTAGCAACATAAAGAAATATTAAGGAAGTCCACGAGATTTTCTTCCACATTGTGGTGTTAAGAAATAGGTTTCATACACAACAAAACTGATCTATTTCTGCATATTTGGTATGAGCCTTGTTGCAGGATGTGGGAAAAAAATGCAGAAACCTGTGCACTGCGGAGATTTGAAAGTGCAGAAGGTAGAGTCCCATACTTGGGCAATAGATGGCGCCAAAGACACAGCACAACGGATCAAAAAACTCCTGGCGCGTCTCCTTCGGCAGCGCTGTTTATCACTGATAAGATGCAGTGTCACACTGTTGCAAATAAACATCACGTGAGAGCGTAACCGTGGATGGTTCAAGAACCAGGCTGTGATGATGGTGAAAAAAGCGGGTGCTTGGCATTCAGGCTGGAGATATAAAATGCCTTCAACCTCCCTCTACCATAAAAAATTAAGTATTAAGAGCCAGCCAACATCATCTCGTTATCCAACAACAGTAAATCTCGTGGTGATGAACAGCACCCATCACAACTGGTAGTGAGAGGGCGCCTTGCATCCGGCTATTCAGCTTCTGTCAGTGTTGCCATCTGTTTGACAATAACATTTCCGCGTGCCGGTAAATTATAACACTGAGAGCCCCACAACCATCATTTTATTTTTTGAAATATAACCGAGAACCTATAGAATACAAAATTTCACGAAAGTGTTATTTAGGTTTTGTCTCCTTCCACTCTGAAGACCCACCTGTTCCAGGACCACTTCATCGGCTATTCCGTAGCTGGTCCCTCGTGTGTCCGGCATGTTCTTACGTTTTTGCACATCTCTTTGATCTGAATAGCTCTCCTTGTAGGATCTTGAAATGCCTTTTGAACTCCTGCTTACATTTTATTCCGACTCTAATTTGTACTTAATCCTGGTCACTCATTGGAAGCTCAGCCTAGCAGCACTTAAAGTTAAACCCGAGGCAGTAATTATAATATATATAGTATTCAGATGTATATCCATTGTAATGACGGCTTGGGTCCCCCCCTTTCCCATTGCTGATTCCCTGAATACGGTCTTGCTTAAACCACTGACCGATCATAAAATCACCTAATCTAGAATAATATTTTAAGTAGGCTAACAGGATTTTGATAACGCGTTAATTGCATGTAAAATATTTCAAAGACATTAGATATCTGTTATGAATTAATTGCTGATTTGAATCTTAGCCCGTTGACCGTTTTTTGTTAAATCTGGGATCTCGATTTATTCTTTGGCCGCGTGTTTTTGCAGTTCGGTAAATTTAGGCGAGCAGCTGCGATACCGGAGCTTTACAGTGCTTGATGGGCGTGAATGCGGCCGCACGGCAAGGCTGCCCGTTGACCTGCGCATGCGCCAGACGGCAACTGTGCAGGTGCCTCTGAGGTAGCCAGGACGGGCAAAACCTACGCGGGGGCATGTTTACTGCACTTACCGTGTTTACCGCATGTTGACATGCTCGGTAAGGGTTATATCATGTCGGGAATTAAAAGCTGGACAGAAGGTGTACCTTAGCGATCCGCCATGAGGCTGGTTTATTTTTAACCCGCTTCTCCGTACAGAACGAGCCGTCAAGCGGGGCGCGGATTGATGGGTTTATCTTTAAAGTGATGACTTCATCACTCTTTGTAGGCGACAGTGAATTTTAATCAAAAGGACTCGCCGCCGTTACCAGAGCGGCGGCTCATTAAACTTGCAGCGGGAGCTGTCAAACGGGCGCGGAGGATAGACTTTGTACCTACGCCCGTCACCGAGGATTTACCCCGGGCACGTTCTCGGCCGACGGCCTGCCATCTTGCGGGACGTGCGCGTCTGCGAGGAGGCGGGAGGCTGAGCGGGGCCGGGGAGGGTTACCGGCAGGGGCAGGTGGCCTGACACGGCCCACATCCTCTCTCTAATCCCTGTTCTTCATGGAGACATTCTGCAGCTTGGCATGGGCCCCTTGGACGGCACATCTGTCGCTGGCCCGGGCCTCACGCCTTACTGGGACCAGCCTGTGAAGGCGATGAGTCATGGGGCCCTGGAGTGTAAACACGGGGAATGGAATGTGCCCAGAGGGGGCGCAGCATTTCGCCGTGGGGCCGGCGGATCGCACATGTCCTCCACGGGAGCTCTGTCCCATACCACCGGCCTGGCCACACGGCCTCTCCCGAGGCCCTATCCCTTAGCATATAGGCAATCACATCGCCTCCATTAGGAGGCCCCGCCCTCTCCACCCCCAACACCCGAACCACACACCGTAATTGCTAAAATATTCTTCATATTTATAATTCATAATTCATTTATAGACGCGCACAGTTACGAAAAATATGTGGATGCGATTGTAAGAACAGCACGAACCCGATGAAATAAATAATTGAAATTTTATAAAGCATATCTTCATCTTCCTGATTTATGTCTATAAAGATAATTTGCAAAGATACAGTGGACATATTTACATTCTAATTGCAGATAGATTAATTCTGCATTGTTATATAAGGAGAATACGTGTCACTCTGATGAATGTTAAGAGGAGCAGCTTTATACGCGCTAATACGAAAAGGCGTCAGTATTATAAGCCGCATTTTCACGCCCGACCGCGTCCCAGCGCATAATTAGGCGCTGCTCGTTTGGAGCTCATAATTAGGATTCAAATTAGGTGTATTTTTTCTACATTGTATATCATTACTTTATCCAATACGAACTTTAGTTTCATATTCGTAGTGAAGTTGTATCTATATAAGCGAGCTGATTGGGATTAGGCAGGTTTAGCATTCACTTGTGTTGTGAGTTTAGACTTGATGACCTGCTCCTGCGAGGAAGTTTTTTTGTCATATTCCTGGGCATTGGCTGTTGTGTGGATAACTGAGGCCAGCTGGAAGACGGAGCTGCACAGGCCGGGGGGGGCGGGGGGGGGGGGGGGGGGGGGGGGGGGGGGGGGGGGGTGGGGGGGGGGGGGGGGGGGGGGGGGGGGGG
>JABFDZ020000054.1:6337851-6348856 GCA_019775955.2 Pollimyrus isidori
TGCGATGGGCTGGCCCCCCATCCAGGGTTATTCCCTGCCTCGTGCCCGTTGCTTCCGGGATAGGCTCCGGACCCCTCCGCGACCCAGTAGGATAAGCGGTTTGGATAATGGATGGATGGATGGACAACTACAGTGCTACTCCCCTCCGTGGTGTGCTGTGTACTTTTTATTTGATTAGGAGCTCTCTGATTTCACTCCATGATAAATGGTTTGATTGACTGATTTTTTGATGGATCTGTTGGAAAAATGCCCAACATCCGTTCAAATTGTTCATAAATACATTGTGTACTTTTCAGACAAGATAAAGGGAGATTTTCTGGGACTCTCTCATGGAATTGTTGCCGCAAAATTTACACGAGCTTTTGGAGAATATTGCGTGTTCTAGAAGCCACTGTGAAACAAAAACAGGATCCTTCAAACAGCGTTTTAGAGTTTATTTTGCGACGGTGGGGGGGTCCGTGACGGGCAAGTGGAGGTGAGGTCATTAACAGGGGGTCACTTGGTCAAGTGTCTAGATTACTGCTTGGCAGCTGACGGATGCTTGTGTGGGGGCCGTGGGGGGGGGGGCGCCAACTGCCAGATGTGGTAATTGTTCACAGTTGGGGGGATGTGTCAGGCCCCAGGGGCTAGTGGGGTGCGCATGAATTTGTAGACTAATATGACAGTTGGCAGAGACACACTAAACAGGAAGAACATGCCCCCCTAACCTCCAAAACACCCCCAAATTCAAAAAATGTCCTACCCAGCACTTCCTAACGCAGTCATGCTCTCAGGAAGTCAGGCCTGAATGAGGCTATTGACAGGACCCGGCTGGGGCCCTACAGCACAGCAACTGTCGTCCGGGTGAGGGGGGCAGACAGCCGAGGCCGGACTGCCCCTCCGCACAGCCCCTCACCACCCTGTGGAGACTGGGGAGGCTTCAGAAGGGCCCTTACAATCTCATGAAGGCCAGAGCCACAATAAGGCCATTTAACATTCACTGCTACAGTAAAAAGTCGTTGCTCTGGTTGCCTGTATGGCTGCTCATGAGTGTTACAGTGTCTGCCGTAAACAGCCTCCCATGGGAAAAATGGCCGTTGTCACAGGGTGCACGTACAGCTACCAGCTAAATACCAAGAGCAGCAACAGGTGGTGCTGCGGGCACCTGAATACCTGCCCCTTCTGGCTTGGGTACCCAAACACCTGCCCCTTCTGGCCTGGGTACCTGAATACCTGCCCCTTCTGGCCCAGGTACCTGAACACTTGCCCCTTCTGGCTCAGGTACCAGAACACCTGCCCCTTCTGGCCCGGGTACCAGAACACCTGCCCCTTCTGGCCCAGGTACCTGAACACTTGCCCCTTCTGGCTCAGGTACCAGAACACCTGCCCCTTTTGGCTTAGGTACCAGAACACCTGCCCCTTCTGGCCCGGGTACCTGAACACCTGCCCCTTCTGGCCCGGGTACCAGAACACCTGCCCCTTCTGGCTCGGGTACCTGAACACCTGCCCCTTCTGGCCAAGTGATGGAAAGTGCCTCCCTTCTGGGGTCCAGAGTGCCCCTTTCCGATCATCGGACATTGCCGTTGGCAAACCACAACCCAGTCAAATTTTATTCTTTTTTGCCAAGGGGGACCCCTCCCTCGACTGGCAAATTTCACAGAAGGGGGAATAGGTGAAATATAAATACTCACCATTACAAGAAATACTTCAATATAAAGTTTGGTGAAATGCACATTTACATTACGTGTTAAGGATTATATGTTCATGTTCTGGCACTTTCGCTTCTGGTTATATTTTATGTTCTGTTTTTCAGGCCCGTACGGTGGGAAATTTTGAATTTCATATGACCATTCTTTCATCCCTTAATAAACATGACAATGACAATTCACATGTGAACCTACTTCCCAGCCACCCTGTGCATAAGATCAACTATAAATAAATACGGTTTGCCATTATAAACAGTCGCCTCCAGAATACCCTAAAAAGTTAAGCGCCAACAGCTGCAGTAAACAGACACAGCTAAAACTCAAAAGAATTCAAAATATACACACGAAATACACACATTCTTACAGCTAAAAATAACATACAGTATATTGTATACCAACTATGGTGCTCTATTAAATGGCCGCAGCTACAGTAAATATCCACAGCTATAGGAATGGTAGTTAATGGAGGGGGGGAGGATTTCTGAAGATGTCAACAGGAAATACCTAGAGACCAAGGAGAAAGCAGTGAGTCTGGAGTTTAGTCTTTGGAGGGAAGCTGCTGTTTCATCACTGAGGGTGTAATGTGGATGGTCTCTGGGGATCGGTGGTTAGGATAGACCGAACATGGACACAGCTGCCAGGGTCAGCCAAACATGTCAGGTATATAGCACTGGGGGCCAACAGCTGGCCTGGCGGACCTTAAATCCCTGGAGGACCACGTGGAAGGTTCTAGGACCCTGGTTTCCTCCACCGTATTGTAGAGGGATACTTGATGGCTCTGGTCTGAGTGTGCTTAGACAGTGGGCTCTACAAGTCATCTTGATAAGTGTTTTCCAAGCCGGCCCTCTGGGAGCCCCAGATAGGCCACGTTTTTGCTCCTGGCAGGAAGCTAGGATGGAGGAAAAACGTGGACCGTCTGGGCTTTAGACCAAAGAAGCAGTGACCGCGAGGAGTGCGTGGCTGAGGCCTTGTTTGTCTTCGCCGCGTACCTTCAGAGGGTAGAGCGGCAGGTCAGCCACACGGAACAGCTTTTCTCCTAATGAGCCATCGCTTCTCACCAAATAAGTCAACACAAATGTGCCTGAATCGCGGTCCATTTATAGCAGGTTCCTGGCAACCTTCTTCCAACTGTCGTGCTAAACGGGACTTCAGACAAGGGCTGCCTGTTACTTATCTCATCCAGATATCACTTGCCCGTAGAGATATTCACCCCCGCTTGCAGTTTTTCCACTTTTTCTGTTTTCCTTTGCTGGAGGAACAATTATCTGCATTCTTCCCTCCAAATGAAACAGCCACTTGAAACACTTTTGCGAACATAAAATCGCCTGGCCATAAACCAGAAATTAATAAGTAAATAAAAGGAATTAACAGCATTAAGCTCGGCTCCAAATCCATAGTTCGGTCTGGTGTTTGTTCCAAAGGGCTCTATCTTTAACTTCTGTGTGTCTCTATCTTTGTGGCTTTCATCTCGCATTTCTTTGAAGTCAGTTGCGTACAGCGCGGGGGATACTGTTGAAAGCAATGCGATTAGACATTTAGCAAAGCAAAGAAAAGAAATTAGGGAAATCTCTTCAAAGATAAACTTTGCGAGGTGCCCTTCATTAAGGCGTTTCTTCCGACAGAGATTAGATTTCTAGGTCTTGAGAGATCAGAACAATTCAAGTAACAATTCAGAAAAATATTAGGTAGTGACTTTATCAAGGGTAACATTTACAAATACGTGTATGGGAATACTGGATGGTAGCATCCCGTAGCACGATAGTTCCTATGGAAATGGGGGGTGGAGGGGATTTTAGTGAGTTTTCATAGAGCCTGGGCAGACGGCGTTGCCAGAGCAGCCTGGGACAGACATAAATACAAAGAAACTGCTGAGGATTGTATGCGTTACAATTCATCAGCGGGCAGAAGAGCGACGGAGCCATATTTACATCGTGGGTGGACATGTCAAAACATCTTGGAGACACCTTCTAACAAACAGCAGCTTCTCCTCACTGCTTAATCCAGCAATTAGGGAGTGTGCCAGAGAGGGGCAACAGATGGCTCTCAAGAGGTATGGAGAGCCCAGCCAAAGACGTTAGGCCCCCCCGCTCTGCTGGGTCACCTTGGGGAGGAGGGGTGTCTCGCATTGGCTACTGACCGTACTGCTTCTGACTCAACTGCGTACCTCATGGGACTTTGACAGATTAGTCTGTTTTTTTGGACACAGAGAAGACCATCAACCAGAGGCGGACATTTCAGGTCCTGAAGGTAAAAATCCAAACCGTGATTTTGTTTCAACCAACCAGTTCAGCATAAAGAGTCACAGTCAAAGAGTACTCAACTGGCTTGTTGAAACAAAATCCTGGTTTGGATTTTTACTTTCTGGCCCTGAAATGTCTGCCTCTACAATCAACAAAATGAAGCTGCCGTGTTAAAAATGTAGTTCTATGCTATGTAGCGATTGGTCAAATTGCTCTAATTTGGAGGCAAATCGTTGTTGCTAAGGTCGAGCAGCTGTTTAGCGTTCGGCCGCGCTTCTGCACAACAGCTGGAGAGCGTAGTTCCTCGTGGAGGTTCTCCACCAGGGAGCCTGACGTCAGGACGCCGCCTACAGGGCTCAGGAGGCCGGGCTGCCCCTTGGCACCTGTTCCAGTACCTCACTTCTTCTCGAGCTTGTTCGGGGGTTGAGCGAATCGCTGAGCTGGCACTTCACCAGCGACGGCATTTTGACTTTGTGTCGAAGTAGAATATCACCACATAGCCTCAAGGAGGTTCAGGAGCCCCATAAACCTTCCTTAGCCTCCCAAGAGGCCCTACTGTAATTCTATTTAAACTTACCCGTTTTACTGTTGCATAGGACATTTACATTAATGCCCCATTTTTAGGTTCTTTACGGTAATTATTCCTAAAGTAAGTCATCCGACTGGGTATTTATAATGTAGCAATATGAGTGGTTCTGTACCTTCATTCCAAACAAGACCCAGACATCCTTGGATGGAATAGCAGAAAAATCATCCCTATCCAAGGGGTTGTAGTAACATGACTCCATAACGACATTCACATGTATTTAGCAGATGATGGACAACTGAGGAGAGCTTGACCGGGGTCAGGGAGGAGTCGGGGTTCAGGGTCCACTGTGGTGATATTAGTCCTTCTGCCGGCCACAGGATTTGGGCCAGATCCCTAACCTGCTGAACTACACTCTGCCAAAGACCCCACATTCACTGAATGTCTGTTTCTATATTTCTTTGTCGTTGCCCTGTATAACGCACAAGCTGTAACGCAGGCATCTGTGCGACAGACAGAATCGACCGCGTTTAATCCTGAATACCAGCAGTCGGAATGAACTCTGCTTATTATGAAGCACTAATTTAGAGTGTCATCTGCGGATACTTGGGGAGCGAGGGGTTAAACTACGCCCCGAGACAAACAAACAGCGAGTCCATAGCACCAGTACGCTGCCAGGAAAGGCCCGTCTCGGGGAGCTTGCAATCCGCCAAGGCAATTTGTTCCAGGTAATTGGAGCTTGAAAGTAGTAGGTTTTCGGCAATGGATGAATGGATCCCGGGAACTCTCCGGAAGGCCTGACCTGGGTATCGCACCACAGCTTGCAGACTAAATATTTAGCTGTCTTGCGCATTTCAAATGTGTCTGGAAATCAGGTAATGGAGCAAGTATCTCAGGTACAAATTGGCAGAATAAATTCAATAGCATTTTGCAGGTTTGGCCTGTAGCTGTCCTTCGATAACCCTGGAAATGATAGGAACGTTTGGGAATGGCATCAAGCAGAAACAAATGGGTATCACTGTAACCACTGCAATCACTATGAGGTTGTGCAGAGCAACCCAGTGCTTCACTGGATTACACCAGGGAAGCAATCCCTGGACCCGACTCCAAGGGAGTGTGTGGTTTAGTGTGGGAGGATGTTGCACTGGGTATCGGAAGGTTGTCAGTTAAAATCCTAGAGTCAGTAGAGTGATATTACGGTTGGGGCTCTCAACATTTTAATGCCCCCCCCCTCCCCCTCCATTTCCCCACAGACTGTCTGACACTGCTATCTACAAAAATGTTGGTGTGGGTAAAAGTGTCTGATTATATATATATATAATTACACACACATACACACACACAAATATATATTACTGTGGTAATTAATGGTGCAGTACGACTATCACCGTGCCTAGTTCCCTATAGTGATTACACCAACGGCAATGGTCTCCCTCTGCTTTGCCCCATGCACTGATGTTCTTCCTGGTGGCCCAGGACAGACCCTGCAGCGCACGTTAGCCGCCGGCGCTAGCGGGAAGGAGCCCATGTCTGAGGCCTTGGTGGCCATTTATCACTATTTCCAAGCATGACCACTGAAGCTAATATTCTGTAAGCTGTTATTATAGCAGACGAGCGACCGAACCCCCAACTGTGCTGCAGGGCAACCCGTCTGGGAGGATTATTCCTCTGGCCCACGGTTCAGCGAAGCCTTTCATTCTCTCTCTGGCAGCAGTGTGCCGAGTTATTTCCATACATCAATTGTCCACAAAGTTGATATAAATTGCAGAGTTGTGTTAAACCAGACTTAAACGGTTTCCCCCCAGAGAGATCTTAACCAACTCTAGGAGATGACAGTCTAAGAGGTCTACAGGAGGTCTGCAGGAGCACGGCTCTGAGTTTGACCTTCAGATGAGACCTGGGGGATACAAGATGCCCCTAGTATCAGTAAAAGGTAGGCAGGTAAAGCCAGAGTTCTTTTGAAGGTCTAGTGTTCTAACACTTTTATTGGGCCCTGAAAGTGAGTAAAGAGTCAGGAAATATTCTGTGGAAATCACACATGTTTCCTCACTCCATTCTCAACCACATCACAGCCAAGTCTGTAGAAATTAAAGGTAGGGGGTTTGTGTGTTACATCACAGGGAGGCAGGAGTCTCACACAGGTAGATCAGTTACAGATAAGACTGGGACAGGAGACCACCAAATGGAAACCAGTTACCCAATCTGTCTGTGACTCAGATGTGGAGAATGGATCAATCTGTTTTGTTTTTTTCTTTTTGGTAATTGTGATTTATTTAAGGCAAGAATACGCTCCAGTCTGCAATCTGCGATCTCGAGAGCGCATCATTGGGTTTGTTAATAAATAAATGTGAACAAACGGTGCTGCGTGACAGGGCTAATAGTTAATGTTCAATGACAGAGCTGCAACTTTAACGGTGAATGATTAAGAGAAACTCCATAGGGTATGGAACTACAGGATAAAGACACTTAGACAAAAGAAACGGGCATTAAAAATTCACAGTGGTCACAGTTTGTGCAATCGAGGAACAGAAAAACAGATAATCATGGTTACTGCAAGGAGACTAATGACGTCCCAGAAAAGTCATGGTCAAAGGAGAAGCCGAGGGAATGCTTGCCAGTGCTGAAGTGAATATTTTACTGACTTGGTGGTCTGTGGTTTTTATTTTTCCTGTCAGCCCTAAAATATAGATACTGACTTATTTACAAAAATCCGTTAAATTACTACTGGTGTACAATTTATATACAGTTGGCGAAACATTTTCTTCACGTACGTAATATCGGTGCGAGGAATAAACACTCGCGATTCAATTTCCCGTTTTAAAACAATGTCTTTGAATTCTGTGCAATCAGCAGACACACAGCTGCAAAGCCTCTCAGTTCTGCTCTACGGAAAAACAAATCATGCAAATATGCGCCTTCACTCCTTTAAAAAAAGCCAACAAATATTTAGGTTGTGGCAGGATGAAAGGAGGCGGTAGATTCGGTTTTACGTTTCGACTGAGAGAATCCTCTTTACATATTTTTTTCAGCAAACGTAAATAATGCACTCCTCAAAAACTACAACACAGAACTGTTTACATGCAGTAGAAATGACTTATTATACCAGTATTATTCATAGTCTTGTATTGTGCTTCCTTCAGGGTAAACAACAGAAATAACAACTCAGAAAGTGCAGGCGATGCAAAGCATCAAGCTACCCTCTGTTCTTTTATGTTTTAATAATAACATTCGTACATGACCATTTAGATTAAGGATTTAGTATTTACTGCATGCGTAATTAAATTAATAACGTTTCCCTAGATTTGAGTTAATCTAGGGAATGTGAAAACAAATTATTGAATTATTTAAAATTGTGTTTTCTATGAACATGGTGAATTAATATTATCTTGGCTCTTCAGCACATCTGCTTCCCTGCATGAAGATGGTCGCCTGTTTGGCATTTCTTATAGAAAGCATGTTCGAAGTTGGCGCTGGCTTTGCAGCCGACATCCTCCGCATTAATCACGGGGAGCAGAGATACGGCTGGAGCTCTACGCGCATTGCGTGCTAGCCTGTTATATTAGATAAATGTTTACCGGCAATATTGTCTTCGCACACATTTTTCAAAATAAAAAATGATATCTGCTTTAATATAAGTGGCAAGTTGAGCTCTATCAGCTGAACCTCAGCCATTAGAATCTGACAGAGTAGTAATTGTATTATTGTACTGAGATAATAGCACAGAGGAGCGTGGTTAGGCCTCCATTACAGCCTGTGCTTTTTTGTCCGCCCTAAAATGTTTGAGCCCCACCCCCAAATAAATGTGTATGCATTGGTTTAACCCATGAGTATAGCTTTTTATATTATATATGTTTGGCACTCCACCCCACCCTCCCCCCAGTAAAGCCTCAGCCCCCTATCCATTCATCTCTGTTTATGCTCTTGCAAACACGAACGGCTAATTTGGTAAATTCAGCTAACGGAAAATGGATACGTCCATTTCAATCAGCAGGACCGTAGGTCACGGCACTTCAGTTCTCCACAGTGCAACGACATTCCATAACAAGGCGATAAAACCTCTTTTCAACACCAATATGATCATGGCTTCTAAGACCATGGCAGTTCACTCTGGTTTAAAATAAAGAAAATGTTTTTTTTATGCAGTAATGTAGCCCTATGACCCTCTTTACACTTATACTGGCATTCGTTTCTAAAGCAAGGCTGAGCTGTGTAATGCCTGCTTTAGGCTACTTTATCACCTCAACGGGGAAGAAATTAATGTTCTAAAGAGCAATTTATTTTCAAAATTGTATTTTGGACATTCCGTTAAAATAATGAGGAAAAACAACAATAGACAAGGACCAGCTTCCCATTTTGATGTGCAACCGCAATTTGTTGCAGCGCCATTTAGTGGACAGAGGTTGAATTCGGTTTCCTAATGGAATGTTGAGCTTGGTTCTGCTATAGCTTAGGCCAGGGGTGAGCAATCTTATCCGCAAAGGGCCGGTGTATATGAAGGTTTTCGCTGCAACTCCCTAATTAGATTGCTAATTAGAAGACTGATTGGCTGAAGAGTCCTCACACCTGGGTTTGAACAGCTGACCTACAAGTTATCCCAAAGACCTGCATACACACCGGCCCTTTGCGGATAAGATTGCCCACCTCTGGCTTTGGCTGCCTCTTCCATGGTCAGAGTGAAGCATACAGATGACATACTGGTGTCTCACAGCATAACAGAACAGCGTGACCAGCTTGGTCCAGTCCTACAGACTCGTTGCAAACTATTTCTCTGGTCACCCTCAACTATCCGCCAAGGGTTTCTGGTTTTGACATTCCTGTTGCAAACAAATATTTTCACTTTATTAAATTTAGCAATAGAAGACTCAAACCCCACCCTTCATTTTTAACCAGATTGAAACGATTAATTATTTTCAGTCTTTCCAAATGGAGACAGTTTGTAAATACCCGAACCACAAAGCGTTGTGGGTTTGAGTGAACTGGGCATAATTAAAACACAGCTTGGCACTGCTTGAAACGGCCCCCAGCCACAACTATTAAAATGGCTACGTTCTCAACACCAGAGTGAGGTCACCCTCTCTGGGCAACCTCAAGTCGTGAGGAGCCTGTGCCCCACCATTTTGGGTCTGTTTACCTCTTTTCTGGTCAGGAAATGTTTTCAGTTGTTGACTGAGGGTACACAGTGAAGAGCCTGAAATATCTTTCCCTAGTTGAATCAGTGTGGGTAACTGAAGCCACCAAATAACTTTGTGCTACTTTTGTTGCCACAGTGGAAACTTGCACATTGGAAATAGAGTTAAAAGCTCATAAATGCAGGGAAAATAAGTTATTAATGTGAAATGAGAACGCATAAATGTAAAGCAACCACTCAAACATGCTCGGATTTCTCACGAATTCACCAAATCCCTTCATTTAGCGTTTTAACCCCAACCCAGGAAAATAGTCACACATCATCTAATCATTCAAATTATGCAAAGAACTGACATGCTAACAGTTTACGCATATTGGCTGTTTATTACAATAGAAACCAATAGAAATCTGTAGCTTAATAGACAGTGCTTCTTCAGATGGTGAGAATTACAGACACTGCTTTGTGGCCAAGGATGTAGACTCTACAACTATATGATTTCAACACAAAACTACGATCAAATGAGAAAAAAGTGACCGTGTAGTGAAGCAAAGACCACACCTTGGAATAAAGACCATCCCTCAACGACCATTCCCCATATCAATATTGCCTATGCATAGTAACCTTGTAAAGATTATGTTTACATTTAATTGTATTATACACTATAACAGTGCTTCTCGGCCTAGTCCTCTGGGATCCCCAGACAGTCCACATTTTTGCTTCCTCCCAGTTCCCTGCCAGACAACCACATTTTTGCTCCCTACCAGCTGGTCTTGTGGTCCCTAAGGACCAGGTTGAGAAGCACTGAACTGTTCCTTCATCCCTTTTGCGTGTGTTTGTGTGCATTTCCCCTTATGGTCCAAAGACATGTTGTTGCATATACAGGTGACATTATTTTTCCTGTATTGTGTGACTGAGCGTGTGAGCGTGTGCCCTGCAAACGGCTGGCATGCCGTCCTGGGTGCCTCTGCCTTATGCTTCCTGGGATGGACTCCAGGCCAAAACTGTGACCCTCTACTGATTAAACAGCTACAGGAGATGGGCAGATGGACTTATATGGGAGCTTCCTGAATTCCTTATAGCGTATTTGTATTTGTAGTTCTTATGATCACTCTTTCCCTGAACTGTCATCTGCAATAAGCATCATCTGCGAAGAATGCAAATAAGACAAGCTCTGATACAGACAAGCTCTGAGGCAGATTTTGTGTATTTAACAGCTAAATAGACAGCTGGTTAGACATAACTGTATGAGAGGTAGCAAGCCAAGCAGGAGTGCCATAGTGATGGTAGCAGGGTGACAGCCCCACTGAGACAGTACCAGATTTCAGCCCTGGGGGGGGGGGGGGGGGGCCCAGGAAGATATTTTAGCCAAGAAGACATGAATTATTAAAAAAAAAATAAGTTATAAATTATAAATATAAATAATTTA
>JABFDZ020000054.1:6364041-6379974 GCA_019775955.2 Pollimyrus isidori
GGATGGATGGCGGACGGATGATGAGTTTTGTGATGCGGTTGCGGATGAAATAATAGCCCATCCGCGCATCTCTAAGGGCTGGGAAAGGGTTAGGGTTGTCATTGCTGGGATTATGGTTTTTCCCATAGAAATGGATGTTAAGCCCTGCTCGTCTGATCCACGCCCCCCTCGTTTAACTCGTGTGGAATCCCGGTGTTCCCAGCTGTGTCTAGTTGTCCTTAATTAGTAATCTTGTATATTTATGTCCACATTCAAGTATGTTTCCCCATCTGGTCATTCATGGTGTGTTACTGTGTAGTCCTGCTTGTTTCCGCAATAATTAAACACTTTGCCCAATTTTTGGAGTCCTGTTCCAGTTTCCCCGGTTCGAGCCACGCAGTACATAACAAAGTCCCCACAAAAATATGAATACAATTGTGTGTGTGTGTGTGTCTGGAGGTTCCACGGTCATCTTGTGATGTGTAGGATTCCTCTAGGTTCTCTGGTTTCCTTCCACAGTCCGAAGACATACAGTTAGGCAAAGTGGTGTCTCTAATTTGCCTGTATTGTATGACTGGGTATGTGTGTGCATGCCCTATGATGGACTGGCATCCCGTCCAGGGTTCTGCCCCGTGCTGCCTAGAAGACAAACAGATTGACTAACCAAATTATACTCAGATTTTCAAACTTTACTGAGCGCCTCTGCTCTCATATTAGCTGAAACAACATTTTGCCTTTATCGGCCTGCTCCCTGAGCAGGCCCCCTTTCCGACGACTACAAAACGCTTCGTTCACATTTTTACAAAATACGACGTGGGCCCATATGAGCAGAGGAGAGTGACGGGAAGTCGCCGGTAAATGCTGCTCCAATTATGTGGATCTAAAATGGTCTGTGGGCGCGGGGCCCGGGGCGGGGGCCGCTCTGCTGGCTCAGCCCTCTTCGTGCCGCTCAGTTTTTCCGCGGCGGGGACCTCCTCCTACACGTGGGGCCGCGTCGTGCTGATGGCCCCCGTGCCGCCACCCCAGTGGTTAGCGTGTTCCAAACCAGATGTGCTCTCTGCCGGCATCACTTGGGAAAGAAAACAGGCCCTTCACTTCTAAAGGAGCAATTCCATATTTAAAAATAAGAGGGATTTACCCCCACGCCTGTAACGCTAACTGGCGTTCGATGGTCGGCTTAAGGGAGATGAAGAAAAACAATTAAAGCCAAAGATCTCGAGGCTTTAAAAATCCTTTAATCCGGAGGTCCTAAGCACTGGTCCTACGGACTGGCAGTGAAATCCACTTTTCACTCCAAACAAGCTCTTAATTAGGCTTAATCGGGATATCATGTGATACTGCTTTAGATGCCCCCAGCTTAGTCAAACATAGGTAACAGGTTAGACTAAATCTAAAATCCGTATATACTCAGGATACCACTGATACAGCTATAAGCAACTTATTCTTTTAGAAATAATAGACTGCAGTCCTACGCTGGATAAGGAAGATGGATGGATGGAATGTGCACCTACCAATTATCACGGAACAACGTGTGACCGTGAGCTAGGACTGCTTTACCGTTTATGGGGTCGAAAATTATGAAAAGCACTGAGAACTTCGAAAACACTGTGGATGGAGCAAACTTCAGCGTATCTCAATGAATTGCGCCACTCAGCCACTCCTGGAGAGCCAACCCTGGGGGGGGCGGGATACCTTAAGGATGTTGACATAGGGCACGCCGTCAGGCCCATAGCGGCTGCCGTTGACCTCAATGTGCTTCAGCCACTGGATGTGAGGTTGGGCGTCGCTGTATACTTTACAATGGAACTCGACGTCGCTGCCGACTACCACCGTCTGATTGGCCGGGAGGCCCGCCTGGAGGATGGGCCTGTGAGGAGATCGCTCTGGTGGAGGGGGGGAAGGGGGGTGTGGACACCTCGTTAGCATTCATCAACCTGGAATACCCCCAGCAACACCTCCTGACAATACGGGGTAAGCCGCTCGCACACAGGTGAGATACTTGGAGCTGAAGCTGAGCTTTTCAGTCGCTGTGAGGCCAAGGAACGTTGTAACACAATCATGGCCACCTGTTGTGTTTGGGTGTTACCCAAAACCATGGCTGTCTTCTCCTTCACTTACAGAGCTCACGTGGTTTGGTCTCTGTTTTGAGTAACGTGATTGGTCCGTGCTGGTCACATGACCTTACCCAGGACATCCAGCTGGTAGGTGTGGCTGATGGTGCCGTACTTGTTCTGCACTACGCAAGTATAATTGCCCCTGTCGGATGGCACTGCGCTCTCCATAACGAGGCTCCACTGCTGGTGTCGAAGCTGAAGGGGAAAGAGGAAGATAGTTACCTACTGAAAAATACAGGACTTTGTGATTTTAGACTTGGGACAGAACAGCACTTTGTGATGCATTGGGATGTGTTCTCTGAAAAATGTATGTTGCTTTGGATAAAAGTGCATGCTAATGAAATGTAACATAACCATAAACAATCAAGCCCCAAATTTGGCTTCACTTTTAATGCATTTAAAAATAACCAAAACTGAGTTCACCCCTGGAAATCAGAATGGAACAGCCCAGCCACATGTAAATATCATGGCAGGAGCTTGGTACACCGCGTGAGCTCAATCAGGCTCTGGCAGGCAGTAGGCCCAAGTGGGCTGTCACATGTGAGGCATGTAACCACGGCGACGGGAAGGGAGACCCCCTAGCAAGATCTGAGACATTCCTCCCAAACCCACCAGCAAACTTTCACACTGTGACTCTGCCTGAATCTACCCGCCCCTCCCATAGTGGTCCGCTCTGCTCAATCGCCCAGACTCTAATGGACGCATTAGCTCCTGTGCAGAGTTCAACATTTTTCACTGCAGGAGCTTATTATGGGGTTTCCAGCACTAGGTTAAATGGCATTAAACCTGCCTAGCCACACAGGGGAGCCGCATCAAAGCTGGTTCTGATTAAATGGCAGGTTTTCCATCAGACCATGATGCCTTCCAAGGTTGGCAAGCAACTCGGTGCTCTGGGTGCAAACGGGGGCTGTAATTTGGGTCACAGTTACCCTGAATGTTTGTTTATGAAGAGCATCTTACTGATTGGGTTGTGGGTCCTAGGCTAAGCCCCTAGAGTGGGTATTACCTCACCTTTCAAACATGAAACTATCTAAAATCCCATTTTAGAAATACAAATAACTCACATTCTGCGGAAGCAAAACTGTATACAATGAAATACATAAAAACGTACAGAAGTTTCTAGAATATTTCCAGTCATCAGTACACAAAAACAATATTCAAGGGTCTGCCATATATCAGTTTTAGTCTGAATTCTAATTCTAATACGCAGTTGGTATAAATGACAGAAACTATAGCCAAAACAGAAAGAATAAAATATGTAAAATATGTATTCCAAGCCATTAAGAAATATAATTCGGAAATAGGTGCTAGAGTATCAACTGGTAAGCAAGTTAAAACAAACACGAGGTACTGGCTGCCCGCATAGAAGATATCGCTTCCATCCACACTCAAGCACTAGACTCAACTAAAGCCTCACATTTTTTGTCAGCTTGTCATTGTCCTTTGACATCTCCATCAAAGCCCTGGCTTTTCGACCCCCCTGACACTGCCACCACCATCATCACCATGACCTTTGACCCGGCTGAACCATGACTCCATGTCAGATGTCACAGTGACAACATCGGCTCTTCGTTGCCACGGCACCGATTAGGAGGGACAAGCCGCCACCTTGGCTGCCATGATGTCCTCATTAGTTTTCAAATTCCCAGAAATATTGAAAATGTCCGAAAAGCGTTGGCTACTCGTCAACGGAAAGTATCTGAAAATATTTTTCTCGGACTCGCGATGGAAGGCAATGGAATACAGAGCCAGGGAACAACTTCAGTAGGCAAAACAGACAAACATTCTCCTCTGGCCTGAGGTGGCCCAGCCCTCATCCCACCCCCGAGAAATGAGGGTGAATTCACATGAAGCTGCTGTTCCCGCAGTTACCTGTAACATCCGCGCGTGTGGGAAAGCTATCGCTCCCAGGGGAAGTGACACAGATCTGCTCACCGCCTCATGTTTGTTTAAACGCTCTGCTGCACTTTGATTTGTATATCCGGTTATTTTAGGGAACTCAAACGGGTGAAATGGGAGATTTATATACCAATCGCCCCCAGTGTGATCTGGCATCCTATATTACATACAGGTTTGAAGGCTTTTTTTATTGTCGTTTTTTGCAAAACAGTCCCGGAGTGAGTTGTGTTGGCACCACGTGGCACAGAAAGGTGAAAGCCAGTTCCGCTGAGATGGTCTGACGATTCTGCCAAGAGCTCTGTCTGGCTTTAGCCCAACAGCCCGGCAAATTCACACGCCAGGGAAACCTCACCAGTGCAGCCAGACGGGGCCGTCGCTCCCGCCTTAACCAAAGACAACGTCTCAGATATTACCGAGAAGCCACCCGCCTCTCCTTTGTGTACGTGCAAGACAATCGGCCTGTTTTCGATTGTTATGGTTGCCAAAGCAATTATCTCTTCATTCATGGTGCGCGCGTTAATATGCATGAGGCAGCCAGGATGTGGCTTCTCGGCCGGATGGCGGGATTGAGATCTACTGAAGGTATTGTGCGACTGTCAGGACTCGTCTCCGGCCTGTCAGATGAACTCATCACCCGCGATGTGAGGGCCTGTCATAGGGGAACGCCCAGCCGCAGATTATGCTGGGACACTGCACCCGCACCCTGACCTCCACTCTCAACACACAACGTCGTGGGCCTCCATGCCGCAGGGGTGTCGGGTGGTCGGGGGCTGGACATGGTGCGCGAGGTCGACCCTGAGTTTTGTGGGGTCAACATTAGGCATGTGAGCCCTGCTAAAAGGACACACGAGCCTGTTAATGGAGGATCCGATGGGTTCATGCGTGCCGTTTTTCACTGCCTGCTGTGTATGGGTGTGTATGCGTGTGTGATTCGCTCTCAGGTTTCCGGCTGTCGATAAACAGGATCACGAAGCCATTGGCCATGTGGGAGATGCACTTTGACCTCCAAGCCCTGACCCACCTTGATGCCCCCCATCCGCTGCTCGCCCTTGAATTCCTTGCCGTTCTTCAGCCAATGGATGGTGGGGATGGGGTTGCCGCCTGCGGCACAGCGGAACTTGACGGTGTTCGCCGCTGGCACTGCCAGAAGCCTCTTCTCCATGCGATCCAGCCGGGTCCAGTACGGTGATTCTGTGGGAGAACAGGGGAAACATACGTTGTTTATGGCAGAGCGGCCATCAGATGCTCAGTTCAAAAATTATTTTATATCATTTTAAAATTTTATAATCTATGTAAAGCTAGGGTGTTCCCTTTACAATGGAGAGTTAAATGTTGTTTACACAGAAACCTTAAATCCCCTAAACACTCTAGAATTACACTGTGTTTACAGTAAAGCTTTATAAAGAAAGTTATAGTGTGGTGTTACACCCAGTTTGCCTTGTGGAGCTACATGCAGTTTACACTGTGAGATTTACACTGTGATTTTACTCTGTAGACTTAAACTGTCCATTTTCACTGTGGAACTGCATTTAGGAGTTAGACCCCATTTGCACTGGAGTCATTACTATGTCCTTGCAACTATCAAAGACTAAAGCAAACTGAGCTGGCTTTCATACGTCAGTGTTTGTAAAACCAGAGCTGCAGGGTGAGTCGATGTTAAGTGGCCACGGAGCTACAATCACAGCTTTTTACCTCCTGTTTACAGAGGGCCTCATCCACAAGCTGCAAGGCCCGTTTGTTCAATGGCGTTACGGCGCTGGCCCGGCTAAAGAGCCTGGTTCATAAAGGGGGCATTTACAGTGGTGGAGCCGTGGCATGGCGCCTAAAACAACTGGAAACTGTGATACTATCAGTCTGGTGAGTGTCTGGACCCTGAGTACTTGTCCCAAGGAACATGGAGGTGGACCAGCCAATAGCATGCGAGCAGGTCCCCAGCCAATCACACGCAAGGCAAGCAAGTCCCTAGCCAATAGCATGTAAGCAGGGCCCTAGAGCCTCAGAAGCTACTCCTGCCCAACTGACGAACGGAGCATTTGCAGTGGGGATTGTCTCTGCGTTGGGGATAGTCTTCAGGCTGGGGTTAGATTCCAGGCATAAGATACTTCCAGCTGGCACCATTCCTTAAACTTCACATATAGTATTAAGTAGAAAGGGACTTATTTTAATAATGCAAACGAATATGCCATAAGAACAATGAGAACATTATCCGTAGGTAAGCTAGGAAAAGTTACGGAAATGTTATCTTATATATCTGAGCTGGTACAGCCACACACCTACATTGTCAGGTAAGTCATGAGGATGCGTCTCTATAAATGATACTACATTACATGCATCACAATAGCTCTGCTCTACAAACATAATTATTTTAGTCTAACATTTTTTATTAACTTGTTCCAGCCTCTGGGGCAAAGAAATATATCTGGGATAGAATAATTCTTAAACATAATTACATAAAGTATGTACAAACTTATGAACAAATTATTTTAGCTCAAATTCAATTAGAAATTTGAATATATTCAAAAACACAAGACATCTCCTGAATAAAGGATATGGGCCACATTCTATTCACTGAATATCTGTCTCTGCTCTCGAGCTCTGCAGCTGACAATCTGGGCTCTTTGGTGACTGTGGTCTACGTTTACAGAGGGATTCTGAGGACTTGGGTGTGATGGAAAAGTAATCAAGCACGCCAGGCCTGGCCTAGCAGAGCCGTATTTAGCCGCTAAAGTGATCTTTGTGGCCTCCCTCTTTTTTATGGAGAATGAAATGTTAGATGTGTGGAACAATTGTTTTGATTCAAAAGGCCTCATTATACAGTTGGTCTGTCCCACTTTTTTGGAAACACGGCTCCCAGTGAAAGTCCGTACACTGCAACAAAGGTGTGAATACTGCCCTACAAAGGCGAAACGCAATAACGACATATTTCATCAAAACCGAGTGGCCAAAATCATACCTCTTCAGCTCTGATTCATCTCATGATGAAATATCTTTGTTCAGCTATGCTCACTTTTGAAGAACAAAAGCGTGTGACTTAACTGCGGCAGCTACAAAATCTACACCACAACTAAAGCAACGCACTTTCCTTCTGTTTCTGCGTCTGTGTAATCACTGTGCTTTGCCCTCGTAGGGAAATATACAGATGATGAGCAGACCTGTGCCCTTAGCTCACGATCAGACGACGGTTCGCGGCAGAAGATCACCTCGCGCAGTAGCATTAGGAGGCTTGCTTTGAAGTGACAGAACATCATGAGCACAAGCCATCATTAATCAAACCCCGAACCCAACCAGCATTCCAGCCGAGCTTATCGTACTGGATACAAGTAGCTGGAGATTATAAAACGAAAAAAAAAAGATTCTAATCCCTCTAGTTCATATTAAAAAATATCCCATCGTACCCTATCAGCTTATATCAGGTATATTACTGCTATGGTTCATTGCACAATTGGCTTATTAATATTAACACATTAATGCATTCACTCAAAGGGCTGTGGTGTGAGTCGTTATCGGCAAAGGAGTTCCACCGCTGCCCCCGTTATTTGCACAGATGTTTCCAGAACTGTTATTTCAACGGTTGGCATATAGTTCTTCTAAGGCTCCAAGGTCTGAGAAGATGGCTGCATAGGTGTTTGGGGCCTGCCATGAGGCCCCATGAAACAACTGTGCCATGGATTCCCCCCCCCCCCACTAGGGACTCCTGGCTCACTAACATGGAACAGCTGAGACAAATACTTGCTGGGCTTACCTTAAAAGGCAGATGTCTGGCAGTACTCAACTGTCTATAATGGTGCAAGCAGGCACTGAGGCATCTTAGCCCAGCTGGTCTACAGCCAATTGTTCTACTAGTGTCTTCGACACACCGCAGCAGACGGGTTCCTCTAGAGCAGTGTTTCCTAACCCGGTCCTCAGGAACCCCAGACGGTCAACATTGTTTCCTGGTACGGAGCAAAAAACACAGAGGCTGGGGTCCCCGAAGACCGGGTTGGGAAACACGGATCTAGACTAATGGTTCTCAATCTGAGGTCCACGGTCCACTAGGGGGCCTCAGCGAGGACAGGGGGGTGGGCTGTGCAATTTATTTGTAAAGCGCAGAAAAAACTATGATGTTGATTTAGGATTGGCTGGTAGTATATATTGAATTTTTACTTTGCATTGATAATTTTTCAAAATGGCACAATACTGTTTTATATCACTATACTTTTGTTGTGCCTAAAAATTAGGTCTTTATTAAAGATTTTGAATAGAAACCAATTACATGACTTCCTCGTTGTGAACAACACGAGAGCTTTGGCTGGGACACTGCAGAATCCCAGAATTCACAGCTAAAATCCAACCATCAGTTGGTGGCATCTCTCAGGGAAGCTGACGGAGGGGAAAGGTGAGGAATCGCTGCTAATTGCTGCATTTCATTTTAAAACATTTTTTAAAATATCACAATTTTCAATATTTGATTCATTTTAATACCTTGAAATAAGGGTCTTTTCATTTATTAATTTTACTTTTAACGGTCGTCAGGCTTCTGATTTTAGAGCCCTTTTGCCAAATAAGTTTTCCATTTAGATTAGTTTTTTTTTTGCTCTTAAAAATTTACTTGTTTTGAATTCGGATCTGCTGATCAGTGTTTAAGCTAATCCGAGGCTTTTGCTCGGCCTGTTTTTGGGTATTTGGGTGGAGATATGGTTCGTTTATGGGCAAAAAGTGAATTTACTGCACTTCTAAGGGATCGTTCTATGATTAGCACAACGTTTACTTTGTTCCATCCACTGCCCTGCCCCGTACTCCAGCTTGGGGGGCTGTCACTGAGGCATACAGCACACATGCATGCACATTATCGTCTCTTCCAGGCTGCACTTTCAGGAGATAGGGTCGGGCTAATTGGACCAGTAGCCTAAAAGTTTCCCCGCCTGATTGGAATGGGTATTTGCTTAGTGAAGTCTATGGGGACACAATGGAAACACAGCTTGACAACGCAGTCTCAGAATTTTCGTTTTTGCGATCTGGCCAATATAAACACGAACACTAAGCTGGGTTGCACAGCTCATTGTGAGTTTGCTCGGTGAGGAGTGCAGGGTGCCCCGACATAGCAAGAGGCACAGAATGCCTCTGTTTATTGGGGGGGGGGACACAGGGGCATGAGGCCTGGCCAGCAGCCAAGGAGACTCAAGACAGTTCTCTTGGAAACCAGACCTATTTCAAATCAAACACACCTGACATGTTATGGTGAACCTGATCTCCCTTTGAATAACTCAATGTCCATGTCTCGAAGTTTGCCCTCATGCTCGGGTCCAAGGGGGGTTGATGTGGAGTGCAGAATCGACGGCTCCGCCTCGGGGCCACATAGCCTGTGCCCAGTTAGGGGGATTCCCGGTGACTAACGCCCTAGAATGTGCGAATGTGGCGGGAACCCGCGCTAATTAGGACCGGATTAGCGACATTACGCAAGATTGGACTAATCCCCTCTAAACATGCAGTGTCACGGGACCGAGCGATGGCGTTCACAGGATCCCAGTGGCAGTCCAGCTCTTTCGCTCTGCACCTGGCACAAGGTGACTCTCCCAATTCAAGCAGAACATAATCCGTCACAAAATAATACGCCGAAGGGCAAACACACAATGGACTTTAAATCCGTGGCATCCACAGGTTACAGGTCAGACGTTTGGCTGCCTTACAGAACGTAGTCTGTGTAGAACGGTCGGATGCAAGCAGATGCGCCACCTGTTGTCTACAGCGTGGAGAACATGGTGGTCTAAGTGTAAAGTGTCAGGCCATCGACACATCGGTCTGAAACTGAAGTTTCTGATGCTGTTAGTGTTCAGACTTAATGGATACCTGCACATTGTTCTGTTTTAGCAGAACTCATACTTGCTGGTACCGTAACAGACATGGCATGATCCTGGGACATAGAAGACTGAAGCTCCGAATGAATCTGAAAAAGCCTGAACGATTCCTACTGAGCACCGAGTGAATCGACTCGAGCCCTGAATGATTTATTTAGCTCAGATGTTCTAACAACCAAGCTTGCAGTTTGAGAACCCTTGGACGCCTTCAATCTCTGGGCTAAGCCCCGGAAGTCTTAAGATCCTAGCACCCCCCGTACTCTACTAATAATAACAGCTGCTGCAGTGGGGAGTACTATAGCCTCACACCTCCAGGGTTTGGGTGTCTGCATGTTCGCCTCAGATTGCCTAGATGTGTCCCTGGGACTCCTGTTTCCTTCCGCTGCCAGGCAAGTGAATCTGTGTCTTTATATGCGTGATTGTGTGTGTATGCCCGGCAATGAAATTATATGGCGGATTGTGTAACAATCATAATAAACAACCTGAACAACAGCTCTACGTTAAATACTAAGACACACTGTGTAGTTGTTTCCAGCGGCAACACTCTCTAAGAATGCCCTGTCTGTAAGAATCTGTGAACACATCCATATAACATTATAATGCATTCATAAAGCATTATGATCATGTCTGTAAATATTTCTAAAATAGTGTAAAGCATGTTTATGAAGCTTTCATCTATAATGTACTACATGTACCTTTATAATACAGTACAAAACATCTTTTTCCAACAATTGTAATGCATCATGAAAGTATCTATAGTGCGTTATACATGAGAGCTTCATTGGAGCTTATGAAGTATTATTATCAACACTACAATTCCTTATGACTGTTAATAGAAGATGTTGTAATGCTTTATTCATTCTAATACTATTGTAATGCATGATAGACGACATCTTTAAGTAATGTGTTACATTTCATGCAGTTGTGTGTAAATGGAAAACATGAAAATGAGAACACACTGTCTCTCTCACCCGCGTCCTCCGGGTCTTCGTCGTCATCCTCATCATCACCAGAAGACACTGAATCTTCAAAGAGAGAGATCACATTTCTGAGGGCCGTGGTGGGATGGGACGGGTCTTTATGTGTTTCTTTGAAAACTCCACATCACACATGAATTGCAAACACATTTAAACGCAAAGAATTAAACAATTTTCCCCCCCAGACTCAAACAGACGTTTCTGTGCCGTGTCATTTTTAATCTATCTAAAAGCATTTTTAAGGCACAGAATACCCGCCAGCCGTTAATATTCATTACCTCCGCACTGATCACACCCTGAACCAGTTGCTAAAAGTTCAGCTACTGAGGTTCATAATCTGACCATCTGCTGAAGGGTTTATAATCTGATTATAAATCAGCTGCTCCGGGTTCACGGCCTGACCTTGGATCAGCGGCCGCTGACCCTGGAGCTGCTTTTAAAAGCCCTCGTGCAGCTAATGAAGACCGTATGGTGCCCTCTCTGTGGGTTGTAATGCGCAGAGTCCGCTGCCAAAGCAAAGGGTTTTTTTCTGCTTCTGTTCCTGCCCTTAAAATAACGTTTCATTCACATACATCTTAAGGTCGGAGACGGACGGTTCACTGGGGTAAGAGTTTCCCTTGCATCTCCGGCGAAAATAAAATAAATAAGTGAAACCTAATTTTCGTAAAGGATACGGAGGCTGTCCCTGGCTCGCTGGATTCATGCCTGACTGGTTTCAGGCGCTGTGCAACTGGACAAAGTCCAGTCACGAAAGGACACATATCTCTCTCTAATATCCGACACCTTGCTCAAATATTTAAAGAAGAACACAATACTCTATTTTCAGACGTCGGGAACTGACATGTTTCAAATTGGGCGAAAAGGATATTGCTGCCATAATGAGCCGTTTACAAGCGTAACTGGACAGTATCTGAGATCCAGACAGAGGAGCTGTAGTCCGTCTTTGATCACAACCGTAAAAGTCTTATTTACCTTGGCCGGGTGCCCGACGGGCATGCCAGTGTGCCGTTCTTACTCCTCACCATCCCATCTGTTTCTAATGATGCAGCGTTTCAGGCTAATTGCTTTGTAATTAGTTGTCAATAACAGGCTCAGCTGGTGCCGTGAATGTGCGACCAAACGAAGCGGCCCACATCGCGCCCCCCACCCTGGCGGAATGGCTCTTGATTCATTCCCCTTTTAACATATACTTTCAGCATGGTCAGGTTTATGGCACAGCGGTACGAGGGAGAGATGCCATGGGTTCTAGCCGTGATGCTACCTGGCAGCCATGGGGATTTCACCAGGGCCTAAATCTGAACCAGTACCTGGTTTAAGATTAGAACCAACCTCTGGGGTGCGATGTGCAGCCTAATTACAGAAACATAAAAAAAAAAATTAAAAAAAGGAAAAAAAACTGTTTAAAAGCTGTGCCTTTTTTCTGGGTAGTGTATATTTGCTCAGAAATAAAACACAATTTAACATTAGAACGTATGCAAATTAATGGTAACACAATACAAAAATATACAAAAATTTCTTCTCCAAAAATTTACTGATGTCTAGTTGGATGCCTAGAAGAACGCCGCTTCAGTTCTTAAACCTCTCCTCAGGGGCACCTCATCCATTCTATGTATTCATTCAATTTCACCACCAGCTCTCTGAATAAGAATGATCTTACTGAGTTAAAAACCCCAATGAGGTATTGATTAGCCAAACAAGGTGAGGTAGCAGTCGGGTTAAAAAATGTATTGGCGTGTTGGACGGTGGCTGCAGAAGCTGAGGAGTGTTAGGGGGCATTTTGAAATGATTAAGATGACACAGTTTGACATGAAGGTCATTTAAACATCATTTCCTTAGGCTGCTTAAGGCTTTTGCACAGGACGCAATATATGGGGAACACAGTGGAGGCTGTGAGCACGGGGAGGCTGCGACGTGTGCATGGTAAATCAGCGAGAGTCGAGTAACAGTCGCACATTCCCATGGGCGGTAGCGTCATTGTTCTCAGGCTGTTTAATTACTCTTAGTCATGCCCCCAGAGTCGCCTACACCCACAATGCCGTCAGCTATTTGATCGGCGGTTAATTAGCAAATGTTTCTCATAGCTCTGGCAGGTCCGAGGTGGAGAAAATCTCAGGGAGCCACGTGCACCACGATACGAGAGGAAAATTAACTCTTATCTCGGCAAGATGCAGCAGAACTCGCTCGCCCCACCCTGACAGAGCTCAGCATGTCCTGCTCATAGGAAGCCTAATGCTCTGGTCTTACCGTCGATTTTTGCTGCCTAGTTTGGCCTCTGCTAATTACAAGCTGGACGTCCAGCGCTGTGCAAAAGTCTTAGACAGCCTAAGAAAATGTTTAAGGCTAATTATGAAGTGCATATTTGTTCAGAAGAAAAGAAACACATTTTAACATTAGAAGATACGCAAATTAGCAGTAACAAGAAACAGTCTTCTGTTCTCCAGAAAGTCACCGATATTCAGTTGGATGGCTACACCAGTTCCCAGACCACCCTCGCGGGCACCCCAGCCATACCATGTGGATGGTAAATGTGACCACCAGCGCACTGGGCTGATAAAACTCAGACAAGGTGTACATGTGGTTGATTGAGATGAGATCGATGCTAAAAATACTGGAGTGATTTTAGTAGAGGTTTATAAATTACTAAGCTGACACACTTTGTCAGACATAATATTATAGTTTTACACCAAAATGAAAATCATTAAGCATCATTTCTTTGCCTGCCTAAGACTTTTGGTCAGTACTGCATCGTGTGTATCATGGACGGCAGCTATGTGAACCTTCAGCTCAGGGAGGTGAGATCCATCCTTAATTCAATACGCCAGACTGTCTGAGAGTCACATGTGACTTTGACAGCTGCTGCTGAGACTCACCTGTGACTCTGACGCTGTAGTTTCCCAGCAGCGGGCCGCCGGGTTCCAGCCTGCAAGCGTACACGCCGGAATCCTCGAATGAGACATTGACGACTTGGATGCGCTGTCCTATCCAGGTGCGGTTGCTAGGTAACAGGCCCACGCCGTCCTTCAGCCAGGTGACAGACTGGGCTCCGGCTGGTGTACGGCAGGGTAGCTCGAGGGTCTCCCCGGGTCCCAGGAGAAAGTCCTCGAGGAAGGCCGTCTCGCTCGAGGCTGCATCTGGGGGCAGACGCCAGGAAGGCATTCAGGCGATCCGCAGATCACAGGACCTATGACTTCACTAAATCCTTCTTTAAGGATTAGAAACCCCTTGTTCTCCTATGTGTGGCTAAGGCACTGAACCATGGCTGCCTTTTTCCCATGTTTACACAAGGAGGAGGTGAAGCTCACGAGCGGCTGCCTGCAGGGCTGCTCGAACGGGACCAGCTAACGGAGCTTCAACATCGCTTCCTCAGGGGATATTTCTGCTGAACATTGCCGCTTGAGCGAAAACCCCTCTGTGCAGCAATAACGACAGCTAATAAGGGCACAATACGAGACAAAGGCAACTGCAACCTGCTTTTACTTCCTGGGTCGCATGCTGTGTGGCGTTGATGGCGCAGAGGTGAGCATGAACTCCTTCAGGGCACATGAGCCGGCAGAGTTAATCAGGTTAATCGGGAATGGATTACACTGGGTCAGGGATTCTTAGTGTTTCCTTAACGGCCCTCAGACAGCCTACAGATTTCTCTCTCCCAGCTTCAAGCACACCTGCACCAAACAATCAAGCAACGAAGGACACTGTGTAAATGGTACAGGTGTATCAGGAACTGTTTGAGGGTCCCTGAGGCCTGGGTAAAGAAGCACTGACCTCCGTACGTGCATTCACCACCAAAGCATTCACCACCCAAGCATATACTGTATCTCCATAGTAATGTTAGATTTGGCTTTGTACTACTCTTCCAGTGAATTTTAAAAGGTAGCCCAAAAGCTAAGGCTAACATCACGTTAGCATGCCATCAAACAGTGTGTGGTGATGTTTCTGTAATTTCTGGGTATTTTTTTGGGTTGTTTCTCCCCTGATTGACTGGCAGGCCATGTATGTGTTCCTTCACGCCCGTTCCTGTTAGTCTAGCCATGACGCCCAATGGTTCCGCTTCTCTGACTTTAGACTGGCCCCGCCCTTGTAGCCCCTCCTAAGGACTCCCCCACATTGCCTCCGCTTTACTGATTCTGCCAAGTCAGGGAAAACAAACATGTTTACGTGATCTTCCACTGAAGAAACAGCTTGGGGATTCAGGCCAATACGCAAAAGGCAGGCCTTTAAGAAATGAGGCCCAGTCTCCCCACCTCAGGCTCCACACAACACTGAGCTCCTTCTTCTTTCAACCCCCTGACTGTAGAATGATGGCGGCATCCGCAGAAAAGAGACGAGTGTCTGTTCAGGCAGCCTCGAGCGTGCGTAAGGGACAGACGCAAAGGAAAGTCCATTAGGGCACTAGGAGTTTGGGACAACAGTGGCTGCACCTCTACTGTCTTTGCTTGAGTCTGAGGTACTTGAGTCTCACTTTACCTTCACGCACTGGCACATGCAGAAATCACAGGGACGACGAGACGATCCAGCTCACCCCTCCTCAGTCCAGACCAGATCCATTCCAATACAGCTTCAGCCCAATTGAGCAGAGATTCACTGTGTGCTTCTCTCGCTCCATAAGGCTGCTCTGCTGTACGTTTCCCTGTCGTACCTGGTCTCTCTTCCATAATAGTGTCTCTTTTCAGCCTCATGGATGCTGTCAGAGGTAAACTAGTCATATTTTCTCCTATGTCAGCGTAATTCGTCTGCTCTCTTGGGGTCTTTCTTCTATCCTGTCCGGTGTTGCCCATGTGAAAAGGTCCATAAAATCGACCCGTGAGCTGAATGGAACCTCAGAGAGACCCAGTGTTCTTGTGATAACTAAGGGGGACCCCATATTCGTGCTCTAAATTTGATGAGAGTGCATGCGACCTAATGCAGAAACGACTGACGTTACATGGTGCTTTGAATAAATCTAATGCTGGTACAACAACTTGAAGACTAGTTTCCAAGCTGTCATTGAATCAAAATTTCCCATAATTTCAAAACACCACCATGTCACTCGGGGGGGGGGGGGGGGGGGGGCCGTTAAAGCAATTGGGCCCCATTGGTTTTTTTGGTTTTTTTGTGAAAAAATGGTTTGTTTTTAAGCCAAGTTTGGCGGGC
>JABFDZ020000054.1:6456097-6466207 GCA_019775955.2 Pollimyrus isidori
TTAGTTAAGTTCTCCCCAAGCGAGCTTGATGGGTCGAATGGCCTCCTCTCGTTTGTATACTTCTTATGTTCTTATATCACATAAATTCTTAAGACACATATTTATTGGTGACATTTCTAAATAAAAAGGCATAGGGCTATGGGTAATAATTATACATTAATACATTAATACATCTGATTTTACAGGAGCAAAGATGTTGGAAACGATGCATCTGGAGTTCATCCCAAGTTGCATCCTGTGCACCCTCTTTTAATTGGGGCAATTGCATCGTGAACTTTTCTGTCGGTGCACTGATGTGAATCAGTAAATCACACCATCCCTATCAGATACATTTTACCATTATTTATGGGTCATATGTACATTTTTGCTCAGCAGCCATATTAGACCAACCTGGGAATTTTACAAAACAAAGAAGCGTCACTGACGCCCAGCACTGGATAGGTATGATGGATGGTATGAAGTATGTGGCTTTTTCTTGGTGACAGTAACATTCATCCATCTTCCAACCAGTTAACCAGTGCTGGGTCAGAGACAGTGAATTACTTGTTCAAATGAAATGCTACTGAATGCACTCCAAATAGCGATGTTTCTTTCTGTATCATGCAGCAAGACATGAGCTCAATTTCCTGTGAATATTTAGTGTTTAAAAAGAGGGTTAGATAATCATTGTGAAGGACAACTCAGCCCAACCGGAAGATCAAATTGAATGAATTAGCATTAGACCATTACAAAGTTTTTAGGGCACTTAAAATTTAATTTGCCAAATTCTGTTCGTACAACATTATCAGTGGCATTAACATCCATGGCTTAAATGTTAATTGATTAATTAATTAATTTTTGTTTGTCGGTCAGCAAGTGTAGCTGTCCAGATTAACTGGAGTAATTTGGGATGCACGAGCAGTGCTGGCTGTGATTTACAGAGACGGTAATTATGGCTTCCTGTTTCTTTTTCCTGCCTCTGTGAGTAAATTGAGGATATTTAGGTGTTTTTTTCAGTTTTCCATTTGACATCCCATACAGCATAGACGTCATTAAGTTTAGCTTCACCACAACGACGAGACACTCTCTGGGTTTAGATCTATATTTACCTGTTGGTCTGCATAACAAAGTAGGTCACCGTTGCTGAGATTTATTACTGGATATTTATCCCAGTGCGACACTCCAAAGCACCTGTTTCATTGTGACCGCTGTCATAATCTGGTTATATTCTATGACATATTCACCCTCATGATTATAAATCATTATTGTACACACTTCTTTTAATGTTTGCACTTTTCTTTTAATGTTTTTATGTCTGATTATCAAGGAAGTTCGTCTTCTCATCCTACCATACCAGAACAGCTTTAATAAACATAAATAACAAACATTGAACAATTTTTTTTTAATCAAATAATTCTTGTTATTAATTATATGGAAACTGTTACACGCTGCTTATGAATATTCTATGAATGCACAATGAATGTATTATGAAAGTGAAGTAAAACATTACCCAACATCCTATAGTAAAATGTGTTTAGTGTACCTGCATAAAAACTTCCTACCCATGTTTATTACGAAGTTCATATATAGTCAGTAAAAAGCGATATTTATTTCTTAACAAAGCCATTGACCAATCAGTTTTCTATTATGCTTAAAAAATGCACAGATTGGTAGAAATGCTTCAAAATGGGAGGCTTAGGAAGTTGGTTTTGTCAGGGTACTTTGTCTCAATTGTGAGCAACACAGAATAAGATATTTCAAGGGGACAAAACCCACGGTCTAGACACATATGGAGGCGGCTGGTCTATGAGCTGTGCTGGAGATAGCAGAACAGATTGGCTGGCTAATAGCTTCTGCCAGATGATTCTGCGTGGGCAGTGAGGCCAAACGCGTCAAACTGGAGCACAGACTGCCAGACGTGTCGTGCAGAAACACCAAAGGGATCCAGACTGATTAAACGTGCTCTTGATCAGCAGCGAGGTCATCGAATAAATTCCTCAAACTTCAGCTGATTTTAATGGTGTCCATCTCATTCCATTTTCTCCTTCTTCCTTCATCCTCTTACAGTCTTTCACAGATTTTAGGAAGAGTGCAGTCGTGGCCGTAGAGGAAGCGACCCTGGAAGCCATCAGACACCTACACCATTTTCGTAGAACGCAGAGATCCACACGTAAGGCACGAATTTCACGATATAAGGGCATGACTTTAAAGTACAGTTTTTGACACCATATTTATTCCTGTTTTGCATGTTAAAGCAGATTTCTGGCATTCAATGAACAGTAGTATGTGTATGGAGCTGCTTTCTGTACAATGTAGTGGTCAGTGCGTAAAATGCAGGGGGCGGGACTTAGCATGTGGTGTTCAGTGGGGGCAGGTGTCCTTTGTTTTTTGCCTATAAACTTCTATTCTCTAGTCTCACCACATTTCATCTCTGAACTGGTTCACAAACATCTATTTTCTGGCTTCCAGTTGCTGTAAAGATTATATATTGTCTTAAATTTTGCATTAAAACATATGTTTGCATTAAAACTTTAATGTCTTCTAATTATGGAAAAAGTTACTATCTTTTAACGGTAATGCTTTACACTAAGTGCACTTCATAATGCATCACAAATGCATTCATAGAACATTCAGTGCACTTCATAATGCATCACAAATGCATTCATAGAACATCAAGTGCACATTCATAATGAATTCATAGAACATAAGCAGCATGTAAGTAAACCTTAATGTCTTAAAGAATTGCATTCATAATACAATCAAAGAGCAAGACATGACAGCTTTATTATTCATTAATAACAAACACTGGTAGTGACTCACATTTAGTGCACCACCAAAATGCATTTATAATGCATGCACAGAACATTAAGTGCGTTCATATTAGGGCATACTTTCATGCTGCTTATTAATGTTCTATGAATGCATTATAAATGCGTCATGTAAGACGTTACCCTTTCATCCAATCATTGCAGCAAGCTTTGCCTCATTCAACTGACCTGAAGCAGTCAATGAGATGGTATCCCCTGTGAATGAAATGCTCTGATGAATGAGAGTTTATAGAACATCATGGACTCCTGCTGTTGGTTTGTCTAAAACACTAATGACAATGTCTTCTGCACCCGGGCCAATGGCGCGGTTAATTGTGATGATCTGTACCTATCCAGCAGGCTTTTCTGTTTTTAGAAAACTGCCTCTTTTGTTGCCGCAGGGAGAGTGCTGAGATTAAAAAGCTCATGAAATCGTGATACATGTATGTTGAATTCATTATCTGTATCTGCGCCCTCATTTCTTTCAAGTGCCATTGAGTGGGAGTGAGTCTCTTCTATTCAGGGACCATTAATTGCCGTTTTTAATTTATAATCCGCTTCCATCCTGCTTTTCATGACTGATTGCCATTTATGAAGCCGTAAAAGACATCTCGCAATGTGAAAACTTTTCATATTATTTAGTAAATGGGCTTATGATTAATCAAAACTTCATTCACTCTAAAATCACGTGGGAATACATTGTAGCTGAAGCTTTATTGCATCAGGTGAGGAATTAGAAAGTTATGCTCCAAAGGGTGTCAGTCCTTTGAATCCCCACAATAAAAGCATCTTTGAAATGATGCAATCTGCAACATTTTAGAGAGGGGTTTTCACAAGATAATATACCCAGCTATGCTGAGGGCTAAAATGTCTCACGGAGGAGCATCTGAGATGAGCCAATGCATGTATCTGTACTATCACCTGTGGGAGTGTTTTGGGCCCACATGCCATGGCCTTTAACCCCATGACCTTTGACCTCAGAATCGTTGACAGCTGGATACAGTTTGCTGTATCCCATCATCCCTAGGACCCTGACTTGACTACAAATCCATGGACATGGAGATTATGATGCTTGAACTGGTCTGCAATCCTGATTTATATCACTGGAGGCACCTTGAAGAATCACAAGACTCCATAAAACTACCAAATGTCTGACCTTGGTAATAAACTCCAGTCCTTATCGAGTCACTCGCAAGTATGTGTGATGTTAGTCTCTGCTGCTTGATCTTCAGGACGATATAGAAAAATCCATAATACATTGATTATGCATCATATATAATTTCAAATTTAGGCCTGTACTCTACAAAGCTATTAAACATGTAATAAAAGCTAGAATTTAAGTGCTTCATAACAAAATTGTATGAAGTTACATTTCTTAGACATTCAAAGAGAATTCATACATACAGAGGTGTCAGTCTTCAGTTGTGAGTCAATATGAATGGAGCAAATACATTTTAGAAAAGCGTAAGATAAAGTGAATGAATAAAAAAACACACTGACAGCGAGAAGGAGACTGGAGGAGACTGGAGTTTTTTTAATAATTTATTTGAGCCGAAGTATTTATGAGATTATAAGACTGAGGCTGACAGAGAAAAACACTGAACTTCTCTCAATGGAAACCAAGGGAGGTGGCCATATCTGACACGATTGTAGTGAGGTTTCCAAAATTCAAACAGTACTGGCACAAGGGGGAACAAACAGGAAATCGCTCTTTAATTTGACTTACAAAAGAACTTGTATTTCTAACAAAATATTGTGGAAAGTGAGGCATGTTTTAATTTGCAAAGGAAACTGATCGCTTTTCGGATAAACGGCAGAATGTGGTAATTAGCTACAAGATACAGATTATTACATCACTTGCATTCAGGTTCCTCTGTTTGTTGTGTGTAATAATGTTGATTATTACACCAAGGGAGTTTCAAAACTCTGACTATTACGGTACCATACAGCAGCAGCCAGGTGACTGAATCGCACCAATCAGTTTAGTAAAGTGCGATAGAAATCGTATTTGTCTTCGTTAACCTTCCATGCCGACCGAAGCAGCTTCCAGTGCCATTCATCTTCTGCCGCTTTTCCAACCTGATATCTGGGTCACCTTGTCCCACTGTGTGCCCGCAGTGATTGCGTTCCCTGGATTGAGTCCAACTTCAACAGTTGCCACAAGCCTGCGAAGAGACAAACTGATCCCAGTCCAGGCTGTCTTGACAGACACGAGCCGCTGAAGGAAGCTTCTGAATACTTGTCCTTTTTTTAAAATCCTGTCACAGATTCCTTCTCTGCATTTCTCCAAGTCCATCTTCCCAACCATTTTTCAGCTACATTATCCCAGGCAGGGTCACAGGGGGTCTGGAGCCTATCATAGTTAGCAAAGGGCAGCGGGGGGGCGCCCTGGATGGGATGCCAGTCAGATAGATTCACACGCAACACTCACACTAATTCGCCTGACTGCACGTCTTTCCGACTGTTGGTCAAAACTGGGCATTCATCAGGAAACACCTTGGGGAAAATATGTAAACGCAGAGCAGGGAGGGACATTGCAGTGTAGTAGAGAAAAGCAAAATTATAAATGGTGAGAAATTAACTATCAAAACCTTGGTCGATTCATCGTCACAAATGCCATCTCCACTTGGGTTACTCTGAATCATGTAATCTGTACAGGCAGTTGGAACCACCTTCGAGCCTTTGAGATGGACTGAGTTAGTATTCCAAATATAGATTTCCAATACCCAACACATGATGAGGAAACCTGAATTTACGTCATTGTCTCTTTGACAAAACCAGAAAAAAAATGGACTTCTGGTAATTTTCTCTTCAGTTCCCCTGCTTGCTCGCTGGTGCCGCTGAGAAGATCTGGGTGCAGCTTCACTTCCTGGGACAGAGAATATGAGGTACTGGTGATTCTACCTCTTACTGGCTCTTTGCCAATGACTGTACCCATGATCAAAGGCCTGATGATCTTCCTTGGTCTATCCTAGGCAGGAGGGAGGAATGATAATCCCTGTTGTAGGAACTCCCACATACTCCCAGGCTGGGCAGTACTGGCCAGCAGTAGGGGGTGAAGGTCCTGACCTGTGACCCTGTCATGACTTTGTTAGCCAGTCCTATCTGGGAGAACTGGAAAGTCTGGTGATTGAGTTCCAGAGTAATGCAGATTGGAATACTTTCATGAATGTGCTGACAGCCGGAGAAGAAAAACAACAGTGAATGTTGACTTGTCATAAACCGCACTCAGTGGCCTGTTTACAGGGGATTCCTGATTGCCAGTGCTTGCGGCCTGGTCCTCCAAACTGGGAACCATGCGGCAGCAAGTGAATACACAGTATGCAGACTGAGTCTAGAGGTTTGAATGAACGGATGAACTGATTCCCTTTATTTGCATTGCAGTGGCCAAGGCGTGTGATTTTGAAGTTAACTGTGATTACTGGTGTCAGATATGATGGATCCAGCATCTCCGGAACAACCACCTACAGTGTGCAGAGTTTACAGAGAATGGTGTGGTAAACAGGGAAGACCCGGTCATCGGCATTTTTGAGGCCAAAAACGGCATGTTAAGGAGCAGAGGAGAATGGTCAAGCACATTAAAGCAAAGATTATAGCAAACAGGAAGTGCATTAAAGCGACCAGGAAGGCCACTAGGAACTGCAAAACCAACAGCTCAGTACAATAGCGACATGTCATCTAACCCTGAAAGCACAAGTGCATCATACCAAGGTACATACAACTGAAGTGGCCACTGCACTAATTAAAGTTATGCTTATTAATATAACTAAATAAAAACCTATTAATTGGTTATGTGGTGTGTTTATTTTATAGATATCTGCAAACCACTCAGGAGGTACTTCTGTTGCTTTTTTTCTTACGGATCGGGTCTGAATCATTAATTTCTTAATTTAATTGCCTCATATTACCATTTATTAGAATGCTTTATATATACATTTTTATTCACTGCAAAATTTACATATGAGAACCTCATATACTTAATGTATGAACAAGAATTTTATATAAAAAGCTAATCACAGCTAACAAAATGCAAATTTTTTTAATGTGAGACGCTCATCATTAATGCATTATATATAATATAATCAGAAATTAATTGTTTTGTAGGCACAACATACCAGGGTACATGCTCCAATATTACAACCCCAGGACAGCGCGACATTTGACCTCTGGTCCAGGTGTCTGCTGACGTGTCGGAGGGCGGCAGGACAGACTGGTCAGACACATGGCAGAGGGTGCCCCGATAACCTTGTGCCTTGGGTGCTGTGCTCAGCATTTGTTGACACGTGTAAGTGAGATTTATCAGGACACGCTTTTAGGGGAAGGGTGAACTGGCCTCACTGTCTCCAAGAGGAACCTTCGCCCTGAAGCGGCAACAGCAACCAAGTCAGACCAACATATTGATCTACAGGTAATCAAGAGGACTGACGTTAGAAAAAACAGATATATAGCTAAAATGCTTCTATGGGATTTTTTTAAAGGTATAACAAACAACAATGTAGTCAAAAGCAGTGTCTGTAGTCTCTGTATATGTATATTTTATAGGAAGGCAGTATTAACTGGGATATTTTACATGGCTTCCAACTGAACCGATTTAGCTTTGCTAAAAGGTATCATAGCAATCCTGAAAATTTAATTTTGGCACCATTTCCTATCCGTGTAAAAATTGTTAGAGTATATATATGATTATGCTTGTATGTAGTGATAACAGTTTGGTGATGTCACTTCTCCTCTGGCTTTGGAGGGCCACGGGGCCACGGAAAGGTGGGGGTGGCCTTGCCGCCCATCTCATATATTATGGGATTGTTTCGAACTGAAAAAGAAGACGCTGTGATCCATAAATTTTTGTACACGTTCTGTACTCCCCAATGCTCAGCAAATATTTCATACTCGATTTATGTTTGGACATCAACACCATGAGAATCCCTAGGCTGGGGAGTGTAAAGGATCCTGTCTTCCCCTTGAATGAACTGCAGCCATGCTTGCCTGGTATGAAGGGATTAGAGCGGCAGTCTGTCTGCAGGACTGTGTCATGTGACCAGGGTCCCACCCAGACTAGGTGAATGTAGCTGGACTATTGAGATGTCAAACTCATGGCAGGGTGAGCTGGGGGGGGTGTTGTGTGTGACATGGCTGTTGGTTTGGTCACATGACGCGTGTTCTGCGAACACGTCCCTCAGTGTCCTGCACACCCCTGATTCGTCGGGCTGTTTCACAGAGAGCCTGGGGGTAGCTCCCCGCTGCCCCAGGATGAAGACGTTCCCACCGCCGGAGACACAAAGGACGCCCCCTCTGCCCCCCGACAGCAACCCCCTGTTCCCATCAGCCCTTTCAGAGCACTTGACCTTTCCTTTAAGGGTGCAACTTGTGTTTTCTTCCTCATCCAGACCGCCTCTTTCGCAAAGTCAGGAATCTCGCCCTTTCATTCCCACCGTCCCTGTTTCCCCCAAGCAGAGACCCTAGTGTCACCTTTAAATGGATTAGTCTGCGACCACGCAACACACACCAAAGCTTGAGTGCTCTAATTGCCTTTCTGTAATTATTAAGTAAAATCTTAGGTGGAATACATATTAATGAAAAATAAGCGAATAAACACCAGCAGCATAAATAAAGTTTGACAGCACCTCCCTGACTGCTCCCAATGAAGGTTAAAAAAGAGTAAATCACAGCTTTGAAAGGACTCGGGCGTAAGAGTCGACTCAAACTACTTTGCATGTGCTTTTTTTCCTAGTATGTTGGGACTGTAAATAAGGAATTTTTTTGAGACTGTTTTCCTAAGGACACAGATTACAACCCACTAACGCTGTTGCTGCTGTTACAGTGAGATTTATCCTCCCGTTGGATGAAAGCAGTTTAATATATTCCTTGTTTACAACAAATATGCTAATACATAATTGTAAGAAGCCCCCTGGTCGCAATGGTGAACAGAACAGAACCGCGTAACACGGGGATTGGGCGGAGAGGGCATGAGTTTCCTTTCTCAGGAAGAACCGACTCTGTCTGCAGAAAGGGGTGAGACAACACAAACGGTAAACAGGAAAAATAGAGCCGCTACCTCAGCAGCGGCATAAATAAAAAATCAGCTAGACGTGTCTGGACGAAAGAAACCTAACAGCTCTCGAGACGGCGTCTTATTTTTGATCCAGGTTGTTTGTTTATACATGGTGTAGGAAATACGGGATAGACAACCATGTCTGACACGCCGAACGCCTGTCACCAGACTCTCCTTTCGGAGCTGAACTTGGCCACCCCACCCTGATGAATACTGGCAGAAAATGTCGATTTGTGTAGGTACATGAGGATTATTCTACCATCCCTGTTGGAGTTCTCATGCGCTAGATGTATTTATTTATCGTTAGCAACCCTTTATCATGCAGGCCTCTGTATGTATTCTACTCTGTATGGTGTCTAGTTTCTTCCTGCCACAAGCTGAGCACAGTTAACCATTTAGCCAAGTACTGTACTGACATTTTTGCATTTGATATGCTGACCTGTATGGTGGTACCTTCAAGTCTGTCAGTGGCTATAGCGCCCTCTACTGGTAGGGGCAGGACCAGCAGCCTCTGTGAACTGCTCAGGTTCAAACATGGGACAAGGCGTTAATAAGTTAAGCATTATTTGGTGGGTAGTTAGAAAACTTTACCGAACTAATCGCGATGAAACTGGTAGAATAACGAAGCAGCCTTATGTTAATTCTTTAGCCTCATTTTCTCAGTGAACCTGAACATGGGTCTGGGCCAATCACAGCTCGTCGAATGTTACAAGCCAATCGAATGAGGGAATTCTCACGTCTACCACTATTGGGGCAAAACTTATCCACGGGGCATCGCTCAATAGGACGGATGAGCAAAACAGCCCTCAGCCGGCCGGACAGCGGAGCCCCTGGGCCCTCAGCCGGCCGCGTCAGGCTTTCAGGCTGCATGTGAACCAGCTGGAGGTACAGGTTCATCAGGTTGCTTGCCCCGCAAGTGTTTCCCATGACACTGCTGCTTACCACCCCCATCCCCGTCCCCGTGGGTGAGGTCCCCGTCTCAATGGAGCTTTTAAAATTCTCTGGGGGTGGATGGCCCCTCCCCCTTCTGCTCATTTCTCCATTTGCTTAGCATTCAGGCTGTGGGGGGGGGAGTATTCTGCCAGAGAAAAAGACCATCAAATTGTCCTAGGAAGAGACTGGTGACAGACCTCAGGTCAGCCCCCGGGGGGAACGGGAGGATTGGTCTTGTGGAGTAGAGACTGCCCAAGGGGGAGAGAGACCATAGTGCTGCTCCAGGAGGTCTTTGCTTTCCGTTAGGGTCTTGGGCTGAATGCTAAGTGCGTGGTGTGTTGG
>JABFDZ020000054.1:6472345-6489296 GCA_019775955.2 Pollimyrus isidori
CCCCCCCGCCCCCCCCGCCCCCCCGCGGCGGCCCCGGCGGTGCCCCCCGCCCCCGGCCCCCCCCCCCCCCCCCCCGAGACGCCGTCTTTGTTTCCTCTTGGGTGAATTGACAGGAATATGCTTTTCGTTCACCTTGTCATGGTGTAGGAGGCTCTGCCATGAGATTAAAAGAAGAGAAGCTTCATTTCACTACTACAAAAGGAAAACACACACAGACACACACACAGACACACACACACATACACGAGGCCCTAAACAGACACACACCACATAGAAAAAAATGTGTCCCCTGGGACTCTGACCCCGGAACAAACATGCATTCTTTCACAGAATCCATAGTAGCACGACAACGAAACTTCATTCAAAAGAAAAGTGTCTTGGTGTAGCTTTGAAGCCTCGTGCAGCCTGTTGGCCCAGAGCCAGCACACCTTTGGGTGTTTATCCTGAGACTGGGCTGGCATGGAGGACTGCGGCAAACGGAGAAGGATCCTGATTACAACGAGTCTCCCCACGTATAAAATACACGGTAAAAGAGAATAAAATACTTCACTCGTAAAACTTTTTATAAAAACAAAGTGCTTCCGCCAATAGAACATTCCCTGCATTAAAGCTAAAATAAATGGAAATAAAACTGCAGATAAAATACAGTCACATTTTACGATCCCTTACTTACATGTGACTGTTCAATACTGACAGGAGATAATTAAGAGGGATAAAGTATTTATTCGTACCTCAAACATGTAATGCTACGTAATCCATCTATCCAGTAAAAAGTTGCAGGGCTTTAATACGCTGCAAAAAGAATGAATTAACCATGAAAATAAGCTTTATTTGTATAAGTATATTGGAATGGGCAGTTTTCTTGATCTCCTTAAACTTATCTGTCTCTCCTTTAGGAGATGCACACATATATACAGCTGAGAGATACTGTATGTTTGGGGCTGCTCATTTATCCAGTAGCCGTGGAGCATCAAATGGAGGTTAGGAGCCTTGCACAAGAGTGCAGTGGTGGTTGGACTATTCTGCTCCCTGCCAGTGAGTCTACGTTGTTGCTCCCTGCCGGGAGGGAGCGAAAACGTGGAGCGTCTGCTGGTCTCCTGGGACGGCGTTACGAAACACTGCACTACACAGCCACCTCCATCACCTCAGGGGCTGACTGGCGCTGAACGGAGGGCCTCGTCTTAAACGAGTCAGAAAATGGCTTCCCGATGTCTGCCTGCGTGACACTTCGCTCTCCAGCCCTCTTCTCTGAACTGTGTTTATAATACGCGGCTGCCCTCCGGGAATCTTCTGTCAGCAGGAAGTCATTTATATTTAAGTCTAGATTACATTTTAGCCTCTTTTATCTCTGTCAGAAATAAAAGGTGGAGCAGGTTCGAAAGGAGGTATGAATCAGCGACGTTGCTGCACAGTGAGTTTCCGACCATTCTAGGAGAAAGCTTTTATAATGTGCGTGAAGGTTTTTAACAGAATGGTGTTATTTTTTTTAACATCAGACTAGACTTTACTGGAAAAGAATTAATCCCCAGAGTGTTCACTGGCTGAGGTATTTCGATGCTATAGATGTTCAATTCCTTTTATCTTGTAGCCTTCATGAGTCAGAGACATTTATAGCTAGACCAGCTTAAATTACTTTGTATAAGTCGGTTTGACTCTGTCTGGTTTATGATAATTGATTATGGCCTAAATGTGAAGAGTGTTCCAGGTTAATGGACCATGTCAGTTATCATATTTTATTTTGTTCATTTGTATGACAAGATGACATTTATATTGATGTGAATGTTTATATAATGAAGAATAAATGCAAATTGGCACCAACCCATGTGACAATTATCAGTAATATTATATTATCACTAATAAACTGTCCAATCATTCATTTATCCATCTGACTTCCAGCTACTTTTCCTGAGCAGGTGACAGGGAGTAAAAGACTGTAACACACACACACACACACACACACACACACACAGACATACATAAAGATACACAGACACAAGCGCGCGCACAGACACACACACACATACGCAGACACACACACACACACACAGGTTTGTAATCTTTGTTATCTTTGTGGGGACTCTCTATTCATTTCTATGGCGAAAACTCGAATTACAACATAATGAGCATAACCCCTACCCAGCCCTAAGCTTAACCATAAGTAACCAACGAAATATGACACTTTTGGCATTTTTACTTTTTTGACTGCCTACACAGATCTTTATGGGAAAAAATGGTCCCCACAAGGTCAATATTTCATTGTGGGGACATAAACCTAATTGTATTGATGCCTGTATTGTTTATTCCAGATTAATATCTGTGTTTAAATGGCTGTGAACTGCCTTCAGATGCTTTGTACCCTGCACATCCCTGTTCCGATTGTGGCGTTGGCATTCACCGCACGTACTGATACGTTGTTTCACCAGCGCCACGCAATCTCTTACATTTCTGCTGTGACCCATGTAACAGTTGCTGAAGCGCTGATAACATTCTCGTAGCCTGTGCTGTTTGAAAGTGCATTTGCGGCAGAAAGACGCCAGTGGGTGAAAATGTGAATGAGCTTTTGGAGCGACCAGATGCCCGCAGGCATCTCAGGTCATAAGGCCCACAGGAGGTCGTGCTTCGTGCTCTGCCCGGAAGACGCTCGTCTTGTATCCAGGATGTACGCACGGCTTTTATGAGGCCTGGAGGGGATCCAGTCACGGGTTGGAGAAGCCTGCTTTTGGCACTGCCTTCAGCACCTTGTACCAGACATGGGGTTTGTTTGGTCAGACATCTGTAACACGTCACCTCTGCTGCTTTTATCCTGACAGTTGGGACCCGTGTTAAACAATGCAGTGACAGATGGGTGCAGCACATGGGTACGTGAAGAGAGCCGGAATTTGAATGTTACTGGATAAACTTCTCTGGATCCTTCACACCTGTGGGTGTCTGAGAAGCTGGAAGCCCTCGATGGTCATTAGTCATCTTATTCCTCTAAAGGCCAATTAGGCCACAGCATGGAAAGTGTCCATCCGCTGCTTCATCAGGATCACTATTGATTAACCTTCTTCAGGTCCGGCCTTGGAGTAGAGCCACAGGATTCCTCCACTTCCTTGGCTTTTGAGCACATTTCCAGTTTTGGATTTGCGGGAATGTCAAGGTGGGAGCTATGATCCTGCAACACTGGCTTTAGGGAGGAGTAAAGCTCTAGGTAGGAACATCCAACGCAATAGATACCCCAACAGGGACATAGAAGATGCAATAAAGATGTGCGCAAATGATGGATATCATTTCAGGGGGGCACCATTTACACCACAGCTGGGGGGTGTGGGGTTGCACACCCAAAGACCACCATCTTAGACAAGACATGTGTTACGCTTGGGTACCCTGCAACTTCACCACCTGTGATATGTCTCTGGATATTTTACCTTCTATGTTAATTATTTATAACTGACACAGCTATCCAGCGAGAGAAGCTTATGTTCAGTACCGACACGGTATTTACCCCCATCCTAATTCCCTCTATAGTTCTTATCCATAACACATACAGTAATTGTTGCTGATCTCTAAACTAATTTAGGATAACACAAAGGACAGTAAACACAGCACAGCTTTTAAATGATCATTTGATTGCGTAAAGGAAAATAATTCAGCGACAACCAAATCACCCATGTGACAAAGTAATTGCCCCCTTATTCATCAAATCAACTGATGAACTGAATCTGAATGACAATGTGTTCAATTAAACTAGACACACTGGTGCTTGATTGCTGCCAGGCACCTCCACGTCACTTGAATAGAACCACTGCAGTAATTTGGAGTTGGATAAGGGGTCTCAAGAAGCAGCAGGTCATGCCTCAATCATAAGAACTTACTAAGACCTGAGAAAAAGTTATTAAAATAAATCAGTCAAGGAAGGTGTACAAAGTCTTGTACTCTCTAAAAGCCTTGGACTCCATTGAGGCATTGTGAAAGCCAGGAGTGGCTGGCCCAGCGTAAATGCATTATCTAAGTGTTGCGTCCCGATTATGCCACTCCTCCTGTGTGCCACGCCCCCTCGTTAGCCTCGTGTGGAATCCACTTGATTACCAGCTGTTCCTAGTCTTGTCCAATAGAGTTTATACATGGACTCTTGTGCTTCCCTTCATGTCGTGCTTTCAGCGGTCCTGAAACCAAGAACACAAAGAAAACTCATCAGGGAAGTCACAGCAGACCCCAGACGAACATCTAAGGATCAGCAGACCTCTCTAAGGTCAGTTGATATCTGTGTTCATGCTTCCACAGTTAGAAAGACACTGGGTTTCAAGGGAGAGTCGTAAGGCAAAATGCAAAGTGAGCGTGAAGCCTCATCTAACATCTGCCAAAAAGAACTTTGATTATCCTCAACACTTCTGGGAGAAGGTTAATCTTACTAATGGAATATGTTCTGATGGGTCAACTTCATAGTGGTGCTATTTTCAACCAGTCAGGGAGCATTTAATACCTGCTGAGAGAATAGAACAAAATTGCCAAGGGAAGATTTTAAAATAATATATTTTATTTAGTGAGAAGAAAGGTGCTCAATATGCAAACTCACTTTGTCACCTTCCATTGTCAAAAAACAGTTCCAATACTAAGAACAAAAGTACAAAGTACAGAGGACAGTAAAAATCCCTGATGTGGGTCATATCCCCCCCCACAAATATCAATGATACATCGGCTGCATCCTCACCAAACGAGACAAATCCCTTGATGCATTGTGCCCCAAGTTAGCAAGACCAGTCTTGCCAAGAGCACAAGTGTGGTCTTTGCGTTCTTGGTGTTGAGATTCACTCACGATCTGATGGTGTTGGGGTGTAAAACGACACTCTAAACAATGCGGCTGTCAGACCCTGTCGGGTCAAGTGAGTAAGGGTCCATTCACCCATTCGCCAGCGGAATCATCACTAACAGTTATAGAGGCTCCCAGCGCATAATGGCCAGAAGCTCCCATCCAACACTGTAATCGGCAATCAGAAGTGTAACGCCTGTTCTGTCCAATTAAGAGGAGGCCATGCCAGTCCCGGCGATATGACTTTCAATCATTTGTCATTCAACATTAAATGTGCAGACTGTGGATGTGTGGCTTCTTTCTCTAGCTGCCAAGCTGAAACGCGCTGGATCTGACACATTCTTTCTGTGCCAACGGGCCACACAGATTCTCCAGCGGTGTGTGTCAGACACTCAGACTGCCACCAGTGGTGGCCAATAAAGCAGGGAATTCTGGGAAAGTTCATACAAACAGGTGATGCCTTTTTTTTGTATGTGAGAAGTATTTGGTCTTAAGAGACACTGGAGTGGAAGCCTTTGGCTCCGACAATCACCACATGTTTCTCCTCCTGTAAGAGACCTTCTGTCCTTGCTGCCAGGTTCCCTCCTTGGGAGCCCCTCAGTCCCTCCCTGTCGTTCATCTGCTGCGTTGTGCAAAAATCTGCCACACACCACTACTATTGTTAGCTGCTATATAAAATAAAACCTGATCAACCAAACTGCCTGTATGAGAAATCTGAGCTGCCAGGGCTCCGTGTCAAAGCCCCGAGGAACACGCTGCCCACACTCAAGACGGGGCAGTAAATATAAACCTTAGTGTGTCCATTCGAACAGCTGACTCTCTGAGCTCATCCGTTAGGCAGGAATGGTGCCAAGGTTTAGCGCTTTCTGATCGTGCCAGCTGTGGTTCCCATGGCCTCTGGCCGCCCAGTCATCCCAATGCTCAGTAGAGGGCTGTGCCCTGCCCATGCCAACCTACCCCACCCCACAGGGCAAGCTGTCAGTCACTGGGAGCGCGCCAGTTTGGGGGATACGCGTCAGGCCCTCCCAGTGTCCCACACAATGTCCCCATGAAAGGCCCATAAAGGCAGGAAATGGAGCGAAAGAGATTCCAGCAGGGACTTTTTCTCCCCCCTCTTGAAACCAGTTAAACCAGTCCATCCAGCAGTCGGAACTGGCGCTACTTCCACATTTGTCCCTCGACGATTGTTTATTTGATTTCCATATTTAATTTTCGGCCTCCAGCACTTTCTATTCATTCTGCGCTGTGTCTTCTGTCATTGTAACTTACAAGAAAACAAAAGAGCAGGAGTGGGAAGAAAAATCCCATATTCTTTTTGTGCAAAAATAAGCTCTAATGAGACTTAAACTCATTCTGCAGCGCTAGGCTTTCAGGTCTTAGTTGCAAAATATTCTTTGCAACATTTCATTTTATAAGTCTATCATATTTTCAGGTAGATTTTAATGTCTGTTAGGCCTCATTTGATGGCATTTGGGGGTCTGGTTTTCAGGGGCAATCAGCCCATTATAATAACAAAGTGGAGAATGTATTGATTATCAGCAGACAGACCAGGAAAAGATAAAACTAATGGTATGATCTTAGCTGGGAACTTTTACATCAAAGAAAGTCCTTATAGTGTTTTTCTCCCAGGAATTATTTGCCTTTCTGCTGACTGAAAACTAAGACCACGTTAGATCAGAAATAATAATCAAATCTGCCAACAAAACGAATGAGAACAATATCGACGCCTGAGTACAGCAGTATTTGTCTAGCCTTTTTGAAAAGGGAGTCGCTTGTGGCCGATATGAATATTGTGTGATTAGTGAAAGCAAAATGTAACCAATATAAGCAACATTCAGATGATATGAACTTGCCAGGTGCAAGTAACACTCGGCCAGTATGAACAGGTTCGGGAAAGTCGTACTGAGCAGATAGTATTTAGCAAATAGCATCTAACAAATTCTGCAGCCCAGTGTAGGGCAGGGCGGTGGGCACTTCTTCAGTGTTAGGCAGGGCGGTGGGGACTTCTTCAGTGTTAGGCAAGGCAGTGGGCACTTCTTCCATGCCAGTCGCTCTCATTAAATTAGAGGTATTCAAAATTTCAAAATGGCGGTACACCAAGTCTCTGGTTTCTTTCAAAAGCAACACTACGAGTACTTCACTGCATTAATTCTTGTGCCCACTGTTTAGCTGAACAATAACATGATATTTAACGCTAGGAGGTTATGGCTTCCTCATGGACCACTGCATGCTGTCTTCATCAGCTTCAAGCCATGGGATGCAGGAGTTCTCATCTTGTCTTGTTCAGGGCTCGTCTCACTCATTGTCATTTTTCTAGTTACACTGTATATTTAGGCACGAAATGCAGTGTTATTCCTCTGACTCTGTATATCACCTTCTGCTTCAAAGCCATCTGGCAATCATAACCCATTGAAGGAAGATGAAGGTAAGGGACAGATGCTTCCTCTCTTCCCCATCTGTGCCTGGATATGACCATTCACGGTGTGTCAAACACTTGCATGGACCCACAGATTAGCACATCAAAGATGAGAGCTTGACTGGGGCCAAACCCAACCCAGCAGATAGCCATGATCGGGTGGCACAAAGAGTGGGAGAGAGAGTATGCAGCTGTGGGTCAGATAATTCACCTGGGTCAGTCTTTTTGAAAATTAGGATTTTGTTCTTTGTCTGTGGTTGGAGTCAGCGGTGAAGCAGATATGTAGAGCTTAACACTAAGAGGGAGTGAGAGTTTAGGGCATCAGGCCGACGGAAGAGCTTGGGAGTTGTGAGTGGCTGATAAGGAGCACCATCAATCACCTTCATATCTGTGAGTGTAGGCCAGCCGGCCGGAGTTGGGGCTGCCTTAATGAGCTCCTGCAGGAAGTGGCCCCCCACTGCAGGGTCTCATCCAAAGTGGCTGCTCTCACTCCAGGCGTGTACGCCGCGTTGATGAGTCACTAAAACATCAGGCTGCAGAATATTACAAAACTGCAAATTGTCAGTTTGGATACATTGACACATTGTTTTATTGTCTTAAAAAATAAAAGACAATGCTGATGTTGTGGAAACAGACTTTTGTGGAGCATGCAGTATATATACGGCCTGTACAGCGGTAGCGGACGTCTGTAACAGGCTCCAGGAGAGCTCTGTGCGTCGATCCTTAGCGGTACCCGGAACAATGATGGGGGGGTGGCGCTCATTCTTAGCGAGAATAAGCCGTTCTCTGTTGGTGGCGGATGTGTCGATCATAGCTATGGGCTTTAAAGGATTAGACTGTCCCCAAAGCACTGTTAAAAAGAGCATAAACTGGGTTCCTCAGTCTGCTGGGAGCTTCTGGGATTGTAAATCAGAGGTATGGAGCTTGCTGAGGCTTCCACTAAACAGCCGTCCACCGCGACTGTGAGGGCCTCACCAACGCAGCTCTGTCCCTGAGGAAATCAGCAGATCCCGCTTAAGCCCACAGTCACTGGCATGTGCTCTGCAGTGATGGTTATTATAGCAGGTCTGCGGCATCCAGAACTTCCTGTCTGATGTCGGCAATGGGTACATGCAGTAGATGAGCACATGCACACTAAGCATATTATTGCTCACAGTACAACTGCAGCAGATTATTGTGCATGGCAGAACATCATGCTGGGTGTTCAAAAATCTCAGTAGTTCAAAAGTGTCGTTGCAGGGAATTGGCTTTAGGCAAATGCTGTAAGTGTTCTTCACTGGAAACTATGCAGGTGCATGAACATCCTTAAAGATTTAACAAAAGTGTTTTGAAGCATGATAAAACAATTAGTGTAGTACTTGAGTGGTACGGGGTTGTGTTCCAGAGTCACAGTAACGTGATCTAGTGTGTGGAGTGGTGCAGGAATGCCTTTTGGTGCCTGGAGAGGTCAAGTGATATGTTCCAGTGTTTTGAGCAATACGATAATGCATTCCAGAATTTGGACTACTGCAGTTAAATGGTGCAGTGTCTGGAATGGTACTTCCAGTGACAGTTACAAACATGAATTCTATCAATTTGAGAATTTCTGTGATGTCCTTCACTAATTAGAATGGTCCTCAGGTGTATCCCAAGGTTTGCAGAATTGCAGTGAAATTTAGCAGATTTCAGTCTTTACAGTGGTGCTTCCCACAATTTGGCATGTTGAAGTGGCGTGTTTTAGTTATTTGATTGGCAACAGTAAAGTCTTCCAGTGTTTTCAGTGATTTCATTTCCTTCCCTACGTAAGCTTGAAGGCAATACTCTAGGGACATAACCTAATATGGTACCATACATGTACACTGGTGCAAACCGTGCAGTGCAGATGACTAAGCGTATTTCTGTCTAAGAGGTTTAGATATGTTAAAGGGATTATATGAATATTTTTCAAAAGAAAGCTCAGTTGAGAAATATTATTAAATCAGTATATGCAGTAGTTAACGCTTCAGCCGTTTGGCAGTTAAGACACATAGTGCCATCTAGTGGTAGACAAACTGCAAAAAAAGATCCTTTATGGATATTAAAAAACGTTAAGACGTATGACGTGATTAAACTGGATATCTGACATATATGCAGTGATTCTGTTAGTTAAACTTGCGTTAAATTTTTTTTTAGCAAAACCAACAGCATTTGTTACGGGAAAAATTTCCCCAGCAAATTTTAGATTATAGACCAAAGGATGATACCTGTTTTCTATTGATAAAACAAGACAATGTCTCTTGGAGGTAAGCTATGTAAAGGTATCACCCTTAATACAGATTTTATTCAACAATGATCATGTGCAGTTACCACAAGTAACAGAAGTGACTACAAAAAGACATGCACAATGACGATAAAAAGTAAATAAGAGATTATTTAACATTTATAAGGCTAATAATTAGCTACGGCATGACCCAAAGCATTGTGAGAATGGAGGACAGGAGGGAAAGACAGATGGATGAATTCCCTAAGACAAAAAGTTACAGAAAGAGCTCAGCTGGAAGGGCCACCAAACTCGGGCAGTGTGGCCCCACGCTGACGTGCTGTAACACCCTGTCGTGTTTCCGCTGTGTCTGCGGGCTCGACGGTGCTCCTGAAGAGCGAGGAGCCGGCCCGTCTCTGTCACCTCTCAGCGAGACGTTGGGCTCCTGCCTCCCCCTCCCTGTCTCGTCTCGGTCATTTCCGGCATTCTTAAATTCATTATTTGGAGGTTTTCTGTCTGTAATGCTGAGAGTCAGGGGAGTGAAGCTAAAATCTTGCTTCCTGCAGTGCGCCTAAGAGCCTGGGGGGGGGGGGGGGGCACGGCTAGATGGTTGACACCTGTCCCTGGCTTTGCATGTGAGGTGTCCTGCATGTTCTCTCCATCAATGCACAGGTTTCTTCCTGCACCTCTTGGGATGGACTTCAGCGGCCCCCGGGACGGGGCCGGGTAAGCGCTCACGGGTCATGGGAGACGGACGGGTGTGATTCGCATATTTCAGATGATCGTATGTCTCTGGCTGCGGGTGGCTGTCTTGGTGGCCGTCCCCGGCCTCAGCGGGGACGGTCTGCATCTGCCAACCGCAGCTGTGACACACCCAGGCGGTCAGGTGGAGGCGGAAACGGGGGAGCCGCTAATGATGTACGGCGCACAGCAGACACCCAGCACACCTCTGTTCCATTAATAATGCATTGCAATGGCAGCCGCCCTCATCCCACAGCAGACGGAGCACAAGGGGAACAACAGCCCCTCAGCCTCTTGGCTATAACTTAGGAGACTTTGTTTTTTATTGTTTTTCAAGCCTGCATTAATTATAATCAATGATATCATAATGATAATCAGTAACAAACCATGCACATATGCAACCAATGGTATCACATATAATAATAAAAATAATAATAATCTGTTTTTAATTCTGCCATTCAAGACACTCATGATCACCTAAGAGAAAATAGATAACACAGTAAAGCAGATAAACATATGAATGCAAAACTGCAATGCAAAGGCACAGGTTAAGACAGAAGAGGCAGTGAGTGGAGGTCAGGCGAGTGAAAATTATTTGAATATTACAATGGAGTAAAGCAGCCGAACATGGAGAGAGAGGGAATATGGAGAGAGAGGGAACACGGAGAGGAAGGGAATATGGAGAGAGAGGGAATATGGAGAGAGAGGGAACACGGAGAGGAAGGGAATATGGAGAGTGAGGGAGGGAACATGGAGAGGGAGAGAACATTAGGGGAAGGGAATATGAGAGGGAGGAAACACGGAGAGATAGGGAATATGGAGAGGGAGGGAACACGGAGGGGAAGGGAATATGAAGACGGAAGAAATATGGAGAGGGAGGGAACCTGGAGAGGTAGGAAAAATGGAGAGAGAGGAAATATGGAAAGGGGGGGATATGGAGAGGGAGGAACACGGAGAGGGAGGGAATTCCACAGCTGAAGGCTCCAGCACCCACTCTGTTGAGGAGGACCGGAGCAGAGGTGTTTCAGACTTTTTGGGGGCCCTCTGCGAGATTCTTTTTGGGGGGCTATTTTGTAAAACTACAGTGAGGGGGGAGATTCCGCCCTTTTAAGATTATCCATGACGACGCAACAATCTGTTACACTTTAAGAAGAAAACAGGCTGGATTTGTCAATCTAAAATTCAATTTAAGATTTCAAGTGTGTCCAAGTGATTCAAACCTACAGAAAATGATACTGAAAGGTGAACAATTAGGCTCTTATATGTCCATAAAGGCAACAGATGCAGCATTTTCACAAACACAAGCCACAGTTTCTCTATCATCACAGCTTAGTTTTGTTTTTGTCCTACATTTAGTTTTTAAGCATATAAGTGCTTCACTAAACACATGAGGGGGCGTAGCTGGCTACAAATAAAGACGGGTAATTTTAACTCTCTCCAAATATATTGATGCTGAATTTGCATCTTGCTCCCCCCCCCCTGTAGTGGCTGCAGGGATCCTATGCATCTGCATAGTCCACATACTGTATAGCAAGAAGCAGCTCTGAATCAGAGCAACATTATGTAGGAGAGCAGTGGGAGAATGAAGGGACCGGGAGGGAGAGTTGGGGTAGAGGAGGTCACAGACATAACTGAGAACAAGATTATGAAGGGCTTTAAAAGTAAGTAAAAGTGTGTGGAACTCAATCCTGGCAGTGAAGCTGAATGAGTATCGGGTTGATGACAGGGAAGCAGAGTTTGGAATGATTTGTAATCTGCTGAGATGATTTTTAGGATTACTAGCTAGATTAGCAATGCAGTCGTCAATCCGGCAGCTAATCAAAGAATTTACAAGGGCTTCCGTGTGATGTTTTGAAAGAGCAAGACGAATCCCAGCAATCTTGATGTAAGAACGAAAGGAAAGCGAACTGTCCAAAATCACACCAAGACTTTTGACCTCAAGGGATATAAAGACATTTAAACAGGTTATTCCCTTCACAGTTTTGATAACCTATCTGGTTAGAATACCCATGAAATGTACCATATAACTTGGATCAGTGCAAATTAGATGAACAGTCACCGGCCTTAATTTCATCGGCCTTAATATCTGTGTGTGTGCCTCAGGCTACAGATGAACAGGTGGCCGAGAGGAACATCAGAAAGGCCAGGAAGAAAGTAAAAACAACAAGGCATGGGTCCCCCAGAACTTCAACCCTGCCCCCAAAATCACTAGTGGACCCAGCTGGGGAGGCTCTTTGGGAGGCCAGAAGAATGGAGCTGCAGACAATCCACCGGCACATTGTGGAAGAGGCCAAGGAGATGTACTGCTGCATGGCCGAACCCAGGCTGCTCTGTGCTTATGGCCGGCTACGCCCTACTCCCTCGATTTGGGGTGCAAGATTAAGCAACGCCTGTAGGTGGCAGTATCCTGTCCAAAAACTGACAGAATCGGCCGGACCGAGTATGACTGGAATAGCGGAGACCTTTGGCACCACAAAGCTGAAGAGCTACACCCCTTATTGGGGTGGATGTCAGGGATGAGCCCCCAAGGAAGAGAACGTGGCATTAGTAGTTGTGCTCAATGTATGTGGTCTATACACACACACACACACACACACACACATACACACAAACACATACACAAACACACACACACACACACACACACACACACACACACACAAACACATACACATACACCCACACAAACACACATGTTCTCCCCGTGTCGTCGTGGGGTTTCCTTCAGGTACTCCGGTGAGGCTGATTGGAGTTGCCAAATTGCCCGTAGGTGTTCATGTGTGAGTGGCTGGTGTGTGCGTGTGCCCTGTGATGGGCTGACCCCCCATCCAGGGTTGTGATTTCCATGCTGGTCTATGCTGGTTAATGTTTCTTTGGTGCTGGTCTGCCTGCAAGTGAAACTGGTTCACCAGCAATATTTAATTAGTGATGCAGGGCCACCAGCAGCAAAACATAAGATATGCTGGTTTAACCAGCATGCATTGTGTAGATCATGCTGGTAACCAGCTATGCTGGTGTTTGCTGGCTTTTTGCAGCGGGGGCTGGGACAATCAAATCCACCAGGTAAAGTTTCATTTTAGCATTTGAAAACTTGACTAATATTGCCATCTGCTGGTTAAATAGAACATTTGGAACTGCTTCCACGGTTCCCATTCGAGTAGCCTGCACACCACTTATTAGAAATCGGATTTCTTGTATTTGGCGCATGACTCGGCAATAAGCCCCTTGCTGCTGCAGACTTATGGTCATATTAAGGTGATATTATTTACTCTCACTGTAAATAAGGTAGGCCACCCTTGGAAAAGGATGCTGAACCACGTCATCACAGAAGCAACCAAGATCTATGGACCGGAGAGAATTTTAATATCCATATTTATGATCCCGGCTCTCCATTACTAAAGCGCTGTATCTAGAACGACCACCTAATCCATGTCAGAAAGGACACTTTGAGTTACTTCAGGTTTTACAAACTGCTTAAAATCTGAAAGGTTCCTGTGCTCGGCTAAGTAGTTCAGTTCCTCTTGTGCTTTGACTGGTTAGTATCCTTGATTGAAAGATTCGTCCAGCTGTTACACATTTGTGACTGTTGGAGTCTGAACCTGAGCAAACTCCGCCGGGTCCGTTGATGAGAAGAGATTCGCGCTTAGAGTCGCTGGAGGTGTTGCAGGTCACATGGTGTTTATTTACTGCCAGCTGGTCAGGGAGCAACTACCACACATACAGTACAGGGCAAAAGTTTGGACACATCTTTTCATTCAATGTGTTTTCTTTATTTTCATGACCATTGGTAGATTCTCGCTGACGGCATCAAAACTAGGAATGAACACATGTGGAGTTATGTACTTAACAAAAAAAGGTGAAATAACTGAAAGCGTTTTATATTCTAGTTTCTTCAAAATAGCCACCCTGCTCTGATTACTGCTTTACACACTCTTGGCATTCTCTCGATGAGCTTCAAGAGGGAGTCACCTGAAATGGTTTTCCAACAGTCTTGAAGGATTCCCAGAGGTGTTTAGCACTTGTTGTTATTGCTGAGTGTGCAATCAGAGCAAAGGGTGGCTATTTTGAAGAAACTAGAATATAAAACATGGTTTCAATTATTTCACCTGTTAAGTACATAACTCCACATGTGTTCATTCATAGTTTTGATGCCGTCAGTGAGAATCTACAAATGTAAATGGTCATGAAAATAAAGAAAACACATTGAATGAGAAGGAGTGTCCAAACTTTTGGCCTATACTGTACATCCTCGACATGTACATTAAGATGCTCAAAGTATACATGTCCGGCCTTCCCTCTTATAGCCCATTTGGGCTCGGCCCCCCTCATTCGGTATTATTCCAGCTAGTTGGTTCTCGTTTGTGTGAGTATGGGTATTTCCTCCCCCCCGATTTCATCATGGTCAGCCCTTCTCCCTCTCCCGGCCTAAACATGTTCAAGGACAGTCAACCTCCGCGGTAGCAGAAGATGGTTTCTGTGTTATGACTGTTCCCGCCCACTGTGTTAGCTATCTGCGGCCTTGGAGACCTTTAGGAGCCTTGAAGGCCTTCTATTAGTTGTCTGCATATTTCATTATGTGTTAGTTATATTCTTCTAAGAGCATGTGTTAGTAATATCCTTTATAAGATCTATTCCCACATGACACACGCATGATTATATGAGACAGACCAATCAGCACGCAGCAAGAATTTGCTAAAGTGAAATCTGGGACCTTTTGATTAAAATGGTAGTTTATAAATCCAGTGGTAGTTGATCGTGTCCTTTCTGACATTAGATGGTAATCCTGTGTGTATCGATCATAGAGAACTGTAATGTCAAATTTCCAAACAAAAATATAGAATTACATATATGTAATTATAAATATGTGAGTGATTGATTAAACAATACATTTTATTCAAAAAAGACTTTAATATAGTTGCGCAATAAAGTAACTGCATCTCGGGAAATGTAGGCTGCTTACGTAGGCATAAGAATTTAAAAACTACAATTCCCAAGATCCAATCTCGTAGTAGCGCGAGGCTCCTTTATTTTTGAACGACTTCCTGAAGTGGAGGAGCTTGGTTATGAGGGGCAGGGTTATGCGGCTCCTTAGGGCAGTTCCGAGCGGGTTTTTAGCGGCGTCGGGCTTGAGGTCACACACTCCGGTAATTTTGGGGAACTACAGTTCGGGACACGCGTGTTTCAGACGGAGCTGCAGCGGGTCCATGGCCGAGGAGGCGAAGAAACGTGCCGGTTACGCGGCTGTAGATAACCACGTTCAGGTAGCTAAATGGCTAACTGTTTAAGGCTGCGACTATATTTTACGGTGGGTTGTAACTGAAGTTCATTGACGCAAGCTTGCGCAAAACTTCAGCCTCTGTTGGCAGTTTAGACGGAGCACATGACAGGGGCTCGATTGTTGTAAACCCACGAATACCACTGCTATCTTAATTCTTAATGCTTTAATACTTTTTTGTAGTTTACTAAAAGTTTAAACCTATGATAAGTTATCTAGGTGGCGATGACTCGCTTACAGAACAGGTCTTAAATCTACATCCGTTTGTTATTTTTGTAACTGTACGGCAGTTTGCACACAGAAATGTAGTTTTTGGTCTAAACTTATGGGTCCGTTTAAATGCATTAAATGCTGAGTTTCAGCACGCTGTCTTCGCGCGAATACATGGATTCCTCATTTGCACGGTGCTCAGTAGTGCAGGTCGGAGGTCGTGGTGATAGATTTTTTTTCCATCCTAAAATGTTCAGTGCGACCTACGTTCAGATTAGCAATTTGTGGTAATAGATTACTGATTCACAAAGTCTTCAGATGCAGGCCTGATGAAGTGGTGAGTAACGGATGTTTTATCTCCCCGCAGGACAACCACGTCGTTGGGGTGGGTAGCGGCTCCACCATTGTTTATGCGGTCGACAGACTGGGTACGGAGCGGCTTCTTGGGCAAATAAATATATTTATTTCTGCGCTCTATCAGAAAGTCTGTGAGCCGTAGTTCCAGTATATTCCTCGAATAAACTATCATTCAAAGAAAAGGTCTTTTTAAGCTTTTAAACTAACATTGATTAGAAAGTATCTGACAATTACTGTTAACATTATTTTACATTGTCTAAAGGGACTCCTATTTGACTTCTATTTAATTCGAGGGTGAAAGTTTGGTTTCAGCATTGTTATGACCTAAAATGGTCCCAAATCGCAGGCCCCTCTAAACTCATGGTACTCACACAATGTTAGTACAGACATGTCCCTACCATCCCCTTGATTTAACGAATGGAGGATGTAACAATAAATATCAATTTGTTAGATACTTGACAATATTGTTTTGTTCACGTTATAATACTGTAGATCTTCACCTTGCTTTATATTTTCATGTGTTTCATAACAATATTAGTCATATTTTTTTATTATTCTTAAAATTTGATTTGGGAATTAAAGTCTCTTTGGGATGGAGGGTATGTGGTCGGCCTGTAATAATGGACCCGTGTCTGTTTCAGCGGAGAGGGTCCAGCAGGAGAAGCTGAAGATCGTCTGTGTCCCCACGTCCTTTCAGGTGGGTCCCTGTCTTTTCCGCTTCTTCAGGCATTCAGTGTGAGCCGCTTTAAAGTGACGAATAGAACTTCAATGACGCTGTTTTACTTGCTCTTTAGGCACGTCAGCTGATTCTAAAGCACGGTCTCCCCCTGTCCGACCTGGATCGACACCCAGAGGTAGGCTGATAGATCTGGAGTGGGGGGGGGGGGGGGGGGGGGGGGGGGGGGGGGGGGGGGGGGGGGGGGGGGGGGGGGGGGGGGGGGGGGG
>JABFDZ020000054.1:6528867-6543602 GCA_019775955.2 Pollimyrus isidori
GACTGTCTGGGGGTCCCTGAGGACAGGTTCGAGAAACGCTGCCATGAGCTAATGTCTGAGAAAGCAGGGAAAATTCCTAATAAATCATTTTCTGATGTAACAGAAACACAACGCAATTTTTATTCAATGCATTTATTAACTATGAGCACTTAGTGTTTATCGTGTTGAGGGAATAGTTCCAGGTTAATGGTCAGCAGGAATGAAATGAATGATGTATAAAAGATCAATTTCACCACGGTTTAATAAAACTAACCTACACAGACAGTCTGCTAACAATCCCAGTTATTAAACTGCAAAGAAAAATGTCATAACAGAAAGAATGAGGAGGGATAATGACATGAGGATCTTGTCATTTAGATGTTAAGTGTCGTCCTTCAACAGCTGCTGTCTTTCACGACCAAGATGTTTTCTTTGGTTTTCCTAGAGCAACAAACCAATGTCTCTTTGAGTAAAATTTCAGCTCAATATCTGAAGGTAGCAATGAATAAATTTCTTCTAGAATGTGAAATATGGTGATGAAACTGGCTCCCTGCCAGTAAGAAATGCGTGGCGGTACTTACAGCCTCTGGGCACAGAGAACGCACTTGTTGGCGTAGGTGATCCCATCAGTGCCGCACACTGGGCGAAGCAGCATAGGACAAGCGTCGATTGGGTACATTTTCCCACAATCAGGCTGTGAATACAGGGGGGACAATGACTGGCACTGTGAGTTTGCTGTAGCTACTCTGTCATTAACTGCATGATCATCACACTCCTTTGTAACCGTGGGTCTTTTGGGAGCTAAACCACTGAATTGAGTAACAATCCCTTCAATTATAAAGAAAATTCCCAATAAGATAGAAATACTTGCTTGTTGTGTTGTAGATAGGATGTGTAGGACATTCATTTAATCATGCAAATAGAAGTTACCATCTTACCTCCCTGGGCGTCACGGATACCTCACGTGATTCTAAAACAAGAAGAAGGTTGTTATCATAACGGCTTGTAGGAAAAGTTGAATTTGCTGATGTGTGGGAATGAAGGGGGATCTTACCTGCATTATAGATGGCAAATAAGAATAGCAGGAACCATTTAACGGCCATGTTGGCTGTTGGTGACTTCTGAAGAGTGTGGGAACCTTAACAGCTGGCAAGAGAGACATTAGCCACAAAACAGGTCACACATAAACTCTCTGTAACTGAAAATCTTACTCTAGCCAGCTCACCATAGTTGGTAACCCTGGAATTAGCCCAGTTGCACACTGATCTAATGTCTGTTCATCATAAATGAATCATAATGCATGTTTTATCTCAAGCAGTTACAATTTTTGTTATTGCATGTATTGATTAAACTCTTATAAACTACTGGAGTGACAATTAATGAATGCTAACGGAAATACTTGATCTTATGTTTGTAGTTGTGACACATCGTTCATCCCAAGCTGTTACTGCATTTGTTACTATATCTATTAAATCTGTAAACCTTTGTGAACAACTGACGCAACAACTGAAGGAACAAGTATTTAATAACACAAGTGAAATACTGATCTCATTTTTGTTCCTCATCACTACATGAATCATGACAAGAAGCTAATATATTTGTGCATGATTTGTACTTCAGTAGTAACTGAGTTATTACTAAGTATTTGTGCCACAAATGAGTTTTACTCCCATTTTCCCAGCTCACAACAGTGAATAGGATGCACATTGAGTAACTAATCACAAAATTATAATGTTAAGGAAGTAAAGAATACATTAACATAAACCACATCTTACTGTTACATCTGTAATTTCATAAAGTGTGAAAAGCGTGGTTCACTTTTAGTGTCACGTTATTTTGTTTAAAGGTTTATATGCTTTATATGCTCAGCCATTTTCTCTAAATTCATGTCAAAGGTAGAACTCGTTATGAAAAAAACGATACATACGCACAACTTCATATGACTTCTCTAGAAGCACAAGTATGTTTGTTCACGCAGTAAGACCACAAGTGGAGTCTTATTTGGGCACAGTTGTGCAGTTAATACCACTATTTTCTTAGTCAAGTGTTGCAGTCTGTGCAGAATAATAATACTGTACAATGGCCATGGTTCTTTTACATAAATCACAGACTTAGTGACTCACTGAGAACATAAGCTGTCAGTTCCGTGTTTAGGTTAAATGTATAATGTATATATATATGTATAATAATAAAATGTATCGGCAATTGCATCAACTGTTTCTGAAACCACACCTCAGGTGAGTACATTACCTCTTTCTATGTCACCTTTGAAACACCAAAGTTTCAGTGCCAACAAGTAATGACATGAAGCATTATGTCACCAGCTTTAACGCAAAAATAAGCCAGCTAAATATGGCTATAAAGGTCATTTGCACTGGATTTTCAATAGAATTGCAAGTCTCATAGGGAAAAGACATTTTTCTTTGTGAAAAGACCTGTTCACAAAGCTGCATTTATATGCTTATCAATAGCCAGGCAGTGAAATACTCCTTACTTAGTGAATTCATTAGTCGGGTCCTTTAGATACTTGGCATTCATGAAGAGCTTTATATGCACACACAAGCTTTGAAACCTCCTTTTCTCCTTTTCCATTTCTCAGAGGTACCCTAAGAAGCGCATAGCAGGGTAGGTGTGCTCCTGCATGCACATCACCTCCTCATAAACACCGCCAGTGATTTTGGGACGTGGAATAGGCTTAACTGGCTGCTAGAGGAACAAGTCAACCTGCAGGCATCCAGGACTTCAGCAAAACCTCTTGAAAACCCAGGGTTAAGAACACCCAACTCACCGAAACTTATAAACTGACTACCATAAAGTATGCTGCAAGAAAAATTCGGGTTAATACAAAGGTTCATAATAACGAACAGACGCACTATTCTTCGCGATGCTCGTGAAAACATTGTGCGGCTTCAGTGGTTTGTCAACTCAAGGTAGAATACAGCACCATATGTAGTATACTTTTATTAGTGTTGCATGACAAAAACTATAAAATCAACAACAATAATAAGAAGAACGATGACAATTAATAATAATAACATTATTATTATTACTATTATATTACTATCATTACTATCATTAGTAGTAGTAGTAGTAGTAGTAGTATGTACTGTATATATTGTCCCAACTTACCTACAAAGTCCACTAAAAGACAAAGAGAACAGATCTGGTTCGTAACCTGGAGACTGCCTTGCTGTGCTAATTTCCGGATTGCTCAATGCATTCTGTTGGAGTGGAACTCCGCCGAGTCCGTTGATGAGAAGAGATTCACGCCAGAGTCACTGGAGGAGTTGCAAGTCACAGAGTTTTATTTCGCAATCAGATTTCAATCAGGGAGCAACTGTCAGACATACATTCAGTATGTACATCAAGAAGCTCAAAGTGTACCTGTCTGCCCTGATTTCTTATAGCCTTGTTGGTCAACTTCCCCCTCTCTTGCTATTGTTCCAGTTGCGTGACAGCAACACATTTTAACTTTGCTCTAGTTTAGCTGTTCGTAAATATTCTTTCCCCCCTTCTCTAGGATGGTGTCTTGCAGTCTTTTTCTTGAGCTAAAGATCTTCAAGGTCCGTCTATATTTTTAGCCAATTTTCCCCCATCTGGCTGGGTCCAGTCGCCTTGGCCTGTCAAGGTGCAAGCCAAGTCTTCCTTTAATCAGTTTCAGTTCTCTAAACTTTCTTCCCCAATCATGAGTTATTTGTGGCCCTTGAATATGTTCTTAAAATTGTTAGTTAAAGCCTTATAGGTTTTATCTCCACAATTCCGAACATGAGTTAGACATTTCTCCCATTAGCTATGTGCCATATGTTTCCTAGGGCAGGGCTTGTGTTTCACCTCCGCCCCGCCTCTAGGATCCCGTCCATGCCGCTCCTCACTTCCCGGTCTCGGACTCTGAACGGACGCCTTCCAGCATCCCGACAGCTTTGCCGCTAATCCTCTTATTGCATGCTTTCTGACCCGTGTATTGCTTGTGCATGACTCTGGATTGTTTTCTGGTTTTTGATTCTGGCCTCGCTCTTTTTGTACCTTTGCTGTGTTTCATTTGCTATTTGGCTTTCGATCTCCCCGCTAGGTTCTTTGGTTTACGTCTTCGCTCCACTTAGGCTTGTGTGCCCGTTCCGCCTGTGTGATGGTATCGCTGCGTGCGGAGTAACTAGACTGCCATTTTGGTTTGCGAGTGTGTGTTCCTTCAGTTAGCGAGTCCGGTGGAGTGTTTGTCTTTCAATTTCCTTTTGCTTTGCATTTAGGTGAGACTAGCTGTTCGTCGCTTGGAAGTTGGGGATTTTTGTTTATTTTGGCTGTGGTTACTACTTAAGTCTTTTTCACCGGGTTACTTCGTGTGAATAAAATATAAAAACACTAAAAATATCTCTTTCTCTACTGGTGTTCCTTTGTTCCCTTTATCCTGTTTGTCCTTTTATCCTATTTTCCTTCCCGTTTAATACCGTTACACTCTAACCCTAGACTGGAGGTCGTAGCACATTACATTGCGGCATTCATGTGGGCTTCAAGACAGGTACCTATAAATCTATAATTATTCAAATTTTGTAATTTTATTGTATTCTGTAAATAAGTGTTGTATAATACACGTAACAGACTTTCATAGGCTCTCGTTACACTTCAAATGTAAACATGCCAATACAGCCCAGCGATCACCTGGATCTTTCAGCCACCTCAACAGACCCGATCACACAAACACATGGGGAATGAAAAATGATCATACTGACCCAAAGGATGAGTTTACCAAGAGGACTTAATACTTATGCTCAGTTCTTCCATTGAGGTGATTCATTAACTTCAAAATTAAAAAACAAACAAACCATGAGTAGAAGGCCCCACTGGATCTAACCACGTGTCACATCGTTTTTGTGGAAATTTGCAGAAATTCATCCAAAAAAAAAAAAAAAAAACATACAGACCTGATGACAACATTGATCTGTTCACACATTCCACAAAATAAACATCCAACATGTCTGGACAAACTTCCTGAGGTATTCAGAGAAACGAGGCATGAACTCAGCAAACAAAAAGATGACAAAATGATACGCTGTATTTTCTAGCCAAGTTTGTCCTTTCTGTATCTTCTTCCAGTCTGATTCAAACAAAAACAAAATGTACCACAACAAGGAGAGTACCACATCAGACGATAAAAGGGAATGATATGGAAATTCTGGTCTTCCAACGCAAAATAATAAACACCTTTCTTATATATTGTAATAAGTAACAAAACTTTCACTGGTTTTACTCTTCGGTATGAAATATAATAAGGCTTAAAGACTATTCTGTACTCTATGTTCCAAAGAATCAATCTTCAACTGTGTTCACAGTGGCCTGCAGTGTCTTACTGGAATCATCGTAATCACATTGTATAGAATTCTACTGTACTGGCTAAATCCTCAGTGGAGGACAAAAATGGAGTATATCCTAGCTTCAGCATCACTAGGTCAGGGGCTTTAGGTGCATTGTTGATAGCACGAAGGGGAGGTTTTGCATTGACTATTTCTGTAGTGTGCTGGAGTTTTCGCGTTCTCCTTTTTCACTCGGAACAAAAAATATGTTCATTTTCACGAGTTGGGAAAAGGACGCAGCTGAAAAAAGCTTTCATTTGACTTGTCGTCTTTGAGGAGCTTCGCAGTCCCCATGGCCTTGCCGGTCTGCTTTATCTGTTGCCGTGGTTCTCGTCACTTTGGTCTTTGGCAAAATTAACGAATACCTAGAAAGGAGGAACGTGGTTTGAATATGAGAGGACATGAGAAACCACTAAATGAAGAGCTTTCAATTACAATTCCAGATTGTGATAAAGATGTAGCGATTAGGTAGCTTATCCCATTTCAGGGGATTTTAGCCTCAATGTCCTTTAACATAATAAAACCTATAAAGATCTAGGATGTTCCAATATATTGTCAACCACCATTAAAGCTGCACTGATTATGGGTTGTGTGTGGCTTGTTGGGTTAGGATGCTGTCCCAGGGATTAGAAAGTTCCTGGTTCAAACCCTGTGCTCATTAATTCTACTGTTGGATCTCTCAGTAAGGCCCTTAATTAAGGGGCGAAAGAGAGAATTTGATATTGATGGAACACGATGTAATACTTTGAAGGCAAAGATCTTTTTATAGGGGGGGCAATATAGCCCTATTAAATATACCCCCGGCCCCCAGGTTCCTATACCCTTACCCCAAATTGCTCCAGGGATTACCTGACCCTGGTCTCTCAGTTGCATGTTGCTTAAGATAAAAAGTGTTTGCTAATGAAGTAAATTAAGCTTAGTTTGTGTGATGCCCTCACTGAAGTTGCACTTTCTCGGTCGTTACTGAAATTTGAAATGCAGGAATTTGGCTGCTTTTCCAGACGGAGGTGTCGCCGTTGTGTGTCGGGCCAGGCTTACTTGGTCGAGTGTGGTCTGCGACACTGAGTAGTCCTCTATCTGCAGGCGCTGCTTGTTCCTGCATAGAACGTGGAAGATGTGTGCCAGCGAGGCGAGCGAGGAGGGCAGCTGGTACTGCAGCATGTTCCTGTGGGTCTCCTTCAGCACACTGCCCGGGAGCTCCTTCTCCACAAACTCCACCACAGGCTGCAGGTCCGGCTCAGGTCCCGATACCCGCAGGACGATGGTGTAGCCATCCCCGAATCTGTAGGGCGAACCAGGCACACACACATGTAAATGGTATGATAACAGTAGAGCAAATATGGACAGCTTCAGTTTTCACTATGTTTAACAATGTAAGCAAATGTGTTCAGAAGCAACCAGTGTATGGATGGATGGCTGTTCAGAAGCAAAGGTTCAAGCCTCCTGCACCAGGCACTCTGCTTATATCAGTCTGAATCACATAATTAAACCAATCATGTTTTTTTAAAATGCACACACAATATTTTCTAGTGGAAAACTAAACTGAAAATGCACTAGAACCTGAGAGCCTCCATTACCGCGTAGTTTTGTGTGGAAAGCAGTAAAGGTCAGGCTGTCATTCTGTGGTCACAGAGACCACATCTCTCACCTGTTCTTCAGGTGCTGAACGCTTCCCAGACAGCGGAACCTGCCGTTGACCATGATGGCAATTCTGGTGCAGAGAGCCTCACATTCCTCCATGCTATGGACGGAAACAACGCTGTTAATGCTTTGAGCAGTTTCCTCTGGCATTAATATAATTTTCTGAGCCAGATACGCTCCAGGAATCCTTCAGATGATGAAAACAGACTCATAAGGACATACCTTGATGGACACACCTACTATGATGTTTACCAGTGCTAGTCAAAACCCATGTGGTGCCCTGGACAAGCTTGACGGCTAGTGTCCCCCCCGCCCCGGTAAACTTCACCACGCAACTGCAGGTAGTCTGCTACATTAGTGGCCCCTTGGAAGATGGCGCCCAAGGCAACTGCCTATGGCAGCTATAGAACTGAGTTGCCCTGACGCCCACGGTGGATACAGTGCCCATCTTTTCCTTACCTGTGTGAGGTGAGGACCACGGAGCGGCCCTGTTTGAGGATGCTGAGGATGCAGTTCCAGAGCGCTCTGCGAGCCTTGGGGTCCATGCCAGTGGTGGGCTCGTCCTGTTACCAGCAGCACATCATGTACAGGTCAGGTACTGGTAATTTACAGGTCAGGTACAGGTAATGTTCATGTCAGGTACAGGTAATGTTCATGTCAGGTACAGGTAATGTACAGGTCAGGTACATGTAATGTACAGCTCAGCAGCAAACAGGCAGAATACCAGGAACAATGGTAGCAATAACATTTTTGCATCCTAGCATTTTATGCTAAAAGTGTCCTATAAATTGTATAGAATTGTTTTTAAATATTAAGCAAAATTAACCCACTGTTAAAATGACACAAAATACTGGCCACAAATATTTCCCTATACAGAATGGAAACCTGCCAGAAATTTTAATCTCTGCATTGTTGCACAACATCAGTGAAATCCTACAGGGAATGCTATGCATTTGGATTACGTGACTTTGAGCGCTGTGACGTTGCCAAGGTACATTATGAGGGAACGAAACACTCCAGACATAACCAGGGACACTGACCACTGAACTGACATAAAGAAAGCCTCATGGAACACTCACACAAAAGGGAATGATTAAAATCCAATTAATCCATCAATAATTAATCTTTTACCAGAAACACAACACGCGGTCCTCCGATCAGAGCAATGGCAGTGGACAGCTTCCTCATGTTCCCTCCGCTGTAACTTCCAGCCATCTTGTTTATGCACTGCTGTAGGCCCAGTTTGCAGACTCCCCACTCAGCAACCTGGAACGGAAATGTGACCTTCAGAAACCCTTTAATAATAATATTAATCAATCCTTTATTGTCCCCATGGGGAAATTCTTTTTACGCCTCCCTCAACTTGGTCTTTGTAGATAAAGTTGTCCGCGAAGGGCAGCCACCTGTTGGGGCGCCCAGGGAGCTGGGGTTAAGGGCCTTGCTCAAGGACCCGCAGACGTGCTGAGACTGGGTTTGAACCTGTGACCTCATGATTACAGGCACAAAGCCTTAGCCCACTGAGCCACACACTGTCTCTACAACTAACAATTCAACAGCCCAATATCTGGGATCACAACTCAGTTATCTTAACTCAGTACCTTAACTTTGCTTGGGACGATAAAATAGATAAATGCTTACTCACTTTGCAAACTTCTTTCGCTGGTACCCCGCGCAAGACGGCGTAGAACTCTAGATGCTCACGGCCGGTCAGCAGGTCGTTGACCGCATCAAACTGAGGGCAGTAACCCATGTTCTGATGCACTTCATCAGTCTCTGTCAGCACACTGTCAAAAAGCCACCAATGACATCAGCTTACAAGGTCCAAGTTCAAACTAAGTCTCCAGTTGGATAAAGCCAAATCAGTCCCAGAACATAGCTAGTCCACTAAAAGTTACTAAAAACAATATTCTACACAGAGAACAAGAGAAGGGTGAAAATCATAAATAGGATATGGTCTTATAAAAGATTAACATATTGTCATAATGCCAAATTTATTCTTCAGGAATAATTTGAGGGATGGTTAGCCTCTTAAGGAAATACATATGTCACTTACCTCTTTCCATCCAAGTAAGCTTCTCCACATGTAATTACTGAGTCTCCAGTCAACATTTTGAAGGTACTTGTTTTTCCAGCTCCATTCACACCAAGCAGACCAAAGCACTACATAGGTGCAAACAGGTTGTATATATTCAGTCCATGAAGCTTAAAACTTCATCAGAAGGTTCCACAAAGGAGCCGCCTACCTCTCCAGGTGGGACGCCCACACACAGGCGATCAACGGCCGGCTTCTGCTTCCTCTTGTATATCTGCAAAAGCAGCAACAAGCACAATCGCCTGAGTATTTCCAAAGGTCTTTCACGCCATATCATGCAATTATTAATTCAAGTCGATAAACACAGGAGTCCATCCTCACTTTAGTTAGCTGTTTGAGTTCTAGAATATCACCCTGTCCTCCTCCATTCAGTATCCTCCGCCTTTCCCTTGCCACATCCTCATCTTCATCATCAACAGGATTTAGCTTGGTGTGGAAGGATCTGTAGAGAGTCAGGTGACACAGTCAGTGGTTAAATGTGGCAGATGGGGGACAGGGGACACATGGCAGGAACATACAAGATTTTATGGATGCGCTATAACAACAAATATAATAAATGAAATGCAGGATTTTGGCCACACACAGAAGAATTAGGTTTCCGTGGCCCATGCAAACATTCTTCTGCCATTGGTCTCTATGACTGATCTTCAGGTACAATTACCATCTCTATGACATTAGCTTGAGACTGTTATGAGTTTCACCTCCAAGTTGTAAGCTACACTATAGACACTGTGCCACAACAGGCACTATATCCACTATCAAAATCATGGCTATGAGACTCAAGTTTCTCAAGTCTCTTTAAGATGCACTTACCTGGCCTTAATGCAGAAACTGTACTGCATGAGTATAGTGATACAGAAGAAGATTACGCCCTCCACAGCCATGGCAAATAGGTTCTTACCCACCATGTCCCAGGCCAGTGGGGAATAGAAATGGATTTCACCTGCAAGTAGAAAACCTTACGATCAGACCCTCTAAATCACAAAACTGTGACATGCTCCCACAATACCTATGTTACTATGAGAAAAGCCTGACATCAGTTTGACCCCCAGGGTAGGTGTGATACACGACCATCTCCTCTCACAGTGTTTGCAGCACTATTTAGTGTCATGATAATGTGAAAATCATATAACTCACCAAACCTCTCTAGGGCATCTGCCATGGCTTGATTCTTCACCATGTCAATTAGACCTCGACCCAGGCAAAAGTGTGGGAAAACCAGCAGAACGTTCTTGAGGACATCAATAACATTCCCAATGTCCTGCAAGAGGAAGAGTACTTTAGCAAAGACATTCCTTAAGCTTTTTTTAATAAGGATTTAATTTATTAATTAAATTTATTGATTAAAGCTACCAACCTCGTTGCCAAAGAGTTCTAGGATAAAGGTAGAGACACTGCTATTGATCCCAATTAGGATGTTGATGCTGGTGAGGACCACATATGCTGTACTGGGGATCTTGAAGAAGAACGATGCTGGATACATCAGTGGTGTGATGGACCACCTGTAACATAATAACTGAAAGGTCTCCATCTGAACCCAGAAGTCCCAGTCGATTCAAGCTTGTCCATTTTGAAACCATTACAGCAGAGCTTGGCCAGATTCACTCACCCATAGAGAAGCAGCAGAAGTGTCAGCACAGGCAGATTAGTTGAAGACACATAGGACTTTTGTTGGAAGCAGATAAAGATAACGATGACCAGGGCTGCAGGAACTATGTAGTTACACTGGAACACAGACAAACCCAGAGCCCTTCATAAATTCTTAATAGTGCGATTAGGCCCTCAGCTGAAGACACCTGAAGCACAGGTTCCCGAGACTCCGAGAGACTCACCATATCCCAAACAAAGTTAGCAAGCCAGTAGAGGAAGGGCGGCACGCCACTGATGAACTGCATGTGCTTAGCCTTGCTGGCGCGCTCCTGGATTAGAAAAACCACAAAGCTGGCCGGCACAAAGGACATGGCAAAGATCACACAGATGGACACCAGCACGTCCACTGATGTTGTCATCCTGAAGACCAAAAAAAAAAGCAGAGGGTCACGTTCGTTGCTTGACAGTAAATATCACTCATTTGTGAGCCTGGTTATCATGCGGTTTGAGGTGCACTCACAGAGCCACCTGGGAGAGCTGCTCCTTGGTGAGGTTGAGTGGATGGTTGAAGGCTGTGATGCCCAGCTTGCTTGGGTCCTTGCCTTTGGGCAAGTTGGCACGCAGGATGCCGTTGTTCATCACGTTAATGAAAGCCCCAATGCTGTGCCACCCTTTATTGTTGAACCAGATCTGGATAATTCGGCATAAGGAGAATCGATAAATTTAACCGGGAATGACAGATTGGTCCTGGACGGCAATATTGTCAGTCCGAACTATAAGAAACACCACTAGGTGAACAAAAGTTTTTTGACATAAAGTATAAGAAATGAGGTTTCAGCCTTCATAAAATTATTATATTTGGGGGAAAAAAAAGAAGATTACGGAAGGTACAGAAGATTTTAATTCCTTGATCAGGTCATTTGTGTTGCATTTACGTTACATTCAATACGTCTTTCAAACCAAATCTGTTTCATCCGCCCATCCATCCATATGTATAATTTCTGTTGTCCAATGCAGGGTGATACGGATCTGGAGCCAATCTCGCAAGCTTCAGCTACAGGCAGGAAATAACCCAGGACGGGCACCAACCCATCACAGGGCACATTCACAGCTACAGGCAGGGAATAACCTAGGACGGGGCACCATCCCATCACAGGGCACATTCACGACTACAGGCAGGGAATAACCCAGGACGGGGCACCAACCCATCACAGGGCACACTCACAGCTACAGGCAGGGAATAATGCAGGACAGGGCACCAACCCATCACAGGGCACACTCACAGCTACAGGCAGGGAATAATGCAAGACAGGGCACCAACCCATCACAGGGCACACTCACAGCTACAGGCAACCCATCACAGCAAAGCATTTCATTTGTTTATTTTCATATGTTTATTTTGCTTGTAGTACTTTAATGGGATATTGAATTTTGTTTGTTTGTTTGTCTATCTAGCTAACAAACCACCAGGGCTAGGAATCTAATTCCCAGGAGGTTTTGGGAAACAAACTAAATTACAGAAATCCCTACATTGACAGTGACGAATCTTGATCGACTTACCTTGACATTATTTTTTGTATCCAGTCCCTCGATGAATCTGGATAAGCTGCCAAGGAACCGGTCGGTTGCAGTGCCCTGGGGGCGACAGACAGTAAAGCACAAGGCCGAACGAGGGGATGCAGTGATCTCACAGAGTCTTAGGGAAGACATACCTGTTCCAGGCGAAGGCGGCTCCGGATCTTTGAGATAGCCTCGTTGACTTTATTGCCTGAAAGCCCATGGGAGCCTTTGGCACCCAAAGAAAAGCCGCCATATCTGAGTCAAAACATTATAACAACAATTCAGAGGAACAGATATATCACTATAAAAACACCAAAGCTTTCAGGCACCATTGTCATATTTAATTGCAAAAGAATGCAAAATGCCTTTCATTTTATGAAACAGATGCTCTTCAGCCATACCTGAATTCATTGACCCAGATCTTGTTTTTTAGGCTGGAAAAAACATCAGTAAACTTTGTAATTTCATAACTTCTCCAATATTATAAAATGCTATGAAAACAGGTGAATCAACAAACCTTTTTCCGATGATTTGAGAATATGTTTTCACCAGGTAGTCTGAGATGTTTCTGCCTGTCAGATTCTGCAGGATGTCTGATGTGGTGAGTTTCATCTACACAAAGACACAAATCTCAAAAAAGGGGTCGATGCTGTTTGTAATGTAGAAATCTCCAGAAGGGAATGCTTCATCATCACAGATTAAATCTTTAGTCAGGAATAAGCAATCTTATCCGCAATGGGCCGAGGTGTATGCAGGTTTTTGGGGTAACCTGTAGATCAGCTGTTCACATTCAGGTGTGAGGACTCTTCAGTCAATCAGTCCTCTAATTAGTAATCTAATTAGGGAGTTACAGCAAAAACCCACACACACCATGGCCCTTTCTGGATACAATTGGCCACCCCCGTCCTAGGCATTGAGCAGGCTTAATTTTGTAGCCTGCGACATGTCTGGTCCTGGATATATTATTGGTAGCATATAGCTATTAGCACAGAATTGTTGTTAAGTTGTATGAAAATTGGTTCTGTTTCTTTAATTTTGTGCCTTGGCGTGACGTTACCACAGCAATGCTAATGTCATTGACAGTATGCTGTCCACACAATGTGCTTCTCTTGGTGCAAAGCTAGACAGCTAGTGAACAACTAATCAATCTCTACTAAAAAAAAGCATGACATGACTTTTCTTGATTTTTACTGAAAAAGCAATTTCGCTGCAATCTTTTGCATTTTGTTTTTGGTTAAAATGTGTCCCTCTAGGCACCTGAAGTTGAGTTCCCCATGCTAAATTATCCTTAGAAACCCACTGCATTTCGAAAGGAAAAAATGATTACCACATAGACCAAAGACAACATAGAATCAGTTATGGGAGCTCGACCAAGGAGCCATGCGAGAGAGAGCCTCATACCTGGGGGGGCGGCAGGCCTCCAGCCCCGGCCGGACACTCCGGCAGCATCTTCTTGCGTCCGCCGTAGCTGCACTCGCACGCAGGGGATGGGTTCTCCATACTCCAGTTTCCCCTTAAGAAGAGGTCCAGCACACTGTCCGGCACATTGGGAATGATCCAGTCATCCTCCACCGTCGGACAGGGGGCATCTCTGCTAGAGACAAACACATGATCAGGACAATGGCTCATAGCTGACCTCAATTCACTGATGCTTTAGTACGCTAACCTTGATCATCCAGCCCACAGACTGTTCCTAATACCACCCACATTAATTTGGATCAACTAACCTACAGGCTGTTCCAACAGCTACATACACTAATCTGGATCAACCAACCTAGAGGCTGTTCCTAAAACCACATACACTAATTTGGATCATCCAATTTACAGGGTCTTCAAACAACCACATACCCTAATCTGGATCAGCCAACCTGCAGGCTTTTCCTAAAACCACATTCATAGATCAGCCCACAAGAGTTTCTATTGAAAGCCACAGTGGTTGGGGAGCATTACACTTACAAAACAGGTTTACCATCCATGCACCGCGTTCCAAAGCCAGGACGGTCAGTCAAGGCATCTAATAATTTCTGAGTTATGGCATCTTCAGGGGCATCATTGCTGCAAAAACAGTTGTGATTACTGTAGGAGCTAAGATATACATGCATAATTGATTTACAGATGTTTAACCATCTGTTGTAGCATACTAGTTCCTAAGTTGTTGATATTGCACTGGGTTTAACTTTGATTCATTCATGATAACATTAATGAATTTCTGCTCATACCTGATGAAGGTGAACTGCTCATCATACATCCAAGGATGTAGGGCCAAGCTGGGATACTTTCCAAAAGGAGGAACGATGAGGCTGAAGATCAGGGCGATGCATACAAAAACTGCGGGCAGCACAATCTGCCAGTGACAGGTTCAGGTTACATACATATACCCACTGAACAGCTTTAGGAGGATAAATTAGAGGTCATGTAGTGTGTTTTAGGAGGATAAATTAGAGGTCATGCAGTGTGTTTTAGGAGGATAAATTAGAGGTCATGCAGTGTGTTTTAGGAGGATAAATTAGAGGTCATGCAGTGTGTTT
>JABFDZ020000054.1:6543702-6553926 GCA_019775955.2 Pollimyrus isidori
TAGGAGGATAAATTAGAGGTCATGTAGTGTGTTTTAGGAGGATAAAATAGAGGTCATGCAGTGTGTTTTAGGTGATTACTTAGAGGTCATACAGTGTATTTTTGTTTCTCACCTGAGCGAAAAAACCTTTCCTGGAACGGCGAGCGTACAGGAACCTTTTCCACAGCAGGGCAACAAACTGCTGCTTTCTCAGACTCCAGCCCTTGACCTGGTATGACCCTTTGCCCTCTATTCCACTTAAGCAGTCTGACTCTAGATACAGAAAATGACTGAAATCACGGACACGGCTTTAGAAGCTCCTGTTCCACGGACTCACACAGAATGGGGATGGGAATCCCTTTGTCCTGTCGATGGGTGGCTAGAGTGATACCTACTGGGCCTCCCCAAAAAGTTTCCATATTTGACATATTTCATACATAAATTTAGGGCTGGGTGATTATCTGAATTTTAATTTCAACTACGATTTTGGCTTCCAATGATTATCAAAACAAAATAATCACTAGAAAACAATTATTGTGCCTCATTTTGCTTTGCAGTGATGCTTTCGTTTTGTCGTGTTATAAATACAGTGATCCTATTTCCACCTTTGTTTCACAACTGAATTATATTTAAATTTCAAGGAAAGCCACTGATGAAGAGACACGTTTTTTTTTTAAAGTTCAATAAACATGTTTTTTTTTAAAAAAAAAAAGTTCAATAAATTTCCAAAGTGAATGAAATGTTTATCAAAATAATCATGATTATGATTTTTGCCACAATCGAGCAGCCCTACCTAAACTCCTGGAGGAACACTACTTTCAACAATGCTTTGTCTGAAATCATTCAAGTGATGCTACATTGTACAGCTTTACCTGGATACGTTTCCGACTCCTCACAGTTGAAAGTGTTGTCGTTGTTGAACAGTCTGAGACAACTTGGCCGATCTCCGAAAGCACGCCTCCTATAGGTCGGAATGGTGCCGTCTGTGCAAGTGCGGGCCCCAAATATCACGTTCATTCAATACATAAAAATGCACAATATAGCCACTGGGTTCTTCAATAAGTACTCAGTTACTATAGGCATCGAACCTGAAATCATCTCCGTGCCGGCTCCATTCTCCTTAGCAACCCTAAGAAAGATCTGAAGAAAAGACAGAATGGAGATATTAAGGGAATGGTTTACATGCCTGGTACGCCAAAAACTATTATAATCGTTTGAACTGCTTACGGTCTAAAGTCTCTGATGACCGCGGGACACTGTCCGTATACCTCTTCGAGAGTGGTGTCGGAGATACCATAACTGGAGAATCCCAGGTCAGACATGCAGTTGTCGATCTCATGGAAGAGCTCCCCGAAAGAACCGTCCTTGGCTGACTTGTAGGGAAGCACATATGTGATCTCATGGGCTAGGTCTTCTACCAAGCGTGCCGCAGGCACGTGCTTGAAGATCACATTAGAGATGAGCGATACATCTGATTGGACAGGACGAAAAAGGGACAAGACAAAAGGAAATGTCAGTCACATGCATTTTGATTAGGCGCATTTAAAAATCAGCAAATAAACATAAATTTACTGCATACTTGAGCTGTGTAAATGTATTCTCACCAACTTACTAATGGTCGCAGATTCACACTTGTCGTCAATCCCAGCATCAGAGCACATTCCCGAATCACTGTTCTCCTGGACCAGGAACATTCAATATTCCCCTCATCATTTCACAAAGCTCATATAAAAAATACTGATACCCTCAAAAAATGCTATGACTGACAGATCTTTAATGTTAATAATGAATACATGTTAATCTTTTCTTCTTTACTCAGTAACCAAGCCTAGGGAAGCCAAGAATAATTCCTGTCCAAAATCTCGCACCTTTTTGATGTAGGAGACCGTGCCATTGGAGCAGAAGCTGGTGGACAGATCCAGGTCCTTCTTGACTAGGGTCAGATAGTAACCTGTACCTAGATGAGTCTTCAGGTAAAGAGAGGAGCCCACACAGCAGAGCTTTCCACAGGCGATGATTGCGATGCGGTCTCCCAGGATGTCAGCTTCGTCCATATGGTGGGTCGAGAGGATGATAGTGCGACCTAGTAGGATCATAACAAGGGTGCCATCTTAATTTTTATAGTCTTGTAACCTTCAAATACAGACAACAAGAACAAGTAATTGGGTTACCATGACGATATTTCAATAGAAGATCCCAAATGCCTCGACGGGCACAGGGATCCACACCGGCAGTGGGTTCGTCGAGGATGACGACTTTTGAACCTCCGACGAATGCTAACGCCACAGATAGCTTCCGCTGCATTCCACCTGCAAGAGGATAGAACAGCCACTCCACCTGCATCTGCAGTAGACGTTGAGAAGTTCGAGACGTTCATCACCATTTTTCTCAACAAGCAGAAATAAGCATTTTACCAGACAACTGGCTGACTCTAGCATGGCGTTTGTGTGGCAAACCGACGTTGGCGATAATCTGCTCGATCTCGGCCTTCACTTTATCCTCGGGGAGACCTTTCAGACGGGCAAAAAACCAGATATGCTCCTCCACAGTGAGCCTGGACAAAATAAGAATCGTTTACAGTCATAAATTACAGGGCAGATGCTGTGTGCCATTTGTAAAGTTTCCTTTGCACAGAAGTTTATATCGATAACAAACGGCGGGTGTTTACATGCTAAACAGGACATTGTGCTGGGGGCAGACTCCTAGGTTCTGTCGGATGGTGCTGAAATCTGAGCGGATATCCTTGCCCATGATGTATGCAGTGCCAGATGTGGGGGGAATCAGGCCAGTCAAGATGGACCTGAACGCAGAAACACATCACGTCAGATCCTCCACCTGCTACATTTTTGCTTTCTCCCACAGCCAATCTGGTTTCCAGCACCTACATGGTTGTGGTCTTGCCTGCACCATTGTGGCCCAGAAAAGAGGTGATCTGACCCTCGTAGAAGCTTAACGTCAACCCATCCACGGCCACCTTGTTTCCATGGCGATACACCTTTACCAGGTTCTTGATGTAAACTCCCATTCCCAGGTGGGTCGGCTCTTCTTCCATGCATATAGCTAAGAGATAAAGATATGTTTTATTTGCCATATATACAAGCAGTCCAGCAAGTACCGCTGCATCGCAGTTTTCCCAGGTTACATATATTCTGGGGTCGGAAAAAAAAATTAAATTGGAATTTTTTGGAAATTTTGCAAAAGCTACACAGGACATACAACACACAAAATGTTTAGAGACTCATAAATGCATAACATTTCTGTACAGTACTGGTTTAGAGGGAGGGCACCAAGCGCGTTTACGGCAGCCTAACACTGGATGTCTTTCTCCTGCAGATCTTTGTATCTTGTGTTTTTCATATGCTTTCACTTCGCTTTTCTACCCACTCCAAGGGGACCAGAAATATTCCCACAGTTTGCCCAGGTCGGGGGTGGCCTGCGCCCCAAACCCCCACCTTGCGAAAAGATCAACTATACAGGCACCCAGGAAGCCAATAAAAATTACTGCACCTTCTGAATTCACTTTTTTATTCGGAGTCCACGTTTTCCCACTTTCCCCAAACCAGTAATTCATGGTGCAAGGAAAGTACCAGGGTCTTGGGATCCCATACTGGCCTGAGAGAGACAGTCAGTGAGTTAATAACACGGCGTGTCTCGGTCAGACGGCAACACTGTCATGCGGAAATACGCCCCCTTCCTCATTACCTGGGAAAACTGCCTCAATGTACCAGGTCATCAGCCCATACAGGAAGGAGTCAAAATACATAAGAATGATGGAGGTGATCAGGTTATAGTTGTCCTCCTCCAGGGGACTGGAGAGTAAGTTGCTCCACTGAACTCCCTGTCCCTGCTCCTCGAAAAGAGCCAGGTACTCACAACCGAATCCGAAAGCCACTGGAGACAACAGACTCTGTAAACAGGAATAAGCACAGCATGCAATCTGCTTACTCTCTATGACAACGTAACTAACCATGGTTATTATAGCATCGACGTGTATGATGAAACCATAATGCTCATGATTGGTTTAAGTAGTTATATGCACACTTGTGCAAATTAACCAAAACAAGCTGCCACACTGTGCAGTAATCTGCACAGCCAACAGGGCAGAGAGCACACTGAGTGGATGGAGAGAGGATGCATCATGCCCACAGATTGGCAGGCCTGCTCGTGTGGGGTTAGAGCTAGGTGGATGGACAGAGGAGGCACTGTGCCCACAGACTGGCAGGCCTGCTTGTGTGGGGTCAGGGCTGAGTGGATGGATGGAGGAGGCACCGTGCCCACAGACTGGCAGGCCTTCTCATGTGGGGTCAGAGCTGAGTGGATGGACAGAGGAGGCACTGTGCCCACAGATTGGCAGGCCTGCTCGTTTGGGGATAAGGCTGAGTGGATGGACAGAAGAGCACTGTGCCTAAATCCACCGGATCCTAAATCCAGACCCAAGGAGATAAGTTTGAATTAATGTGACTGTGATGTCTGTCTTGACTGTGGTCAGTTTCTCTGCTTATAGAAGTGCCAGTTGGATTCAATGATTTTGCATAAGGTTGTATATATATTATCAGGGGTGTATATTTGGTTGTGGAAGGTGGAGACTTGTCCCTACCAATACTGTGGGAGAACAGTATGTATTTAGGGGATGGGGGTTTGGGGCTGATTTGGTCCCTACTAGTGTTGAAACCAAACCTACGCCTTGTAAATCATATTTGTTATTGTTTTCAGGCTTTACTTACAGCCAGAACTTTGCCGCCAAAACCCACATAGTCCTGCCACGCCACGCAGAGCACATAGGGCAGGTAAAGGGTGAAGTAGATAATTCCTCCGCAGGCTGCTGCCAGGTTGGCCCGGGAAAAGATGGTGCTCAACAGGAAACACTGCATTATGGTCACCACAGCGAACGAACCAAGAAAAACCAGCAAGACCCCTGGGTCACTGTAAGGCAGGAGGTTCCCCATCTGTGAAGACAATAACAGAGGAGTAGCTAAATGCTTCTTCACATAAAGGGCCGTCAAATAAATCTAATGGCAAAAAACAATCCAAAGTACTACTCAGAAACTATCATATTGTAATTATCGTCTGATGAATACACAATAATGACAATTTACAGTACGTGGGTTGACTTTACCTTTAGGGCAAGAACCAAGATGGCAGCGCTGACTAGCAGTGGGATTAGACTGCTGATGAACCAGCTGACCCACAGGATGCCGCTGTTCAGCCCCATCATCCTCATGGTCTCCTTCAACCGAGCCTCCTTCTCGTACACCACGCCCTTGATGATGACGGCCACGGAATACATCCACGCCAGGGTCATGAAGAGGGGCATGCAGCGGCTTGTCACACGCAGGAAGCTGAAGGCCGGCAGAGAAACAGATACCAAACACGTTACCCAGACAAGCCAACAGTCTCATCTATCCAACTCGTCTGTGCATTAATTTTCTGAGAACGCAGACAATCAAACAGGCTGGTCTGACATTAAATGACAAAAATCAGGGTCAACCTTGCTTATCTTGACCAAGTATACACTCCAAATTAGGGATGCTAAGATTCACCAATTCACATCGGTGCACCGGCATAGAAGCTGATGATGTGACTGTCCCAATTAAAATAGCGTGCACCACATAAAATTTGGGTTGCACTCGGGGAGCGCCGTTTCTAACACCTTTGTATCAGTAAAATCAAATTTATTAAACCATAATTATTAGTAGCTTAGTAGTTTAAACTGAAACAGATGCAATAAAGAAAAACAACTGCACTGCAGTCTAACTCCATAAGACAGCAATCAGGAAGCCCAACCAAGTAGCTGAACCCTATATTACCACTTACACATCATCCACGTAGCAGGGATAAGGCATCTGCTGGATGTATATGCCAACCCTCTCCTTAGTGCCGGTGACTGCTCGTATGATGCCCTGCTCAATGATATCCTGAAGGTAGGAGAAGCCACCCCAGATGTAACGTAGATCTTCAAAGGGGTCAGCCCTCGGACCGGGATCCCAGTAACTGCCGGGAGAGAAAAGTCAAACGTCAGCCACGCTCTGGAAGCCTCGAATGGCAAAGGCTCTAAGTTCAGATCCGCATACCCGTCTTTGATTTTATTGGTCCGTTCAACGTTGTCGATATCCATGCGAATCTTGTAATTCACGTTGGGCGGGAGTTCGGAACGGTTGGATTCTATATCCGGGAAGACGATTCCGGCCCAAAATTTCCTGTCATCCAGTAGCCGCATGGATTCGTTCACCAGGATCTCTTCGTTATCCACTGGTTCCAGTTTATCTAAATTGACACACTGTTGGAAAAGGAATCATCAGTGAAGTGAGCCGCCTGAAATGTCGTCGGAAGTGAAAGTTCACATGTGGAGCCTTAATGCTAAATTGTATTACAGCTGTTTCACAGTATAGCTGAGAATCAGTTCATTTCTTTGATGCTTCAAGCCAATGTAATCTATCAAATAAATCCATCAAAGCACTAAGGCTACAAGGCTACACTAGCGTTCCACCAAAACCATGCTACAGTTCCTAAATTACTCAGAATTAAAGTAATGAGGTTATTTTTATATATAATTTGATATACCACTGTTTGCATTAAAGATCTTTTAGTATTTTAATACTATCTTCATGTCTGAATCATATTTAGACCATAATCTCCAAAACAAATTTGAGAACACAAGTGAAAAACTGTAAAAGACGCACATCCATAAAGTGGGAGATGGTCTGCATGGCACGGTCAGTCTCATTAAAGACGTCTCTCCATGTGAAGACTGTCCCCGTGGGCCGTGTGTCCTCAGAGAGCTTGGACAGGAAACTGGACACGTCCTTTGCCTTCCACTCTGTCCCAGTGAGTTGGGTGTTCAGGAAGTGGGCACTGGCATTGTTCTTCAGTAAAGTCTGCCAAACACAAGGGGGCAGTATAGTACAGATCATAAAATACGTATCATACACTAAGTAAGATTCTACACATATTTTATAGTGGTACTTAATGATCATCATTAATCACTCCCAACCTATATTCTGAAAGGCTGCAGGCCTTGCAGGCCCCGTCGGTTAGAGCTCTGGGAAGCCTGTAATGCTCAACCCAGTGTCCAGAAGCAAAGGTCCACCAGCCTCGACAAGACTGGACCCAAATCACCCAATCACAACATTTAAAGGGACACCTCACCCCCACTGGGCAGCCAGAACCCCGTGGCCAACTTCTAGCAACAAGTCCTGGCTGTGTCAAGACACAGAAGCATAATTCACTCCTCAACTCACACCAACACAGGAAGTATTACCTCAGACTAACATCAGGGACACATACACCCATGTTGGGTCTCGTTTGAATGGTCACAGTATGACGATGAATAGCACAATACTCACAACCTTAAAGCGGTATGTTTTCACATAAGAGAAATATAGAATGTAAGACTAAACCCACCAAAGTGGAACAAAGGAATTCTCACATTCCTCCTAAACCAATTTCATTGGCTAAGGGTCTGAGAATTGATATGGTCAGCAGTTCTCCAAGATACACACACATGATCAGAGCAGGTCCTAAAATAATCAAATCACAATATTTGGTACAGTCTGTCACTTGGTTTGGAGTACTTGGAATACAGCAAAGAAGCACAGGGAATCACTCTCTAATCAGAGCTCCCACATAGTGCTGCATGAATCTACATCTGTAATCAGATATTTTCTGCAGTTACTGTACTCTGTGTCCACTCAGCTGAGGTATGGGATTGTTGCATTGTTTTGATTGGATGATATAATTTAGCACTTTTGGCCACATGCTAAAATTACTTTAATGTTACATTTAGTTAAATTGATGTGTTATATATTAATTCTGAATAAACTGTGTTTTGATTACTTTTTGGGTGTCTCACTTTGCTAACCACTGCATGTTTCTGTTATTCTAACACTCTCTCGCAGTCTCTGACTCGACCCCGTTTCTCCGAGACCCGATGCGACTGCCCAAGTTGAGTTGAGGTGCGCACACGCTGGGTTACGGCAAAGTCCGGCCCAGCCTCAGAGGCGCGCACACCCTGAGTTACGCTAAAAGTTCAGCCCAGCCTCTGAGGCGCGCACACGCTGAGTTACAGAAAAAGTCCGACCCAGCCTCAGAGGCGCGTACACGCTGATTTACCAGTAAAAGTCCGGCCCAGCCTCAGAGGCGCATACACGGTGATTTACCAGTAAAGTCCGACTGAGGCGTTATGGATCGCCGGGACCTAACAGGTATCTAGGCCGGCACGGTATTACGTGATTTCCCAACCTTTAAACCGAGTTCTACGTAGCAGAACCACGGATCACCCTATTGGCCGAATCCAGTGTGCCCCACCGTCCGGGATTAGTGGGAGTTCAGCAATATGAGGAACAGCCCATGAGTAATCTAAATAACAGAAATGTCATTACTAAAATTGCCATAAAGATCTTTAATTGAATTAGAGTTAGATATAATTCGAGCTTTACCTAAAACGGATAAGTAACTTTACAAAAGCGCTCGGAAGGATCCACGCGCATTTCAAGCCTTCAGCTGTCCAATTGGATTCCGCCATTGAGCCAGTGGACGGTTTCCCTACAATTCTATAGCGTGAACATGACAATGAAATAGTTCCTAATGGATAATCAGGTTGCACTTTTGGTATGAACGAGAAGTTAAAGTGAGACGGTGTCTTATGGTGTGTTTAACACAAGGTGGCAGTATCGTATTTTGGTACAATGCAAGATCGCAAACGATTAAGTGGAAATTTTATGACCTGCTAGGATTTTATGTAAATCACTGCAGATGCTCTACTGTCACTGGAAGAAACAACTGACAAATTGTGCTACTTTGTTTCTCATAATAAATTATACTTCATTATGTATTACAACATCTCAAATCTAATTATACCAACACACATCTGAATCTGTCTCCCATTCTAACTTGCATCAACACTCCTCTTCTGGGTTTTGCTCCGTGAAATGAATGGAATGTTACAGTTACCTAAACCTTCTGTCCACACAGGTTATCTTTACTGTTATTTACAGCCTAGTTATCTAGCATCACTTCTGATCCAGTTACCTGGAGACTGTTAGCTGGTTATCATATCGTAACAATGCAGTAGTTCATTGCCGCAGTAAGACTGGATTATCTTGGCGTTAGTTTCAGTTATTTGAATGTTTTTTGTTGCTATAATATAGGAGATGTGAGGATGGTGCAGTGGTTAGTGATGCTGCCTCACAGCAAGAAGATCCTGGGTTCGGTCGCGGGTCCTTTCTGTGTGCAGTTTGCACTCTCTCCTTATGTTCAGGTGGTTTCCACTGGGAATTCTGGTTTCCTCTCACAGTCCAAAAAGCACGCAGGGCAGGTTGGTGTGTGTGTGTCACTACCCAGGGTTGGTTCCTGCCTGTGCCCATTGTTTCTGGGATAGACTCTGGTTCCCCAACTGGGATTAAGTGGGGATGGATATGATACTGACAAAAGTGACTGACAAGGGACTCTTTCTGGGTATGTATCTGTTTAGTCATTTGAGCAGAGGCACTATACCCACCCGGACTATATCCATCTCCTCACTGTTCTCCAAGAAGTTCCAGATCTTGGGCCTCAGCTCCTCCCAAACACCACCCAAATCCCGCAGGACGCCAAGTTCTTGGAATGTCTTGTTCACCTAGCAGAGCAAGAGGGGGGGGGGGCATCTTACTTAACTGTTCTGGGGTTTTATTCCTTTACTCTCATCCACGATCATCCCCTCAACCACTGAATTTCCTAGAAATGCTTCCATAGTGCAATCCAGGTCGAGACACCCCGTTCTAGGCAAAGTACTTTGTGTTACTCATTTGGGCGGCTTCTGACTTTTGTATAATCATTCACTTCTGTACATTACCAAAAGTCAACAAATAGGTTAGGGTAGCCATGTTTTGATGGGCGAAAAAAGAGGACACTGGGTGCGGGATACAAAGAGAGGCATGAAAGCAAAGCAAATATACACAGAGAAAGTATTCTGACTGTAGAAAGCAAATGTCAACATGGCATAAATTGAAATCCTGGATATTTCAGGCATTTTTAGGTCTCAAAAAAGAGGACAAGTCTGGGAAATACAGGACGGTTGGTCACCCTAAAAGATACATAAGAACTATATAAACGAGAGAAGGCCATTCAGCCCATCAAGCTTGCTTGGGGAAAACTAAACTAATAGCTCAGAGTTGTTAAAATCTTATCTAGGTCTGATTTAAAGGAACCCAAGGATTCAGCTTGTACTACGTTATCAGGAAGACTATTCCATACTCTAACTACACGCTG
>JABFDZ020000054.1:6555224-6572505 GCA_019775955.2 Pollimyrus isidori
CGTCGATTTCATTGCGCTTGATATGATTGATAAGTCTGATTGCTGTTTTTATGTTATAATTACCCTATAACATTCCGTCCACTGATTTTTGTGTCCGTAAGCGCTGTATACTTTAAACGCTTTACTATTCTGTTTTAAGCACTTAATTTTTATTTTGAATACGCTATTATCATGCTTTAGCACTTTCTGTCATATGGAAGTGTTAAACTTCAACTTGGACTGTACCTTTCCTTGAATATACACAAGTTATTATATTAATATCATAAATGAACGATTATTTGACTAATCGCTAAAATGCAGGAGTGTTAGTCGACTAGGAATATCTTAAGTGGGGGGCAGCCCTAGAATTATCATATTCAAACCTGCCTGTAATTACTCCACAGATGTGATTTATTTGTAATTAATACCATTTCAGCAGTTGTTTCTCAGTCGTAACATGGAATAAATGCACACTGATGTTGGTAACTTACTGGTGGAGTTATCGTAGACGAACACTGGGTCGGTCTCACTGCTGTTCTGACTTCCAAAAAGCGCCTTATAGTTATGGTCTTCGTACCAGTTGAGGGACTTGATTTTGAGGCCGCCCCCCTCGGGGTGCCCACAGACGATGCGGGAGACGGCCTGGTACACGAGCATGGGGGAGCCGCTGGCGTTGTGCATCAGGTACAGGACCTCGTGGCGCAGGTCGTGCCAGCTCCTCATGCCGGCGAGCTGAGGGCGGGGGTTGGTGTATGGGGAGGGGTTCCGGAGCAAAGGTGACAGCTGTTAATAGAGCTTCCTGGTAGGTTTATTCACACTGGATCAGCTAAACAGCGCTAAATGCTTCATGACTGGTACAGGCGGTCTAGGAAAGTCTTTTGGCATGTTTTTTAATCTTTGAAATGGCATTAAAAAGCTATCGATTAAGCCCTCAAAAGGCTTATTCTAATCTGTCTGATACACTTTTAATATTTGATCTAGCTGAGATGGTTAAATAATTTGTACGAAACCATTTTCCTTAGCCAGCTGTGAAATTAATTCACTGGAACGCCTTTTCCCGCACACGTAGCTTTGTTCGGGGCGATTATCGTCCAGCACAGGATACAGACGCGGTTACCCGCAGCAGGGGGGACATGTTCTTTTCAGGGCTTTCAGACAGCATTAAGTTATTTTGCATACAGTGTTTGTTGGCTGTAAGGGGCGTGGGCACATTTGATGCAGTATTGCTTCATTTCAATAGTCATGTAATTCCTGAAACCATGGTAACTAAATATTTTACTATAATCCCACATTCTATACGCTTCTAACCTTTTTCCTACTGTTCTTCATTAAAACTACAGTATAATATCCAGTAATAGGGGACCAATGTGATGAGTGCTGAATATTTAGCAGTCCAGAAACAATTAAGGCTGAGAAATGTGTCCCAATAATTACAACCTCTCCTGCGGCACAATGAGAATTAAAAAAGAAAAATTAAAGACAGAAAGCACATTCAGAAGCACTATGCACTGCATATGGGTGACCAGATTCTAGTTTAACCCCGCCGGCAACGTTTAGCTAGCAAAGACCAAAACCTGGCACCAACAGGGGCACCAAATACAGGCCAGGAACACAAATTTTAAGAAGCAAAGTCACCACCAGTCCATTAAAGACAAATCGGAAACTAAAATGCAGCTCATGTACAGCGAACGACATCCCAGAATCACTCCCCGAGGAATCCAAACTCAAAGCCCTCTCTCTCAGGTTTTACGCAGTGGAATGCTGGGAAAACATGTCTTTTTTCCCTCAAAGTTCAATTTTCATAGGTAGGACTAACGCCATTTCAGGGTAGTCTTTTTTAGTCCTTATTCAGCCACATCAGCAGTAATGTGCTGCCAACGTTGGCTGATGTTGCAGAAATAACACAGATCTTCCCTGAGACACTTCCAGTGATGCTCCACATACTACAGACCAATGGCTTATTCATCTATACATCACCTTCAGAGTGAGTGGCCCCAGGAGGAAGGAAGGATTGTCCCCATTAAAGGCTGAGCCTTTTGAGTAAAATGCTGTAGTCTCCGCTGCACTTAGCCAACTTTAACCCACTAAAGCAGTGTTTCCAAATCCAGTTGTCAGGGACACACAGACGGTCCACGTTTTTGCTGCTTCCCAGCTCCCGGAAAAAAACGTGGACTGTGGGTTCCCAAGGTCTGGACTGGGTTTGTTCGACCCTACATTACTGGTGAGTCGTCAAATTCCATTGTACTACTTGTTCTGTTATGCCATACAAAGGGTGCCTATCAATATCAAGAATCCAAAGAACATATCTGTGTTCTTGGGAAGAGCATTTTTGCTAACTTGCCTCCCAAGCACAAACTTGGGATATAATGAATTCATGGGATTGATCTCATTGGTGAGGATACAACTGATGCATCCTTAATAATTGGAACGGGGGGAACGGCACCTGGGGAATTCTCCACTAGTACTGCTGTTCTTTAGTATTGGAACTGTCCTTTGGCAATGGAAGATGATGTCAAACAGGTACAAGAAAAGAGAAGTAGGCCTATGGTCAGATACGCGTATTGACAAACATCCATAGACCCTTATCACCTAAAGAATAATACAGTTTTCTGGCTTTATAATGCTCAGGTCTTCCCCGGTGTCTCACTTAATGCTCCACCTGCTTCTCCTTCTGCTCTGTTTCCCCTCAAAGTTTCCAACGGATGCGCAACTAAGTCCTCTTGAGCGAGTCCGTTTCCCAGATCCGGAGCTCTGCATTCCCAGCTGTTTTAGCCCCCATGAAAACTCCCAAGGAGCCCGTAGAAGGTGTGAATTGCGTGACGGATAACATGTAAGCAAGTTTTCCCCCAATATCAACAGGAGATAATGAAAAGTGACTAAGTATGGATGATTATTGTAAAACAAGCAGGACACGAGAGATAGATCAAAGTAACCTTTGGAACAACCATATTGTCTTACAAGCATTTTACCTACAATCTGAGGGAGGCTGACAATCTGTTTTCACATGCGCAAGAAGCCTGATCTCCACAGGAGACTTACCTGAACCACCAGTGCCCCCAAGCTCTTCAGAAAGCTTTCTGTTGCCTCTGATAGCTCCTGGATGACCTGAGTGTCTGACTTCACATCCCCCTGTGGACAAAATTACTTGATTAAGTGGAAGTTAGTGGTGTTTAGATTAAAGCACGATTATGAGAAACAACCAAGAGATTAGAAAATGGATGGATTTATGCAATATTACATATACTTTTTTTATTTTGGCATAAGAGATCTAACTTAATCAGCCTTGACCCAGTATTCTTGAAGAGCATTCAATGAAATTTCCATAAGAATAGGGTGGTGAGTGTCTTTGGTGGGTTAAGTCCCTGTGTCTTTGATCAGATGATGCCTGGTTTGAACCCCAGCCTTGGCAGAATAGTCACATGACTGTAGGCCCTTAAGTAGGACCCTTCAGCTCCAGGGGCACCACATGTCAGCTGACCCTAAGCTTTCTCTCATCTCTGTCTCATGGAAAGTAAGACGGATTAAGCAAAGACAAGCATTCCAATGTACCTGGCTTCACGCTTGTGTAAAGCAACTAAATAATGAATGTCGCTATAAATGATTCGTTGGTCTTTTTCTGGAATTGCTTATCCAGTGTCACCGTGGTCACCGTGAGCCTGGAGCTTATCACAGGACACACAAGTCATGAGGTCCATCGCATCCTCAATGGGTGGGTTAGATCAATAAAAGTTAAAGTGTCGTTGTATCGTATTTGCAGGCTCAATCCCGTTGACTTTTAACCACCTCTTGCAATCTTGGCGATACACAAGAAAACACAAGCGACCGATAAAACGGACAGCCTGAAAGATACAGTGCTCCTGGTAATATGGCTCCACGATTTAATTTTCTGGACAATGGACTGTCATGCTGGGTAAACAGTCAAGATCCAGCTGAGGTTGGTCAAAAAGCCAGGATGACCCTAACCTCTCCAAAGGGACATGGTATACTTCCAGGACACGTCATGGGAGTTCTTTTTTTTTTACTTTAAATAACAAGTCTTTTGTATCCCTATTAATTTGCAGAGAGCAATTAAAAGAAACGTGAGTATAGTTAACGTAATGCAATGGTGGTCAATCTAATGAGGTGATTTATTTTACAGCTGGGGTTGATGTCTCTAGTATTAGAAGGTGATATGAGTATTGCAATGTGTGGCCTCTGGGACGGGGGATGCTGAAACTTGATTTGCAGCATAGCATGTGCTCACCTGTATGGGCTTCAGAAACTCAAGGCTGGATAGGAAGCGGATCTCCGGCTCGCTGGGCCACTGATCCCAGGACTTGCAGATGAGGCCTCGGGCCAGCAGAGGCACATTGCTGTCCGACCCGTTCACAAAGCCTTCCAGGGAGGTCCCATTGCATAGATCCCTCAGGCGCAACCCAGACCCTCTCATCAGCACCTGGGCATGAAGATCGCGGGACAGAGGAACATGAGCCCGGAAAAAGCACCACACACTGATTTTGCATATAATATTCAAGTCAAATGAACTATAGCAAAGGAGAAAAACATTTTATTGAATTTTTCAACCCCTTGTGCAGTGAAGCGTAAGAACCACACATATTTTAACCGCAAATATAATATTCATTGTATGTTTGAAACGAAAAAAATTCAATTAACGCATATTCAGTGTTATTTCATTTGCGTGCAATTTCATCTTCCCCAGTTACCCTTTCCAAACTGATGTCTGCCTCCATGATCTCCTCGACGGCACGTGGGAATGACATGTTGTTGTCCAGGAACGCCGACAACGGCTGATTGTCACGGAGAAATTCCTTCAGTTTGACACCTGCGCACAACGACCATGCCGCATATTTAGGGTGCATCCACTTCACACATATACTCTGCTTAAATACGGACGTCTGATAATATCTGAGTATATAATGCTCAAAATGCAGCATTCATCCAGAGAACCCTAGATAAAATCTGTCATATTGCTTTCAGTAAATAACTGAAGCTGGGGCTGACATCATATTACCAAACAAACAAACAATTAAACAATTCAACCAACAAACAGGCAAATAAATAAACAAACATAAAACACAAGTTTTCAACTTTCCTTAACCCAGGGACCACCAAATTAAAACTGGAACCACTTACTATTTACAAATGAGTAACATACATAAGTACCTAAGTATTGAGGGGGGCCCTCAATATTTATTGGACCCCCGGTTGAAGAGCCCCTGCTATTCAACATGAACAAAAAAGTGTCTTGCTTATGGTACTGGCTTGAAGACCAGCATGGAGGTGGCTCACTGATTGGACGATGACCACAATGGGCCCACCCTACCTGAGCACACTGGCCTTCTGATTGGCTGTCTCTGCGCGAGTCGTGCGGCTGCCCTACCTAGAGCATGGCTTTGCACGGTCCTCAAGGCCTCAACCAGGGCCCTCAGACCCTCCATGCTCCTGTCACTCTGGCTGTACAGCAGGATCCTTTTCAAGTCAACGAACAAGCGTGAAATGCTGCAGTTCGAAAGAAAGACCTTGTGAGAAACACAATGCTTCTCCACTTAGTCTAGTTACAATCATTTCTTGGCCACTATTCTGCATGTGATCTACTGAGCTAAGGCCAGAAAAATGCATGGAATGCAACGCTTCAATGTGTATGCTTCACATATTGCTACTATATAATCAAGTATTGCGCATAAAAAACACCTCTTCAACAATAACATTTCCGATATTAAACATTTCCACCAGCAAACCCTAAACCTGAACATAGAATGCATGTTTAATAATAACAGACCATTATACTGACTGGTAAAGCATGTCTATGAGCTTACATAGAATTGTTGAAGTTGCCCACAACTCCAGGTGACTCTCCAGGGGTGGGGTAGCGAAAGCAGGGGTTGTTTGCGTTGCAGAAGATCCCCTGGACCCAGGGCAGGGTGCCCGCAGATGGCATTGCTTTGTTTGGAAAGTGGCCTGGCAGGAACAGAACCTTTCTCAGCACCGTGTGGCAGCAATAACACAACATGCGGGCTGCTGTCGAATGTACCTCGACAAGTAGAGCACTGCGCTAAGAAGGCAAAGGTGGTGAGTTCGAATCCCTGGAAGCGAACACGGCGACCTTTTCCTCTACTGCATGCTAATGGAGTTCGGAAAACCGAAACTCTCCAAGACAGTCACTTCGACTCACACAAGTGCTACACTATCAGTTTATGTGCATAACACACAAGAGATCAGACACTGAGGTCGATTTGTACACTTAATCTACAGGCTCGTGGCCAGAAATAAATTTCATGAAGCTAATTTTGGGAATGAAACCCATTATTTAACTGTGGCTACATGTCTGCCAAGCTACCCTAATGGCTGCAGCCATTTGCTAATGCTGACTGCACATGACATTTCTGAATGAGTATATTTTTCAGTGCACTCATTTGAATGTTTATCAAACTCCATTTTTATTTTGGCTTTATAAATGCCGTTAAAATTCCTCATGGTGTATCGTATCGAATGACTGAAATTTGTCTGTGTGTGTTTTGTGAGGGGTGAGCAGTTTGATGGGCAACAGTGGCAGGACTGAGCAGGACCTTGCTCCGAAAAGACATTTTTTCAAGTATTGGTTTATTTAATAATTCACGTTTTTCATAACACCATCGCTCTTATTTGAGTAGCTATTCCTTACTGGCCCATACAGTCAAGCTGATCTGGCATCTTCCCGGAAAGTGAACCCAGTTTAATTTTCAGTGGAAGGCAAACATTTCCAGCTTGTTGTTTCAAGGTACATGACCTTCGTATCACAGGCTGACAGAAATATATACCTCTTTCAACTGACGTTTCACAAGTCTTCGGGGAGATATACACGCTTCCGCGACCAATTCAGCTCCTACCTCGCCATGTAATGATCAATTGGTGATGTTTTCACAGTTCAACATATTCCTATTCAAATCTCATTTTGAAGATTCCTAAGATATTATGTTATGTATCACGTTATTATAATATGATGCTATGTAATTTACTCATACATATTTCATGCAAAATTAAGCACATGACGTTTCAATGTCAAAAACATATTTCTGTGGTCACTGTATACATTAATTTATTACCTAGCATTTCCAAGATATGCAGATCATATTAGCACACTGTGTTTTAATGCACACTTGCGACATGGCTAAGAATCACAAGGTAGCTGGATTTGTTTCCTGACACAGCTGGGATGTGGAAACATTGTACCTTTCTGAAGTCGTCACTGGCCTGCAGGGTGTCCTATTCTGACGATGATTTGACTATAGAGAGAGTTAGAAGACACCAGCATATATTCACCCCCCCCCCCCAATCCCCCCAGAGACAGACACTTACATTCGTGCTGCTCATATGGGGGGTAGCTGACCCTCACAGATATCAAGACGGAGAAGATGAAGAGCGGCCAGACGATCTCAATCAGGAGCTGGAGCTGCAAGATCAGTGTCATCAGGTCAGACCAAAGGAGAACTTGCCCGATTCTTGAAACCCCCCATTCAGTATCAGGACCTCCATACGGTTCATCCAATATCAGAGTGGTCTTCAGAACTACACCTAAAACAGTACCTTCATGAGAATAATTCCCCTCAACAATGTCAGCAAACATACTTTCATCAAAATGACAAAATAAAACAGTGTGCCTATGGCTATTGGTGTGAAGAGGACAGACAAACAGACAAGCATTTTGCCCAGTTAAGTCTATGTAATGTAACAGGCTACTTCCCATTTGATGTTATCAGCTCTTTCATCTTCCAGATATTAATGGGGCAAATATATTCATGAACTACATAGTTACTTTCCATCCATCCATCACCCAACTGCCGATCTAGTACAGGACCGTGGGGTATATACACTGCCAGAATAAGGCTGCAGCCCTTTTTGTTCCCCAAGGTACAAACAACATTCATATCCCCTGATTTTGGTACCTTAAATTAGACAAAAATGTACATTTACCTACAACTATGGTATAGTTGGCAGACCCTCGAGGATGCAAGGTGACAAGTCATTGTACCCGCAAAGGGTATTGGATATTGGTATATTTTTTTCCTGACTGTGTATTACATACAAATAGCGATAGCCTCACATCCAAACACTTAAAGCAATTTTAACACTTAAATCTATTATCTATACAGAGAAGTTGTTGATCATTTTCTTGCACTATTTCCACTCTTTTGTTTTTTTCCTAGAGGCGGGAGAATACACCAGAAAAATAAAGGTTCTTTCATTCTTTATCTGCGTCCCTGATTTGCTCTCTTTCAGACGAAAACAAAACTGACCAACGAGACTCACCGTCTGCCTCCTTCTACAGGTGAGGTTCTTCCACAGCAGCAGGCCCAGCTGAGTAGAGACGGGCATCTTGCCTCTAAAACTATCCCCAGTGGGCTCTCAGCTGAAACAGCAGGTTATTTATGACAAAGGAACAAGGGTCAGTATCCCCAAACACGGCATGCTGGTCTAAGATTTCATTCAAAGTACGCCCGTGCTATCTCTGAACCACACAACGGCCTCAGATAGTGTGGTTTTTAAGCAATGTGTCCTGTCTAACCAAGGACACACATTTGCACAATGACACACAGCTTTCAAATCCGTAAACATTTAACAGACCACCTACGCTTCTAAATCAGTCAGTCTTTATCAGATCTTTGATTTAAAACAGACATGATATCATTTTAATACTAAACCTCTGTATGTAATTTAATTTAAAAGCAAAATATTAACTAAAACAGTCTTTATTTACAGTAAACATAAGAACAGTCACTATTTATAAGCCAGACAAAATGATATGAAGTTAATCCTTTGCTGTTAATCTTTTAGCGCTGTACGTTTTGTGATGTTTCGACTTCCCTATCACAATACCCAACAGACTGTAAGGAATTATGTCCTTTTCATTATGTTTTGTGTGTTCACCTTAAAGTACAAAAACCTTACAACCACGCGTATGATTTGTCTTAAGGAAAAAAATATTGTTTACACATTAAAGTGTGCAATCACCCTAAGCATCACTGCCTCATCTGGAATAAGTTACAAATGGTGGCTTGTGTTTTTACCAAATATGCTAGCCTTTGTTTTGATGTGAATAGTACATCAATACATCCATCCACCCAACTTCCAAATTCTTATTCTGTGAAAAAATATTTGCGCCATGTGCTATTTTAGCGAAACTTCAACTAAATATTTGATTATCGTGAACAAATAACATTGATACCTTGTGTTATTTATTCATTAAAGAGAAAGTTACGCAACACCAAGCCATGTTTGTTGCATTTACTGGTCAGTCTCTCACATCAAGTCCTTCCTGTAGGGCTGCTTCAACTCAATAAGCTGTCATGGGTGCAAAAACATAAACTGCTTTAAGTCAATACAGTTTAATCCTGGACTTTGACAAGGCCAGTGAAAACCTGGTGTCAGGCTCTACAACCCAAAAGCACTTCAGCCTCAACTAATGGACAATCCATCCATCCATTCATACATCCGTCCTAGAGCCTTGCCCAAGAATTGTGGGTCACCAGGCAGAATATCAGTCCAAATAGCTTGATATTCTCCTGTCAGATTCTCTGTAATGGGGAAGATTTTGCGGATCCTCCAACAATGGCATGCTCCCGATCCAGATCCCGGCTAGGAGAGCAGCCTTCATCCAAGATACTATTGCTACAGTGCTTGACCAATAGTGTCACGTTCATAATGTGATATGTAGCGATTGGTCATATCACAGGACATAACATACATTGCGCCAGACAAACATTCATCTTTTGATATTTGTGTTCCATAAAAAAAGTAATTGCAGAATGAAGATCAAATTCAAAACGACTATTCATGTTCATTGAGTAGAGGTTTGTGCCGTCCTACTCTGAGATATAACCCATGAATTTTCCTGTTCGCTGGATTTCGCTGCTTGTCGTTCCTCCATGATTTCACAACATGGCCCCTCCTGAGAATATTTATGAGGCTCCTAAACATTTTCTAAACGATGTGAATCTGACTGCGGTCCAGTAAAGGCCCTGAGCCTAGATACTCTGTAATACTCTCCATGCTGATACACATAAACAGCCCCCCCCCACACACACACACACACACACACACCAAGGTCTTCAAGAATTTGTTTTTATTGTTGCAAACTGAATGTTCACTGCTTGATAGCCACAAATGGGGTCTAACCTTAATAGTTCCTTTATTTATGTTGTGTCAGTATGGCGAGCCACAAATCTCCACAAAATAATAAGGTCACTTTGCATAAAAAAGAAAAGAAAGCTTAGTGTCATTTTATCTCTTTGTATGTACAACCATAATACACAACACAATGTGATAAAGTATAGCTCGTTTAATCAGAATGGGCAAAAACTTTTCATGACGCTGCAGATTATTTTCCTTAACGTGTACACGGTATGAGTGACACTACATCTTTATTGCGCTGACAGAGATTAATCCTTTCAGAACAGCCACTGTCGGGTTTACAGCATCAGTTTCCGATGCCTGGCAACGCAATTAATCATTCGTTTACTAAACCAAAAAATATGCAAATGTGATTTTAAAAAATGCGCGAATACAAGAATATAGTTAATAACAAAATGCAATAACAATGTGGTGCTAAAATATCATTTGACCAATGTGTGATATTATGGTAACAATCAGGTGTCGCAATCAACACACAGTTCTGTTGATTTCAACAGGCTACTTGTTTATTCGAGGCTCGAGGCACAGCCCCAGACAATATCCACCTCAGTAGAACTTATTCTCCACTTATCCCTACGACTGCCCACTAATTTACATATTAATATACAATACGGAATCCTGTAGGGAGCAGCCTTACAAATATCCTTACACCATGGGTACAAAGCAGTAACAGTTGTCCCAACGTGAAACAGTTAAGTTTTTGTGAAAAGGGGGTGCTGTCGGACATTCAGCGCAGTTTCTCCATATAATGAACTACAGATGCTTGGCAGATGGATCCTACAGTGGTCGCTCAGAAACTGTCTTGGTTATAGTTTACATAGCACACTTACAAAAGCATATATTTACACCCGTTTATAATTTTCTTTGGAATCATTTATTTAAGAATAGAAGCAAGACGACGGTGAGGGGCAACTTATTTAAATTACTGCAATTTACCTAGATATATTAAAACGTTAACCCAAATGCTCAGAAAAGACCAAGGATATTTTATCGCGTGCATATTAATGTTTTGCAGTCAATATACTGAGTCAATGAACTCAGAACTCAAATACAGCAAAACAAAACAAAAAGTACATACCTTTACTAGAGTACGGAGAGTGATTTGACCAGAGTATGAATAATCATCCTTTTGGGTAGAAACTTAAATTAAAGCATTTCTTGGCTTTGTTTTCTCCGGCATTGTCCACACCGAAGCACGGCACTTTATAAGAGCGCTTTTCCTCTCCGGATCTTTTATACGACCTCCCAAACTGGCGCTTTAAGACTCCGGGTTACTCCCGGTCAAAACCATCCTGCGCCGTTTATGCGGTCCGGTCCCTCCGAGGGGCGCGCGCGTAGGGCCACGCGGTCCATTAAAGGGAGACGCTTCCTCTTAAAACCCAAATATTCACCAGATTGGCCTTTCCAAAAGGCAAATATCTGAGCTTTTTCTTGAAAGTTATTTTTGCATGTTTTCCCTTGTACGGATGTGTCGAAAACGGAATTGTGACACCGTCGCGGAATTATATAATTAATATATGTACATTGGAGTTAATCACATAAATTTTAAATAAGCGTTTTAACTTTTTCCTTCTGCATATAAGTAGTATGTCTCCTTTTCTGAAGTACGAATTGTCACACCATAAATGTGCTTATATACAGCGGCACAATGACAGGTTAATGTTCCCTTGGGTCACCATGCCACATTCATGCAGCTACTGACAAAAGACAGGATTTGCAATGACTAGCAAAAGTGTAATAACTCAGGAGGGGGGTCGGGGTGGGGTGGGGGACAAGTCTATATAGTGCCTGAGTGTGTAATCAATGGCAGACCGTACAATCGAAGAGATGTTTACACATCTCTCTGGTGTGCAGTTCAGGCAAGTTGTTAAAAAACAAGAGCAGACGTTTAGCAGCAGTATCTGGGACTGCAAGCACAGCCACCTTGGATCTTCGGAGCAAAAGAAACCAAGGGATGGATTCAGCTGTAAATGGTGGCTGATGGATTTGCCATTTTCACAAGTACAGGTACACTGGAGAGCTTCTCTGCTCACATTCCATCATGCCCTCCACTGAGAGTCACATGCTTACAGGTGAGAGTGAGGCGTGGGCTCTGATCCCCCCTCCTTCCGGAGCACTTTAGAGATATAAGGACTTGGCTCAATGGCCCGACAGGATATACCAGGACCACCCCAGATCCCAAACGACTTTCGTTCTGGGACACGGAACATCCCTATCAATTTCCTTATCGAACAGTCCTAACCCAACCTTTAGAATGGTGTCACTATCTGCAATATTTGTGGTTAATGTGTGTTCAGGAACTAACAGGACCGTGGTGGCAAGCCTACAACAGACATGTGACTATTGCACAGAGAAGGGGACTCAAACCTGCAACCTTTTGGTCACAGACACAGAAGCCTAACCAGCTAAACTACACTCTGCCTGAGAACCTGCACACTTCACACACATAAGCATGGAAGTAGGAGGGCATTATGTATATAAGACTGTCGTGCTGGGGGTTACCCATCAGGCAGTGCAGTGACATGCTGGGCCAATGACAAATGTAAATAGTGTAAAAGACCGTTTATAGGTAGGACGTGTGTGTGTGTATGTATGTGTGTGTGTGTGTGTGTGTATGTGTATGTGTGTGTGTGTGTGTGTGTGTGTGTATGTGTGTATGCGTGTGTGTGTATGTGTGTGTGTATGTGTATGCATGTGTGTGTATGTGTATGCGTGTGTGTGTGTGTGTATGCGTGTGTGTGTGTGTGTATGCGTGTGTGTGTGTATGTGTGTATGCGTGTGTGTATGTGTGTGTGTATGCGTGTGTGTGTGTGTGTGTGTGTGAGCGCGCGCGTATCCACCACATAGTGTGTAAGTAGTCAGGGAGGCCAGGAGAATGTTATCTACCTGACAGCATTGTGCCAACCTGTAAAGTTGGTGGAGGGGGGATAATGATATGGGGGTGTTTCTCAGGGGTTGGGCTGGACCCCTTAGTTCCAGTGAAGGAAACCTGCTTGAGCATGCCAAGACATTTCCAGTTTTGTGGGAACAGTTTGGGGATGGTCTGTTTCTGTTCCGCCATGACTGTGTCCCAGTGCACACAGACATGTCCATAAAGACATGGTTGGGTGAGTTTTGTGTTGCAGAACCTGAGTGGCACACAGACCCCTGAACTCAACCCCATCAAACACCATTAGGATGAACCAGAACAGAGATTGTGAGCCAAACCTTCACGTCCAACATCAGTGCCTAACCTCAGAAATGCTCTTCTGGATGAATGGGCAAAAAATCCACACTCCAGAATCTTATGGAAAGCCCCCCTTCCCAGAAGAGTGACAACTGTTTTAGCTGCAAGGGGTGGGGGAGGGGGTGAATCCACATCGATGCCTAAGGATGTCATATAAGTTCCTATATGTGAAAATGGACTGGGGTCCATACAATTTTGTCCATAACTGAATACACACAGTAAATTGAGACAAGAGGATCAGTTACTGCTTAGTTAAGCATTACAACTGCGAAAGTGTGTGATCTTTGTGGTTTTCCACACTGCCTAAATACTGCTGTCAGGTGTGATTCCAGCATCTCGGATTATTAGTTTATTATTAGTTTATCATCCTTTCGATCAGAAAGAAGTGATGACGGAGGGCGAATTTATTATTATTATTATTATTGTTTCTTAGAAAAAAGATAACGGAAGATAAGTTTTCAACATCAACAGTAAACAAAAGGAACAGCAACAGATGTTTGACATATGGGCTGATCTGCAAAATTAATATGAATAGAACATATTTTTTTAAAATGTTTTATTCAAAATTTGTTAACGCCGGCAGTGGAATTTACATAGGAAAATACACTTTAATTTATTTTTTTTTTAAATCGATGCGGGCTAAATTCGCCACGCCGGCGGGGATGATAAACTAATATTTTTTACTGGGCATAAACTGCCTCAATAAGTCTAATGGGGAGAGATAAAACATGGTTGAAACTCACGAGGCGCCATAGGCAAGCACCTCCCTCCAAATTCTTCAGCTCCCAGTTTCACCTGTACTCTGCTGGCGCGTAGTGACAGTAAAAGTTGCCGGGGGTTGCTGGCGCCCCTCAAAAGATGCCGCCCTAGGCAATTGCCCATTTTGCCCTTTCCAGAATCCATCACGCACGATCGAACTTTATTTACTCCAGATGTCTGATCGCTAAATCAGTAGGCTATTTACTGTGCGAATGTCGTACACGCTCGATTTGTCCCGTTCTGAGTAAAAAATGCAGTACTGGTCTGTTATAGGGTATACAATGTTAATACATTAATTCATGGTTTATGTCTTAATTTCCGTAACCCTCTCGAATTCAAGAGTCTAAGCTAATTAATAGGATTTGCCCGACAATAACTTTCCAGTGATGTATCACATTAAAATACGAACTGTATATGGACACAGTGGAAATTTCAAATCATAGTCGTATCAATAAGGAATTTATTCAGGACAAGGAAAACTGCGAAGTTGTTTAGTATTGCTATACGTAAATCATTCTTGAAATGATAAAATATATTTTCATTTATTTCATGCGAATGTTGAAAATTTTGCTAAATAGTAAAAAGGCATAAGATCAAATTAACTGTTGGATGTAAAACATTTATTTTAAAGAGCGAAAACACTTATAATTGTATCCAATTCCAAGTTTCAAGGTACTGGGAAAACTCCAGCGGAATTTCAATCGTGATAGTTGTAAAAGGAGTTCGCAGCCATCGCAGACTGAGCGCCCCTCCCACGAGCAATAGTGACGCAGCTGCCTGTAAGTCTCAGAAAGTGGGTGAAAGGCGACATGACGTCTTACGGGGGCTCCGGCCCTAAACCTGCGGAATCTCATGCCAGGGAAGTATTCCACTTCACGCACCCTAAAAGTTATCATCAACATATTTGATCTGCTTTGTATTTGTCATTGTCATGGCAGAAGTTCAGCATTTCTGAAGCGTTTTTCTCTTCCTCCCCATCACTGGCCCTTCTTCACCTTTGTTTAGGAGGATCAGCACTCGAAAATGGCCCAATTATGGCACATCATGGAAAAATAAGAGGCCGATATGAATAGCAGAGATCATATTACGGTTCGGAAAAGACTTCATGAGTATCACTTGAGTGATGTTAGCTACTTGTCCGGTATCTGTGGCAATCGACATTGAAGAAAATGAAGAAATATCCATCCATCCATCTTCCAACTGCTTATGATGGTCAGGGCTGAGAGCCGACCTGGAGCTCATGCTAGGCATCAGAGGGCACAAAGCAGGGGAACAACCCAGAAAGGATGCCAGTCTATCACAGGTGATGGGAAAAAAAATGTTACATTTTTAATAATTTAGGGCAAATCTCCGGCAGACAGCTTGGCCTTTTCTCAAATCCAAAAGCAAATGCCACCCTCCTGTTCCAACTAGGGCTACCCCCAAACGCCCTCTTCCAGAACTGCCATAACCTGTCTGTTACGTCCAGCGCGTCCGCTCCTCCTGTGTGCCACGCCCACCTCGTTTACCTCCTGTGATCGCCCATTGTTTTCACCTGTGTGGTGTTGCCGCTCGCCTGTACTGTGCTTGTCTGATGTATTTAGGTCTGCGTCAGCGTCTCTTCCGGCTGACGCGGCATTGACGTTGTCAATGTGTTGGTGTTTGTGGGTTAAACCCTCGTTTCCCTGCATTCCCGCCTGGACTCCCTCTGTTCACCGCTCCGCACTCACCGCGCTCACAACAGTCTACCATCAGAAATAATAAAACACTTTAAATAGAGCAACATTTCCTCTCCAAATGCATCCCAACTCCCATGCTTGTGGTTAAAGTCTTCATTACAGAAAATAATGGCCGGTCCCTTGCAGTATAATTGCATTCAGTAGTCAGCCCAAAGAATAAAATTGGATGGGACTTCCAGCGAGGAACAATACTGTCTAGCAGATAATGAGAAAACCCTGACTGATGTATGAGCCTTGGGTAAGCTGAAGCTGGATACAGCAGGTGTAGCTGGTTACTGTCAGACCAACAACGGCCTAAATTCAGAAAAGTATTAATTTTTTTAATGACCATGGATGGAAATGCTTGGTCTTCAGCACACAACTGTTAGTCTAGAAAATTCAATAACATTTTTTTTTGCATCAGTGTACAATGTCCATACTGCCTAAATGCAACATTCAAATACATTTACAAATTTCCTTCACAAGATAGATATAATTGTACATTGTTAACAAATGCTATTAAAAGTCATATATGTATATTACTTATAAAGGTATTTCATCAATAGTGTAAACAGGCAGTCAAAGCTACTTCCTACATATTACAGTCAAGTGTGACTGTAAAAAAACTCAGTGAAGAGGAAGGGAGGTCGTGGGTATGTAGTGCAGTGGATGGGGACGGAGAGAATGTCTGACAGATTTCACTGATCTTTTCATCAAAGAAGTTGGCAAAATCTTCAGCAGTCAGTGAGGATGGAAAAGGAGGAGTTGGAGCGTTAAGTAATGATGAAAAGATATTGTGGAGTTTGCGGGGATCATGTGAGGATCGCTCAAATTTCCTTGTAAAAGGCAGTTTTAGCGGCAGTCACATCCAAGGAGAATTTGGATAACACAGTACGGATCTGCATCGAGTTTAGATTTCTTCCATGTCCTCTCTGCTACCCTCAGTTCCCTTCGGCTGCTGTGCAGTGCAGCTGAAAGCCAGGGAGCAGAGCGGGTTTTCTTGGGGTTCAAAGACAACGGGCAAAGGTGATGCATGGAAGCAGAAAGTGATGAGAGGAGAGTAAGTAAGTAAGTAATCTTTATTTGTATAGCACCTTTCACAGGCAAGAGCCACAAAGTGCTTCACGAGATATTAAAAATAATAAAAGACCTAAAAACAAAGAATAATACATAACACGTAAAAAGGCCAAAACCACACAGAAATAATAACCGCCCATAAATCACTGTTAGTTGCAGGCTCCAGTGCAAGAGAGGAAAAGGAGTTGAAGTCAGGAAGGTAGGACAGGGTCCAGGATGCAACAGATGAGGGGGAGACAGAGTGGAGGTTTGGTCGAGTTGGGGAGAAAGGTTGTTGTCAGGATTTGGCAAGGTGGGTGGAGTTATGGAGAAGGATACTAGGTGGTGATCAGAAATGTGTAGAGGGGTAGCAGTGATGACAGAGGCTGGAGAGGGG
>JABFDZ020000054.1:6584352-6606978 GCA_019775955.2 Pollimyrus isidori
TACGGATTGGCTGTAAACACGAAACCGCAAGGGTGTCGTTTTCAGATTTATCCACTTTGGGACCCGGTTTAAAAAATTAGCGGTTTCAGTCTCCTAAAACGCCGGATCCGTGTGGACGAAACGCCAATACGATAAAAAAAAAATCTACGTATACAGCGAAACGCGTCTCCGTGTGGACTCGCATGTTCATTGCAATTTTCATGTCTTTTATATGCCCTGTCAAAGTTAGACAGATCTCCAAACCCCACTTTTGACCAAACAACACATCTGTGAGATGGTTTCATCAAGAGGCATGGCCAGCAGTACATTTTATTTGTCACAGCACTTCCAGTCAGCCAGCTAACTTTGTCATACCAGGAGAGCTGAAAAGACCTGTTATTTTTCTATCTTTTGCACTAAATCAATCTTAGGTGTAGATCTGCCATGCTGTTTAATTATAAGCTTTTCCTCGTAAGGAACACTTTCAAATGGCTTCGCCAAATTCAGGTCGACAATATTAGCACTGTCTGCCATCGTGTGCAGTTTCACCCAGGACGCTAGCCTAGCCTAAGCCTACTATATGAATGAATGAATGAACGATCGAAAAAAATCTAAATGAATGAACGATCTAAAACTCTGTAAAAGTGAAACAAGGAATGTGGTGTATAATTGTGTGAAATGTATAATGAAAACCAAGCAATTTCGCCAAGCAAATATAAAGAAACAGGTTGCAGCAGTTATTATTTCGACTGAACTTGAGAAATCCGCGATGGGACTGACCGCGAATAGCTTCAGCGATTCCTTATAGTACAAAATTGCTGTCAGTCAAAAGGAGATGCAATCTTTCGACAGACCCTCCAATCATCACGCAGAAGCTCGGAGTCCAGGCCAGCCCACTCCTCATTTGCTCCTCATTCACCCCCAGAGACGCTGAGCGTCCGTGGGCGGGACATAATCGCAGCGTTTATCCAATGACCGTCTAGTTTCAAAGCACTGAAAAAAAGAAACGTTCAAAGCAGTTGAAGTCAATGGACACTGGGCTTCAACGGGGAGATGCACTGTGATGCTACGGGAATGTATGAGAAGAAAATCAAGTCAGCCGACCTGCTATATCTAACTGATTCTGAACGAACTCGTCTTTCAGATGAACGTTTTCTAACGCATTTCAGTCAATAAAATGTTAATACAATAGTACATAATTTGACCATTAATTTTGTGACATTATAGGGGAAGCTGAGCTTCCCTTGCAGTCTTAAAGAAATCTCCACTGATGTCCATTACACTATTCGTAACCTTGTTTAAGTAACAAACCCCCCTGAAATCACCTTTCTCACATACATATTTCGTTAGCATTTTCACATTCTGTAATAAAAAAACATTTCAGAGCTGTGAAGCGGTAATTTCAAATTTTCCCTATTTCTTAACGGTAAGTGAGCTGATTGCAAACGTTAGCAAAAAGGCCTGTAGTTTTGTGAAAATATTTGTGTTTGGTATTTATTAAACACATACCGACTTACAGTTTTGTCGTTAAAAGAACAAAAGTTTCCAACAGAGGGCGGTAATGAGGTTCCGATTTTTTCCGGTGTAATTAGTAGCTTTCAGACGTTTAACATTTACCGCAGCGTGCCGTATGAGGTCCCTAGCACATTGTGAAGTTCAGCTCTATTGGTGTCGATTACGTATGTCTGGTTAATAACGCAATGCCCATCACTATGGTATATACATGTGCAAATATACTTATAATATTGTAGTACAAATAACGTCATTATGAAAAAAATGCACAATAATGTAATTATATTAAGAATCCTGCAGAATCATTTTACCACTCATAATTTTATTATGTATTTTAAACATCTTCCGTTCCTTAGAGACCTAGTAAAGCAGTTCAACATACTCATGTTCTTGGTTGATCACGTATATCATCGTAATCGGTGCAATGCGAAGATTTCTTAATCAGAAGTTTTGTAAAGTTTGCTGGGGCATTTCGAACCACATGCCCCGCCTATACCTACAAACCTCCGTCATCATGGGCGGAACGGAATGAGCTTCGTGTGCCATCTAGGGGACAGTGAGAGGCTTGCACGTAATTAATGGCTACGCCACTCGTAACGTATGTATAACTGTATTATGTATTATTATAAACAAGAACCTAATGATTATTAATATACCACCCTTATTTAATAATTCACCAGAAAATAATAGAAATTCTACATTCTTATCAAAAACAGCTTCAGCATGAACTAGTTATCGTCAGTGTACCTGTGGCAAAGTTTTTATATAGGAAAAAATGTACGTTTCGTTCTTAAATACTATGATTTTAAAAAGTACATTCTAATCAAATTGTCCGTCAGAATTCGCCATTGACCCCTAGCACGAACAATTTAATATGCAGTTCAGATATGCTTGTTATTACGAATGGTATAAACCTGACTATAGATCTAGTGTAATCGAGGCGATTAGACCGAGAACTCATCCGAATTTAACTAGGCATATTAGATTAACTAAGGCCTAAATTAACCAATTTTTGGATGGGGACACTAAAAACCCAGAAAATGAAGAGTACCCGCAGCAAAGCACAATTTGTGACCGAATCCAGGTAATCAAGTGGGAAAAGCATGCATGTAATATAAGGAACATGGCTGAAATTATCTTACTTCCTCGGCCCAAAGGCACCAGACTACGCTTGAATATAAAATGTAAAAAAAAAATCAGTAGTGAAATAAAAAGTTGAAGTATGCATTTGCGCCATTACAGCGGATAAACAGTTTAATAACCGCCCAGCATGCGCAGTGCTGCGGACGTCGCCGCTCTGAATGCGCGCGGTCCGCCGGTATCCCGGCAAGCCGCTGATCGGTTAAAGTCTCATCAAGTGAGAAACGTTTTTCCGGATACACCTGCGGAAACCGCGAAGAAGCATCTCGGCACTGCGCTCGGTTACCGGATCGAGTCGCCGCTCCTGTCTTCACTACCCTGCGTTCGGCTTCGTGCAGGTCCGGTCCGGTCCGGTCTGGTCGGGTCGGTTCGTCTCGGCTCAGCTCGGCTGGGAGTGGACTTTTTTTTGTTTGGTTTTGCGAGCCGTCGACGTGATTTGAAGTACATGCAGGGCAATCGAGCGTTTTCAACTTCACTCAAGTTTGTTTTTTTCCTCTTATGTTTAAAGTTTTTATTTTTTAGTTAGATTGAAAGACCAACTGCGATGGGATGCTGTGGTAGCGCCGAGGTAAGAAATCGGGATCCCCAACCCACTACGGGGAACCTTATATGCATTAATATACTTGATTTGGAAAATAAATATAGCATTTCAATGCATATCATTTGATGGACGTTGGATGACGGGCGCGATGCAGGTTTTGCAGAAGTTTAGTATTTTAATTTCGGACTTGATGAAAGAATATTCAACGTCTGCATGTGTTACGTGCTAAAGGCAATGACAGAATGTAATAATAATACTAGGTATGTGTATGTTAAACGTGCATATCAGTGTGTCTTCGAAGAGCCTGGTTTCGCAAAAATGATAATGACCTGGTCCCTATATGATGTTGTGCGGCTTGCCGCAAAGCCTGAAGAATATTCCATGACATGCTCCTAAATAATTTAGTGGTTTCGAAAAAAAGATCCCCGAATACAGGCTGTTTACTTCAGTTGTTTTCTAGCAGATATATCGCATTATATTGCTGATCAGTACCGACAGAACGTCGCCTGTGTGTGGTCAGGTGGCTGTGTTTTTTTATTTTTTGGGAAGGCGTCGGACCTCTCGCATGTATGTATTTATGTCCACAGAGGCCAAAGCGAGAATGGAGACCTTTAGAAGAAAGATCCTGCACGGATATTCCCTGGCTCATTGTATTCCTGCTGTTCTGCTTCGGCATGGTGAGTCTCGAACGTGGTATCTGCTGTCGAACGCTACACTGGCCGGATCCTGCTGTAACACCCCTGCGCCGGACCTGATACTTATTTAGTGCGTCCATCGTGCTTGGATTAATGATAACTTTACTTTAACATTTAAATCCTGCAGTAATTGACGTTTTGCATGTGTATTATGCAAGGACATTTATATTCTACTTTCCAGGTCTTTCCACTTGTGTGCCGCTTGTTGTGTTTCTGTTCCTAACTCCAATCTCATGCAATACTCCTAGGGAGCCTCGTAGATGAGTATCGAGGTGCTATTATCGTGGTAAAGCAAAAAATAGGCCCGTGTTTTGTACAGTGAAAATCCTCCTTGTAACGTTTCCGAACATCGGTGACCCAGATTTGCGTGGAGAGTAAGAGGAGAATCTGCTGGGATTAAAATAAGCATTTCAAGATGCTTGATCGCGCACCTATTAGCCGCTTCTGTTTATTATTATTATTATTATTATTATTATTATTATTTATTTTTATCCCTTTTGATTTTGCAAGTCACCTCATTTAAAGGAGATTGTGTATTATTATGGGATGTTCCTGCTCTACCTGAGTGACTGACTGGCAGCGTTCGACTCTCTCAGATGTTTATCTGTGGGTTTGCCATCGCCACGGGGGCGGCGTCCAGGCTGGTGTCCGGCTATGACAGCTTCGGGAACACGTGCGGCAAGAGGAACTCGCCCATAGCCGGCATCCCACTCAGTGGCCGGGATCAGACCAAAAACAAGTCAGTTCTCTGCATGTAGTTTTCCTTTCAATGATCTGTTCTGTTCCTGGGTTGTCTTAGCAGGTGGCACCTCCGACCTCCAGGGTTACGGGTTCTATTGCATGTTCTTGGGGTATGGCCTTTTTTCTGGGTACTCCAGTCCAAACATGTTCGGTTACTCTTACTGGTGTCTAAATTGCTGATGTTAATGTTCTCAAATCATCCTGCAGTTAGCTGCTCTCACCTTAATGGTTAATCCTAGCAGACGATAGATACCATTTCATTTCATACTTTCTCTGTTGTCACAGATATTTTTTGTTTTGTTGTACTTATTTGAATTGGTCCGTGTGCTTAGCTAGGTGTTTATTGTATTGTACCAAAACATTTTCAAGAAGTTAACGATGCTTACCAACATTTTACAGTCTTACATGTGACCTGCTGTGAGATGACCAGGTGCTGTTAATATGGGATATTCACACTGATCTCGTAGCTGAAGCCTGAAATGGCGATTTACAACTGCAACATTAGCATGCTCACGTCCATTCTTTGCTTAGGTACGTCTTCTTCCTCGATCCCTGCAACATCGACCTTGTGCACAGGAAGATCAAATCCATGGCGCTGTGTGTGTCCAAGTGTCCTGACGTTCCACTCGCTTCAGCCGCAAGCCTCAAAAATTTTGCTGAGCAGAATGGTGAGGTGTTCACACTGGCCTGAAACATACTGCAGCCAAAGTTTTTTTGTAACAAATTACAGGTCCTCGTTGACTTACGACCCTATCCAATTTGCGACCAATCGTCTTTACGACCATGATTGCAGCTCGTAAGTTTGATAGCTGGGCATACGACAGTTTGTGCACCAGTTCCCGGCAGCACTTCCATTCCCACGCACGCTAAGACGCTACTTGTTATCCCAGTAACAGTATAATAAACCAAGAAAATCATGATGGATAACAATAATGAACAGAGAAAAGTATGATAAGGTATGACTTAAAGATTTTTATAACAATACATTACTGTACAGTAGGTTATTCATATGCGACTTACGACCAAATTGTGTTACGACCAGTCAGTCATAACCAATCATGGTTGTAAGTCAACGACGACCTGTAATTCATTTCTGTTTTGGGGTAGTGTAGTTGAAAGGGTCATTCCTTCGATTAAGTGGATGCTTAGTCTTTTAACAAGTTGTGGTTAAACTGCAGTGTCAGTGAGTGTTTGTATAATTTTTGTAGGTTCCTTACTCTGCTCCTATGACTTGTTGCCTGAACAATACACCACAAATCCGGATAAAGCCACAAAATGTCCCAAGCTTCCTGTACCTAAAAGGTGAGGCCAGTTTTGTTGTGTCCTCTTTAACCTAAGCTGTCTTTTTGACTTTGCTCATGCAAATTTTACTTGCATGTAACTACAGTTAATGTTCTGAGGGCAGAAATAAAAATGATTGGTTTAGGGGGGGATAACCAATCAAATTGGGGAGGAGGTGGGTCCAAGCGTCCTGCTTTCTGAAGTCCATCCAATCAGATGTCTTGGTTATGCCTCCTCTAGTCGCTTTTTGATTAGTTCTGGGAGATAACCAATCATTTTTTATTTCTGTGTAACTAGAACTCCTACGAGCTTTGACTTTATGATGTCATAATAATGTTGCGCATCTCACCCGAACATAGCTCATCCCTGCCCATCTTCCATCGCTGCGCTCCCACTGACATCTCCTGCTACTCCAAGTTCGCGGAGGCCCTCGTCACCTTCGTCAGCGACGACAGCACACTGCACAGGCTCATCGCCGGAGTGATGACCAGCAAGGAGATCATCGTGGGCCTCTGCTTCCTGGCTTTAGGTAGCTTCCTGCACACTATCAGCGCCACTGCTACTCTGTGGTTCATTCTATTTTTAGGCTGTATCTCCATACACTGCAGTTCAGTGCTGGTCAACCATCAGGCGTCAGACAGTGCCAGCCAAAAGTTTGGACACACCTACCCACAGAGGTTTATTTGTATTACATTCTCTGCATTTTTGAATAATTATAAAGACATCAAACTATAACATATATGCAATTACACACTGACCAAAGAAGTATAAAACAATTAATTGTTTGTGGTGGACTGGTACGGTGGGCAGCCGCTTTGGGCACCATCATGTGCAAGGGGCACCACCTTCGCCATTTGGCTTCACTTTCTCTGAAGGTGCTCCTCAACAAAATCCTCGCGTCTGGGGGAAGGGTGCCAGCGTTAAAGCTTGCCTAGGGCTTGGACCAACGCTGCTACAGTCGCACGTATCTCTTCTACCACTCTGAACGGAGTACTTATCTGTCTGGAGCACACTTAGGCGTGGCTGAACAACACATTTCAACACATGGTTTCTGGGATGACTGACCCAAAGGGATTGTAAATTGGTCATCTAGGGAAGAAAAAACACATTATAAGTCAGGGCTGCCCAGACATAACTGATCGATCTAGTGGCACACTAGATCTATCAAACTTAAGTGCGTGTATTAAATTATTGCAGTCGATGCCCAGTGAAGAGAAAGCTGTAGACATCTAGGCTACATTATGGCTGAGAGCTTTGCTAATGTGCTACTCCCCAGGGCATCTTTTGTGTTATTGGCGCTAGAGTGATGGGCTGATGGCCCATAATGAAAAGCCTCGTCTCTCTCCTGTCCTGCAGTGCTCTCATTTATCCTGATGCTTGTCATCCGCTACATCTCCACTGTGCTGGTCTGGATCCTCACCGGAGTTGTGATCCTCGGCTCGTTGGGTGAGCGAAGATAATCCTCATTACCCTCGATTAGACTGTGGAACATGCGTTTCCAGTCATCCGCCACTTCTGCATTTACACCAGAATGGATTTCAAGAACCATGTTTCCCAATGCAGTCCTCAGGGACCCACAGGCAGCTGGCATTTTTGGGAGCAGAAACATGGAGCGACTGTGGGTCCCACAAAGACTGGGTTGGGAAATTTATTGCTATGAATTGTGGAGTCGTATGTCAGTATGTCAACAATCACCGCCAAACATTATTTGTGGTCTAATGAATATCAGCTGGAACTTTTATAATTCAGATTTCTATAACAGTATTTTGTGTGTATATGTGTATATATACATGTATATATGTGTGTGTGTGTATGTATATATATACACACATATATATGTGTATATACCGGTATGTATATGTATATGTGTGTATATGTGTGTGTGTATATATAGCTCGAAGCCTCAAACCCGGGTCTGTGTGCATTAAGCGTAGGTGATGTGGTACAGGATGAGCCTCTTTCTTTGTCTCCAGGGGGAACCGGTGTTCTCTGGTGGCTCTATGCAGATCACAAGAAAGCTTTGAGTAAAACCCTGGGCTCAAATGAGCTGCAGGTGGCCCAAGACAATGTCCGTGCCTTGCTAATATATGCCATCGTCGCTACTGTTTTCACAGTAAGTGGTCCAGTTCTGATTTATTTTCGTTTTGCTTAATATCACAGGGTTGTCGCAGAGTTTTACAGGTACATGTTACCATCATGACTCGCTTTGCGTGAAACACTATTCTGTTTATAAATGTTTTCATATGAAGTAAGTTACTGGAAAAAGCAAAAAAATTGCTTAATCTTTTGCAATTTTATGCTGTTTTTGATAGTTTACCACAAAGTACAGAGACTGAGTTGCCTTGTGCTCTGTGTCTTTGATCTCGCATTTTCTCTCACGCTTAATGTGTTTGTGATACAGCCGGTTACTGGGTGTTGCTGTGGAGTTTGGTGTGTGGTTATTGATGGTGGCCGTCCGTCTCCTCTCCAGGTGGTCCTGCTCCTGCTGGTGTTCTTCATGAGGAAGCGTGTGGCTCTCACCATCGCTCTCTTTCACGTGGCTGGGAAGGTTTTCATACACCTGCCTCTGCTCGCCGTCCAGCCACTTTGGACCTTCCTGGCCCTCATGTGCTTCTGGGTCTACTGGGTCATGGTTCTGCTCTTCCTTGGCACTGCGGGTGAGGAGATGGCAACCGAACAGGGCCTCAAGCTCACGGCTGGATTATCTGGGGGCTCTAGCATGACATCGCCATGAGTGCTTGGGTGTTGCCGATTTTTGAACCAACCGTTGCGTTCTCAGTTAGGGAGGGTCCCTGATGTTTGCAAGGGCCTGAGGCTGATGTCTGCATAAATCCGCTGCTGCTCACACGTACTCTGGCTTCATGTGTGTATGGCCCTGTATTGGAACAATATGGTGGTGTGTTGCACTGCAGTGTTAAGATGTCCGAATGGTTGTGGGTTCAAATCCCAGGGCTAGCAGAATAATCATATTACCGTTGGGGCCTTGAGCAAGGCCTTTCAGCTTCATGAACCAGTTGCTGTATTTTTGACCCCATTAGCTAGTGCTCTTGGTTAGATTTGGAGCATCCTTTGGGCCCTTATATGAACAGAGAGCACCATCTAGTAGGGGTCAGTAAATACAGCAAATGGTTCATTAAGCTTCATTTTGCCATCACTACTTAACCCCAGTTGCTCCAAGAACTCTCGCTGACCCTGCTCTCTGATCCACACTTGTCAATTTGGACAAATGTGTCTGCTAAATAAATGTAAATGCGAAGGATCTACACAAAACTTCTGGTACTCTGTTGGTCAGGGTACTTTAGTTCTGCTTTGTTGTGTCCTGAATTGTGTGTGTGTGTGTGTGTGTGTGTGTGTGTGTGTGTCCCCTCAGGTAACCCAGTCAAAAACAACCAGACGGATTTTGTGGAGTTTCACATGTCTGGCCCCCTGCAGTACACAACATGGTACCACATCGTGGGCCTGATCTGGATCAGTGAGTTCATCTTGGCCTGCCAGCAGATGACGGTGGCTGGGGCAGTAGTCACCTACTACTTCACAAGGTTGGTGTGCGTCAGACTGAGCAGTAGTGATGGCTGAATAAGCTGGAGGGATTGCTTGCTGTACCCTCTGACCCCACTATATGGCGTCCTGTGTTCAGAAGAGGGCTCAAAGCATGCAAAGCAAACCAAGAGCACCATCTAGTGCGGTCAAAAAATGCAGCAAATGGTTCATGAAGCTTCATTTGGCCATCGCTACTAAGCACCTACATCCCTTTATTAGCCTTGCGTAGCCCCCTCACCCAGTGGTCTGAAGTAGCATTGTAAACATGGAGAAAACAGCTCTGGGTTTTTAATTTACTTGTTTATCTGTTTGTTTTACTCTGTTTTACACTTGGAAGACCTTCAGGCTCTTGGTTACCTTGTCCTCTGGCAACCCAACAGGAAAAAGGTTTTCATATTAATAGTGGCCTTTTAAAAAATGTAATATAACTGAAAGGCCAAGGATGCCCCCTGTGTTGTATAACAGGCCTCTACATGGTTGAATATCTGGTTTGTATAGACCAGAGTCTCATGTCCCCTGCAGAGGACAAAAACGAACTGCTGAATCTCGGGTGGAGGTGTTAGACGAATGGTTAGGTGGTGGGGTGCAAATACTAAGGGTGAACCTTAATCTGCATACTTCACCACACTTGTATTCTTATGTACCCGTTTTTACGTCATCTTCCATTGACCAGGCGCAATACTTAGGTCACAAGTACAGAGGATTGTAAAAATCCCTGGGTTTTGGTCTTGCTCCGCCCTAAATATCAAGGACACGCCGGTTGCAACCTCGCTCTGCTATGTACAGTAAACACCCCTCCCTATAGGCCGGAGGAGCAAGCTCTTTAGCACCCCCTAGTGGTCTTCTCCTTGACAGTTTTGATAGTCCCTTTTGTTTCACCATCTCAGGGACAAGTCCAAAATGTCCGCGACCCCGATCCTCACGTCAGTCTTCCGCCTGGTACGCTACCACCTGGGCACCGTGGCCAAGGGCTCCTTCATTATCACGTTGGTGAAGATCCCCCGCCTCATCCTCATGTACATCCACAACCAGCTGAAGGGGAAGGTAAGGCCACCGCTGTCCTTAAGCTATTGTGCAGACATCGTCCCTGAACATTCTGAGGAAGGTGCTCCTGCTGATTCACGCAGGTGAAACGTTGCTGCCGGCACGTTCCGGGATAAGCGGACTTGTCTGGGCTTGTCCGATGGTCCAAGTGGCACTTCTATACGCTCTTTCTGTGGGACAATGGTTTCAGTGATCGCAGTGGTAAAATGAGCTTAAGAAAATCATGCAGAATTATGGGTGGCATATTTCCTAAATGTCGAATGGCATTTGTGTAAAGTACTTGGTGAAGTACAGTGGGGAGTTCAGTATTACTGTGGTAAAGTTTCTCTCCTCAGCTACATATGTACTTACATTGATTAAATATGTTAAATGCACCGTCTGATTTTTGCTTGTTTCCCTTCAGGAAAATGCCATTGCTCGCTGTTTGCTAAAAGCTTGCATTTGCTGCCTGTGGTGTTTGGAAAAGTGCCTCAGCTATTTGAATCAGGTAGGTTTTATTTCCATATAAGCGTTTAAAAGCCACGCCTTGCGCTTGCACCGGTAGCTGACCGCTCTGATCCCCCGCAGAATGCGTACGCCGCCACGGCCATCAACAGCACCAGCTTCTGCACGTCGGCGCGCGACGCCTTCCTGATCCTGGTGGAGAACGCCCTGAGGGTGGCCGCCATCAACACAGTGGGGGACTTCATCCTGTTCATGGGGAAGGTGCGACTCGGCGACACGTCGGCGGCTTGGCTTCGCTCGGTTTCTGTTCGTTATGCTCAAGCGTGCACATGTCGACCGAAGGGTGCTAGCTAGGGGTGCCGGCAGTCAGACACGTGACCGCCTAAATGCTGCAGGCACAATAATGTAAATTGCAACCCACCAGTAGTAACCTGTCAGTACAATTATATAATTGCCTCATTTCAATATAAAATGATTCATATTCCAGTATATATCAGTACACACCTAATATGCTGTTCGTTCTGGGGCTAGAAAAACAGTGGATCGTTTTGAGTGTCCTGGATGATGTCATGAAAATAGCTGAATGGTTGGTTTGTGGGTGTGCATGTTATCCTCATGTTCCTGGTTCTGTCTGGCTTCAGATCTTAGTTGTGTCATGCACGGCCTTCGTGGGGGTGCTGACGCTGAACTACCAGCGCACGTACACTGTCTGGGTGGTGCCACTGATCATCGTCTGCGTCTTCGCCTTCCTGGTGGCCCACTGCTTCCTCTCCATCTTCGAGAACGTGGTGGACGTCCTGTTCCTCTGCTTCGCAATCGACACCAAGCACAACGACGGCAGCCCGGGCAGGGAGTTCTACATGGATAAAGCACTCATGGTAAGTTCAGTCCCCATATGGGTCAGTTAGAAGTGTTTTGTACTCTTTGTGTGGTGTGTGTGTGTGTGTGTGTGTGTGTGTGTGTGTATTTATAACAAAAATAAAATAAGAGATTGGGTTCGAACGCTGATGGCGCTCGCTATCACATTAGTCACTCTGTGGGTTCCACACAGATATTTCTGCATGTTTTCATCCAAATGTATTTTCAAAAGTACTGTAAACAGGGAGACTCATAACTGGTACACGGGTACCCATTTGCAGAATAAACAATACGTGTGGTAATTTGTTTTTGTGGTAACGCAGATGCGTGCTTCCTTTTTTTGTGCCTTTTATGCTGCTATGATATGAAATAACCGTGTATCCAGTTAATACGTACTTCATTTGTGGTATACAGGTTAAAATGTAGGGCAATTGCATTAAGGAGGTGGCACCCAGTGGCGGAGGGGTCGCCGATGGGGGCATCCAATCAGCATCATTTGTTGATTGACGGCCACATCCCCAAAACTCTCGCCCATACCAGTTTTAATGATTTTAAGACAATTATATACGTTCAGGGTTGGGGTTTCACATGCGGGTCTGTATGTGTGTAAAGTTTGTATGTTCTCTTGTGGCTCAAGGTTTTCTTTCCTCTGGGTACTCTAGCTTCCTCCCGCAATCTGCAGCCTAATTGGCATCCTCTAAATTACAGTTTGTAATTTTTGTGTGTATGCACCCTGCAACAGATGTGTAACCCTCCTTAGGGCCCTATGCTGCTTAGGATAGGCTCCTGTCCCCCAACAACCCTGACCAGGATTGGTTAGAGGGATAGATGTGTTTTATTAGCATGCTCTGGTTATGGGATACCAGATACAAGGTCATAAGGCCCCCGGACGTTGAGGTGGACCTGACTCTCTCCTGCTTCCACTCTGGCAGGAGTTTGTTGAAAGCAGCCGGAAGGCTGGCCCCAGCCGGTCCGACGGCACCGACAGCAAGGAGATGAGGCCCATGGTGAGTGAAGAGACCGCCGGACCCTCTGTACCAGGTTTTTGGCCCGCTGTAAACCGGGCCCTCTGGGAGAGCACTGGGTTGAGCAGCACGCGGCCATCGCGGACTGAAGGGCAGTCGTTTCTAACAAATCCAGATTCTGTCCTGCGTAGGATGCTTTCGGAAAGGATGCTCTTCCTATTACCTGCTTCATCTGACTTTCCTTTATTAATTTTTTTTAAGCGGTTTTGGTGGATCATCTTATTTTTAGAGGACGACTTTTACTGCCCAAGTAAACAATCTAAAACACAAGTACTGTTGCATCCTAAGCTGCTGCATGCTGGTGTGACCATACAGCTGGGATATTTATATATAATAAATCTCCATTAATGGTGCGAATGTTGCCAAGGGCTCACTATAAATGCCTTTCATCCTCAGTTTTAATACTTAAAACAGGCTTGCATTTTATATCAGTATTTGGTTTGATTATTTCTGTGATAATTATCGCAATATTTATAACACAAAATAAACTATAGCCAATCGACCAATAGTCAAATCACTAGCTTTTCCCTGGTAATGTATCTCTGGAATCCAAAATGCTTCCATGCGGTGAAAGACAAATCAGAACTGGTAACTGAAAGATATTTGTTGTTTTCCACCGCACTAATTATTTAAATTTCTCACCGATATGCGACACTGACAATGAGTGAGTCCTACAGTAGATGGAAATTATCGTGATTGGTTCAGAGAGTGCATTTATTTGATTAATTTTATTATTCATTTATGTGTGTGTATTGATAATCTCAAAGGAATGCTCACTGAAATTGCAAAACCTGCTAAGTTTTGATTCCTACGACAGAGTAAAATGTTTCAGCCTAACTTATGGATGGTTGACCCAGACTGTGTTTGGCGACGTGATAGCTGCATGTGCATAACATGCGATGTTGATATTAAGAATGCACGTCATGCAGGCCTCGTTTCCATCCATCCATTCTGTACTGCTCATCCAGTCCAGGTTGCTGGGGCAGTAGTCTGAGCAGAGATGCCCAGATCTCTCTCTCACCAGCTAGCTCCTCCAGAGCGATACCAATGTGCTCCCAGGCCAGCTGAGTGAGAGAATCTCTCCAGCGTGTCCTTCGTCAGCCCCATGGTCTCCTCCTGGTAGTATATGCCTGAAGCACCCCCAGGGAGGCGAAGCCTAGTTTCAGCTGGGTGGGGGGGGGTGACGTGTCAGATTTCTACTGTGATAGATGGTTGCAGAGAATATCATACTTGTTTTTTCAACAGGCTAAAGTGTGTGGGAGGATTTTATGCATTTAGTTTGAACAGAAGGAGCTGTAATATAGTTTGCGCTGTTTTTTGTGATAATTTGTAGAAATTCGACGTAAAATAATACTTTACCTCCTCTTCCCTCTTCCAGGCTGGTGGACAAAACTCAGCTTGACCAAAATCATCCACCAACTTTTTATTTTTGTTGTTTTCAAATTTACTTTGTCACATTCCAGATGCTTACTGTTTTTTTGTGGTTTTTTTATACAATGTGTAATATGTTTACTATGAGTTCACTCCAGGGAACAGAAGATCTTAAGATGTATATTTAACACCTGGTGCAATTTACTGTGATCCACAGTAGCACAATTGTCAAACATACAGAATCACGTTTGGATCAGTCTTTCAATAAGTTCCATTGCCAGTTTAGCTTTTTTTTTTTTTTTTTTTCAAATAACCCCCCCCCCCCGACAAATTTTTTTTAAAATAAGTTTTTGGGGGGGGGGGGGGGGGGGCGCCCCATAAATCTGGGGAGATCAGTAAATGTCTGCACATGTTCAGTGTGGTATTTCAGGGCCTATAGGACCAACACCCCAGAACATTCTGTAAAGAAGACTAAGCAATAAGGGGAGCAGTGGTCGTCTTCTTGCCCCGGGTTTTTGTCCGGCATGCACTGAGGCTGGACCTTACCGTAATGTGACTTCTTGCGAATTGCCTTAAGCGGTTCAGTAGACTGTGTGCCCTGTCGGTTCCCACAACAGTCGTGTCCGTGGCACCCCTGCACGACAAACGCCACCAGGGGAACTGAGTTTGCCTTACAAAGTTCAATTTTTTCTTAAACGGGTGGGAATGTGGAGGACTTGTAATAAGTGATGTAATTTGCATGCGTAATTCTTTTTTTTTAAATTTTTTTTATTAAAGTAGGTCAGCCAAACACTCTTGGGGTTGATTTTAAAGGGTAAATCACACTTCTGGAGTTCAGGTCTGGGTGGCTAGACTCTGACCAGATTTTGGATTGTGGGAATCAGTGCTTGTTGATCGGTCCTGAAACATCTGAAGTCATACTTGCAGTGGCCTGATAGCCAAAAATCACGTTTACATACTGTGTTTCACTTCCAGGATCATTTAGAATGTTCCCTTATTGGTCCAAATAAATACCTTTTTATGCCGCCATGTGATACGTTCCAACATCAAACAGTAGGGTTTTAAGGTCCTGAAATGTATGTTTGTGTATTCTTTGAATTGCACTGCGTGGTCTGTTCTTACGGTGGGAATTCTTTTTATTATGTGACCAAAGAGAGTTTTTGTGGAATCACACTCTTTATAGACAATCTAGCTTAGAAATTCTGTTATGTGACCATATGGAATTGTATGTAGTAGACCATGAATTAAGATCTTTGAGTGATTTATATTTAATATTAAATTGCTCCGTTTTCTCTGAATTGAAAAAGGTATGTTTAAAATGTTTATTATAGCTTTATTCCTAAATCGGTAAACATGTGGAGCACAAATATTTTGGCCAATTTCAGTTTCGGAGTGGCCGAATTTTCTCAGGATAATTTGTGGACAGCAGAATCGTGAACTGGGTGAGAACTTCATTGTTGGCCTTAAAGCTGCAGTGCTATTGACAGGAAGTCGGTTATAAATCATTGTGCTCAATGTACATCCTGTTTGTGCACCAAGAAAAATAAGTCTTTAGTGTCAAAAAGGAGTTGTGTCAGCGCTCAAATAAACTAAAGTGGATTTTGGAGTATACAGTGCTACTTTTTAAACTAATTGCATTTTTTTTTTCATGTTTTACTTGTATATGTTACTATTTTAGCTCTATGTTTTAGAGTTTGCTTTCACTACAATAACTGGGTGGATCTACACCCTCCCTTTCACCTCTATGCATTACTTTATCTATTTAATTTGTGGGGATTCTAGAATGGAAATGGGGGGGAGGGCATCGATGCCATAAGCCAGAATTGTTTTCTTGTTCTTGCTTTCTTATATACCTTTCAGGTCACTGAGAGGGTTTATTATATGCTTTAACAATTGCACGTCTTAATGGCAATAAGTTTGTAAACTTGCTTCCGTTATGATTCCTTACATATGTATTTTTAATAAAATACCAAAAGATTCTAAATTCTGTGTACCGATTATTTATTTATTTATTTTAATGGGAGGGAGGGGCTTCCCTGTGTCACCATATCAACCTGTGATCGTCATTCTGAAGCGATAAGATATCCGCTTCCTGTGCAGTTAATACTATGTTGTCATCTTTCCTTCCTGATCCACCCATGTCTGTGAATATTCAGCCATTTTAGGACACTGGGAGTTGCCAGGTTGTCACCAGTTTCAGTCGTTTGAAACATCATCAAAAATGCTTTCCGTTTTGCATGTGCCCGTATTTACAAACATACCCAGGCTCATTAACTTTCAAAACTTTTTTTTTTAAACAGCTTGCAGTTTGACCAATACAAAGTGTGCAATAGAGTAATATGAGATGCAGTATAAAATAACCACCCAAAAAAAAAGGCGTATTTCCATCCTCCTTCGATGTTTAGAAGAGTCTGTAGTAGCGTTTAGCTGAATTGTCTAAATCCGCCCCCAGTTGGGGGATTAACACCAGTGGGCAGTCATTCTGACTAGGGTCAGTGTGCAGCCGGCCCACTCAGACGGACGGGTGGGACTGATGCCTTAATTGTCATCCCTGAGATCTGAGTCCTCTGTCCTTCCCAGGCTGGGTCACATGCCCCTAAAGGTCCTCCTCGTCCTCGCCGACAGCAGGGTCCAGATCCCTGTCCTTCTGCCCCATGCTCTCAGTGAGGAACTCTTTCTGAATGCTCTCCAGCTCCCTGAGCTCGGCCTTCAGCCGCTCCAGATGATGGGCGCGTCGATTCCACAGCAGCTTCATGGGAAACGGGTTCATTTCCACGAACGCGATGTTGTTCAGCTTCCTGTGGGAGTGAGAAGGTACTGACAGCCTGGAGGAGAAACTCACATCGATGCTCACAAGTCTGATACTTTTTTTTTTTTCTTCCTCCTTCCTCAATCTACTTTTCAAATTCTCCATTATCTAGCAGAACTGCCTATTTCAAACTCAGCCATTTATTTTGTACAAATTCCAGTCTTGGTGTGGGGAAAAAAAATGTAGGTACACAAAAGATCCCTGGGGCTTAAAATGTACAACCCGAGTACATTTGTCACTACAGCTAAATCCATCCGTGCCGTAAGGATACTCCTCCACCACCTGCTGTGAATTATTAATCTTTGTGTCAAATCCCTTCTCCACCCTAGAATCTTGCTTGAAATAGGGCATCCCACAGTGGTAAAGTCAGGTGTGTGTGTGTGTTCAAACGATGCAAAATGACTAGTTAAAACATTTACCCAAAGTGAGGGGGCGGTATTTCACACAACCCTAGAGAAATCCAGGGTAAGCCCATGCTCAAGGGTACAAGAGTGATATGATTACTCTGCCAACCATGGGATTTGAACACATGACCTTCCGGACAAAGGCACAGGGTCCAAATCCACTGAGCTGCACATGGCCCCACAGAAAGGAGAAAATCGCTGTGGCTCGAAGGGGTCCAAGTCCCTCACTTGGCTTACCTGCCATCGAAGATGGTTTTGGTGAAGAACTGGAGATACTGATAGATTTCTGCAGAGTTACGGATTCTTAGGATCTCCTCCTCTTTGTACCGGAAGATGGCCAACGCGTAGCGAAATATCACCTATAGAAAAGCATGAAGGGGAAGAAGGGGAATATCCAAGGAGTTGATGGCGATGAACCATGACATTTTATAATTAACCAAAAATGTTGGCCAGTATTACATGTTGCCATCAAAACAAACGCATAAAGAATGGTTTCAGTCCAGCTAATCACCGGTGCATTTAGCAAAACTACGCTAGCATCTCTGCTGGAACCGTCGCCCTGGAGTACCCATCAAAAGTTTAGACATGCCTATTCATCGGTTTATTCATACTATTCTCTACATTTTAGACTATTAAATATCATAAATAGAATTATGTACTGACCAAAAACATATGAAACAAAAAAAAATTGTTTCTAGGGGGGGGGGGGGCAGCCCTGAGGGTTGGGATTCAGAAGGTTGTTGGTTCATACCCCTGATTCGGCAGAGGGAGGCCATTAACCCCAGTTGCCCCAGGAACTGGCTGACCCTATTGTCTCCTCTATGCCACTTCCATTAGGTGGCCACCTGGGATGATTTTCCAGCTGTCCTGAAGGATGTCCCACATATGCTCAGCTCTCATCTGCCATTTTTCTTTTACTCTCTGGTCAAATTCCTCCAAACCGTCCCTACTGTGTTTAGGTCAGGTGGCCAGGTCATGTGATGTGACACTATCACTCTCCTTTGTAAGCGGCATAGCATGTCCAAACATTTGACTGTTACTGTATTAAGTTGCTAACAGAAGCTTTTGGGAAATTGGTTGGCTTGAAAGATGGGATTCAGCGCATTGTGTTGTTCTCACAGGTGAAAATGTAGTGAGACACAACATGCTTAGCACTCAGTAATGCAATGTTTTGTAGTGATGGCCAAAGGAAGCCTCATGAACTGTTTGCTGCATTTTCTGATTCCCACTAGATGGCGCTCTCTGTTCGACCATGCCCCTAAGCGAACCGAGAGCACCATCTAGTGGTGTTAAATAATACAGCAGATGGTTCATGAAGCTTCATGGCCATCACTAATGTTTTTTCCTGAGGGAAGAGCTCTCTCTCACCCCACCTTGGTGCCCTCGTACAAAAAGGCATCCCAGACGCGCAACAAGATCTTGCTGGTTAAGCTCTCCACGAACACCACCAGGAACCAGTTGAAAGTAATGCATGTAAAGTCCACACTGTGCTCTTCCAGGTGAGCCATAAGCCGGGGCAATTTCTCCATCATGATATCCTTCAGAACCCGCTGGTCTGCCTTCAAGAGAAGAACCAGTAAGTGTACCATCAACAGAAGTGAACGGGTTAATCACATCCTGTGAATTGTGGCACAAGCATTGACTTATACACCTATAGATTTATGCATCTGTAAGGAAGGTATTCTGGCTCACATACCTGGGAGGCGATGAGGGTTTTGCTGTAGTAATCCTGCGGCATGATGTTCTCCACCATGGCCACCAGGCACCAGAAGGCGTTCTCCTCATCCTTTAGCACCAGAAGAGAGATGGCTGCCAGTCTAGGCAGAGAGGGAACCAGGTTTATTACATACAGGGCTAGGCAGTATAAATACATCTTATCATCATGCAGATCAAAATGCAAAATCATCACATGTCAATGACCATGCTAACGGGTTAGATAACTGAGCAAAACATGGCAGGACCCTAATCCTACAGGTCTGGCTGGTTTGGATTTAATGAATCGGCTTCTGATGTCCAGTTACAAAGCAGCACAAAGGTCCCTGGTGGCCTCAGGGTAGGAAAACCCCGTCAAAAAAAATAAAGGGAAACAAAGAAAGTGATTACATTGCATGAATCGGACCATGACAGGCTGCCCGCTGCAGTGAGCACGCCAGTCCTGCACATCGCAGAGGGAGGTAAAACAAACTTTAGCAGATTCGATTTCCCTCTGCCAGCCTCTTCCCGAACATCAGGTAGAGTAGCAAAGAAGCCATGTTTAAGTTAAAAGGTGCACTAAAATGCAAGTTTTTATTTAACCAAAAAAAAACACACTAAAGGCTTTTTATGTGGATAATCAGCTGCTGTGTTTTGGCTTGGAGATTAAATCTTAAATTCACATTTATGACTGATGTGGAGTAATGTGTTATTCCCTGAAATCTGCCACAGACTGTTATATCACTGTTCTGAAAGACGTCAGTGGCATCCTTATGTCACTTCATATATGTCATAGTTGCATTATTGCTGGAAAATGATACTTAAGACATAATGGGATATGACATTTATATTAAAATCTTATGAAGCCTCATCTATCCAAATTATAGCTCTATAATTCTGAACTTTATACTAAACTGAGCACCTAGATACATGCTGAAATGTGAATCAGGCAGAGTCTCCTCTCTGCTAGAATCTTCTTTTTATTTTACGGCAGGGTTTTGGGGACCCCCAGAAAGAAGCTGGGAGCAAGCAAAACTATGGACCATCTGGGGGTCCCTGAGGAGCAGGTCGAGAAACACTGGTTTTAAAGCAATGATACTAAAAGTGTTCCGTACTCTCCATCCATTTTCTACAAACAATATTTCATTGTTATATGCTGTTCTGTCACTTTTACTTTGCAACCCTGTCTCTGAACTCAGTAAAGCAGTTCAAAACAATCTATCAAGTCCCATTAATTTTTACATCCAACTTAAAAACTCTTTCTGCAGCCCCGGCTGGCACCCAGGGTGCCCCCCCCCCAACACTTTACCTGTTAAGTCCCTGGCAGTAGCCAATGCTGGGGTTATACCAGGAGAAAGCAAGCAGAATGCGGTGAAGCTGCTGCACGCAGGAGCTGGAGGCTGAGGAGAACTGCTGGTTGCTGGTGAGCGTGCGGGGCAGGTCTAGCTGGATCTGCCGAGAGGCTGGGTGCTGCAACGTCTGGCTCTTCCTACACAGCTCCTTGTACCTCTGGGGGTGCTGTTCCCGGATCTGGCATGTGCGGTGCCACACTATCCAGCGCCACACATCCGCCCGATACTTGCTAGGAACGCCTCCTCTCAGAAGGGTCTTGAGTTCCAAGGAGGCCACAAGTTCTCCGGCGGAACGTCCACCCAGGAACTGGGCCCATCGGCTCAGCCGGTACTTATCCATGGCCTCCTGCTGAAGAGGGTTGAGCGAGCGAATGTCCGGGGAATGGATCTTGATCATGAGATTCACCTCTTCCGTGCCAAGATCTGGGGTGACCTTGAAGCCGTATTCATCATACTTGCTGAGTAAACAAATAGTACAGGTCATGTTAACTTCTCAGTTGAAACAGACTTAAAAGTCATGTGTTGGGCGATTGACCTCTCTGGTACAATTTGGCTACAATTCGGAAACTCTCTTTTTACTTCTGGTTCTCTTAAAAACCGATCTAGCAACAGAGGAAGCAGGATTTGAGTAGCCGCTGCAGCAACGTGACCTCACCGGATAGGGGTTAATTTGGGGGTGTCCTTCATGTCCCTCACTGTCTCCTTGATCAGCCGGTTCACTGCTTCCATCTCTGCATTGCCAAGTCCCTTGTTCTCCTGTAGCTTGTGTAGCAAACTCAGGTAGCGGCTCTCCGTCTGACAGCTCTTTCCCTCTAGATAGGCACACTATTGTCCAAGGATGGCGTGAGTCTCACCAATGGGTCCTCAAGAAATGATGGTGTTGCCATCCAATCTGATGTGCATCCACCCACCCACCCATCCATCCATCCATAACTTATCCTGTACAGGCAACACAGGGCACAAAGTAGGGGACACCACAAGCGGGGGGCCAGTACATCGCAGGGCACACACTTGCATACATAAACGTGCCCTATAGACAACTGAGATGCACCATATGGCCGACTGCATGTCTCTGGACTACATGCGTAAATCCATGCAAACCTGAAGAGAATATGCAAATCCCAACATAGAGTGCCGGGCAGGGGACACCAAAACCCAAAGACTATATTGCTGCCCACATGCATCCATGACTATTTGTGACTGTAGCAGCATGGCTGCATCGGATTACAATGTAATAACCAATTACAGAAATGCATTTTCAATTATAGCACTAACTATGCTGAGGTTCTGAAAGTGTAGACCAACTATTTATGTCTGTCCGGTCATTGCACCCCCTGCCAAGACCTACGGAGGCTTTCATACTCATCTGATAGCAGGGGTCTCCAACTCTGGTCCTGGAGAGCTACTATCCAATAGTTTTCTATCCTACTTGGCTTCTGATGAGCCACACCTGGCCCTGGTATTTACCTGAGAACAGGTGTGGCTCATCAGAAGCCAGGTGGGATTGAAAACAAACTGGATAATGGCTCTCCAGGACTGCAGTTGGAGACCCTTATCCTACAGCATCAGCCCACAGCACAAGTTGGCTTACCCTCTTCATCAGGATCTTCTGTTGCTCCGAGCTGTTCCACCACAATTTGGTCAGCTGGTGAATCTCAGAGTTCAGGAACTTGTTCTGCATTTTATAAGCCTCTATATCATCCTGGCAGGAGATACAAGTAAGACTTCAAATCTATTGCCATGTGTGACCTGCAGACTACGATTCCCCTCAAGCAGTTGGGTACCGGACAACATCATGTACTAGAGGCAAGAAAGAGTCTTCTCTGTATTTTGGACCGGATGTTGACGAGGACACTGACATCCCATAATCTCAACATTTAGCACTATGATGTGGACTGTGCATTTTAACAAAGCATGTTATAACGTAAAATAAAAGTCTTGTCCGAATCAACAAGGAAAGCTAATGTTACGTGGAGATTCCTCCACAAGAAAAGTGTCACTCCCTGATGGTGGAATGAGCTGCTGAACCACATCGTCAACAGATTCCCTTCAAGACACGCTCCACCTGCTCCAGGAACTCCTCTACCAGCCTGACATGTCTTTACTGTACATTCCCTGAATGTGCAGCGTAGGGCCACAAAAATGATTCCAGGTCTTAGAGGAATGTCATATGAGGAAAGGTTAGTTGAGCTAAATCT
>JABFDZ020000054.1:6607078-6619755 GCA_019775955.2 Pollimyrus isidori
ATTAGTTAAGTTCTCCCCAAGCGAGCTTGATGGGCCGAATGGCCTCCTCTCATTTGTATAGTTCTTATGTTCTTATGGTTGCACTTCTGGGCCTTGAATAGTCTCATTAGGTTCTAGCTTTATTAATAGTTGTGGTGTAGCTCCTGCTCCGACGCTGCTTACACTTGAACCTGGACATTCACTGGAAGCTCAGCCTAGCCTCATTGACTCCTTGACAGCGGATACATTTCCCTAGTTAATTTGTAGTTATTTAATTATTTCCATTTAGTTGTTTTTCTTAATTTTATATTTCTTTGTATCCTTGCTACTCGCTCATCCTGTTCTTTGATCTGATCACTCTCACCAAGGCTGTCTGACCCCCTGGCTCCAGGAGTCTAAACGAAGACTATAGATAAAGGGCTTGCTTCCGTTAGTGGGGGCAGAGACACATACAGACTCTGGACCGGCCGTGTGAAATATCTTTCTGTAACATCTTCATTCTGTCTTAATAAACTGCTTAAGCTTAAGGAACCTGCCTCATCACTCAACTAAAAGAACCTGAGGATTCACTGAAGAAATCTATCAGTTTGTGATGGACTTTCTGCCTCCCTTGTATGCTGCTTTGAACAAAAGCACCTGCCAAATACATAAACGTAAACAAACATGCTGTGCCTGTGATCTGCCTTCCTGGAGAATGGCATTGTGGTCCTGCTCTTACCCGGAGATGCTCCAACTCTGTCTGGAGCTGAAAGAAGCCCTGGGCCCCAAAGCTGTTGGTGACAGTGCGCTGGGGATCCGCCATGCACTCGGCCACCTGCTCAGACAGCTTGAGCACCACCTCCTGCTTGGCCTGGTTCTTCTCCTCCATCAGCTGCAGGTGCTCCTGCAGCTCGGCCACGTGGGCGTCGCGCTGGGCTATCTGCAGCTGGAGGATGGCCAGCTCGTCACGCACGCCCAGCAGCTGGCTGCCAAACTTCGGTCCGTCACTCTTCAGGGGACACTGCATATTGGGCTGCCCCTCTTTGCCGCTCGGTGCTGAGACTGCCGTGCACTGACCATCTTCTGGTGGCTTCTTTGGATGTTCCTCCTGGAAGACGAAAGAAGCCTGATGACAATGAAAGCTTCTTGGAACCTATCGGATGACCTCCGACCTGACTGCAAACCACAGTGACCGGATAAAGTTCGGTCAATCCTTTGCCATCTGACTGCAGATGAGGTTTTGCATTTCCAAATAGCTATTTCCACGTTGCGTTGTGAATTTCGCAACTTGACCACAAACATTCTGGTTTTGTTTTTGTCCCACATAAAATTTCCAAATGCCTATCGGAACATACACATATACGAGAACAAGAAAAACAGGTTCTCAACCCGTCTGGGAAGCCTCCAATACCCTCAGATATTCAACTGACTGATACAACCAAACTTGGCCTTTCGTAATTTCTTCAATTACGTCAATCAGTAAACAATTGCAGCCATTGTAAAATAGGAAGTCCATCTTCTCAATATTGCAGCGTACATCAAACATCGACTCACATGAAAGCTGGCGTTTCTATTAGGCGAATGTTTAAAAGGCAGCTCAAAGAAAGACATGTCCCACTCTGTGGAGAACTCACGATCAACGAAAGGTACATGTCGCCAAATTAGGATACTAGAGGTACCACGTTAACAGATTATATTGCTTGAATCAGTCATACGGGAAGGTTAAAAGCTTCTCTAATGTGACAGATAGCGCTTAATTTGTGTCGGATCCTGCTGGAACGATCCGGTCTGGGACCTCTGTGTCTGTGACTGTCTGCATTTTGACACCCATTTGCATGGGTCCAGTAGCTCAAATGATAACATAAAAAAATTAAGTATCCATTTTAACCTATAGGCCAATTTTCAGACAAGTCCAGGTCCCTGTTAGTTCAGGTTTATTCTTGAAAACACACAGCATGTTTTCTGCATCGTGTTTTGTACACCTTCCGGGACCTGCACCTGCCTCTTTAACCCCCTGCTCACATATGCCCTTCACATTCTGACATTTTCCAATTTACAGATTAAGCACTGGTGACATGGGAGCCGCCAATTTCACGCATGGCAGAGGGAGGCGATTCAAACCTTATCGGAGTCGACCTCCTGGCCACGGGCCTCCTTATCTTCAGCCGGAGCGTTGGAGATTCTTTTCTTTCTGCTGGGTGGGGAAGGGGCCAGGGAGGAGGACGGGGAGGAGTGGGAAGGAGATTCTCCTGGATGCTCGCCTTGGCCTGTGCAGTCAATAACACAAGACATTAGCTGAACTTACGGAGAGGAAGCTGGTGGGTTCTGCAGGAGATAATTAGGCGGCCAAATGCTGCCTGGCCTAAAATCTGCCCTGGCTGCCAATGTCCGGTCAGGGCTGTACCCAGGGGTGTCACAAACAGATAGAGGCATGAATGTTCCCCCCCGTATCAGCAGGTATTGAAAATCTCACATCACAACCTTTCACAATATAACCATGGCATGTGTGCCCATTGTGATTTTGCAATATACATCACCCGCCCCCCCTGCTCCTGTACCACATTGCCCAGCCAATAAACAAAACAGACCTGGTAACATTAGCATTAGCACTGGTGGGGCCATTTGACCAATTTAGGATGCTATGCCTGTGATTGGACGCCTGCCAGTTTTCAAAGTGATGTCACCATTGGGCCCCTGAGCAGGGCCCTTAAAGCAGTTGCCCCAAGCACTGTCTGACCCCACTTTCTCAAAAATGTATGTTATTCTGGATAAAAGCATCTCATACATAAATAAAATGTATATACATCTGAAAGTCAAGGTTCTACAATGCATTATACATCTGGTAGGAAATCAAACCTGAAATCATCAAAAGTATCATCATCAATTGAACAACAATGACCACTTTTTTTTGTTTTTCCAAAATTTTCGTTTTGATTGAAATTCTAGACAGTTAAAGAAAAGATCAGACTGCAGCCCTCATAAATGACTGTAGATCTCTTACATTTATTAATTATCTTTCTAGATATTATACAGTCACAGAAAAAATTGAGACCACAGCACATTTTTTTGTTTCACTCATTTCTCAGTCTGTTTCTATACAAATAAATTATGACGCTAATGTACCAGATAGGTCCTGATTCTCCTGCGCAGGAGACAGGGAATCGGAGGGACTGTAAAAGATGCTCTTGTTCATTTCCGGGGAATGGCGTCTCTGCAGAATGCAGTGCATGGAATTCCTATGAGAGATAGAGGTGGTGAGTAATCAGAGAGCTACCCCCGATATCTACACAGGAACACGAAAGAGCTCAGTGCTGGAACAGACATCGTCAGAGCGGCTTAAAACTGTTTAGGGAGGAGATCATGCTCTGGCAGGAACGGTTTTAAGAGTCATCTTTCTGCCATCTTACAAAAGACAAACGTGTCTGTTACATCCATATCAACTTACGGTACATATATAAACTATACAGAACATCAGTTTACATAAATATCACAAAAAAGTCTCTCTATGACTTCGACACAGACATCAAATAGTGCTCAAAATACACAGACAATGACTGTGAAGAGCTAATTTCAATATATTTTGATTATCTCTCCACTCTAATTTCTTAAGCAGTTCAAAGACAGGCATTTCATACCTGACACAATACAAAATCAAGTATGAAAGAAGTGAAGCAGTTAGTTGTTCCGAAACACGATATCAATGGACTGAAATGACACTCAAACAGTAGAATCTTCCACAATCTAATCACACATACCAATTAACTTTATATTTAATGGTATTAATTAGCAGCCAATAATTCTCTCTCTCTCTGGGATCAATAATTAATAAAAAATAAACAAATAAATGATAATAATTGTATTCTTTTTGGCATCACTTTCAAACAATCAATTAATCTAATGGTGTTTTTCCACCATGTAGGTGCTGCATCGGTCTGTCGTGGTGAAGGAGGAGCTGAGCCAATAGGCAGTCGATCTACGTTCCTACCCTCACCTATGGTCACGAGATATGGGTAGTGACCGAAAGAACGAGATCGCGAGTACAAGCGGCTGAAATGAGTTTCCTCCATAGGGTGGTTGGGCTCTCCCTTAGAGATAGGGTGAGGAGCTCAGTCATTCGGGAGGGACTCAGAATAGAGCCGCTGCTCCTCCGCATTGAGAGGAGCCAGATGAGGTAGCTCAGGCATCTGCTTCATCATGCCTCCTGGATGCTTCCCTGGTGAGGTGTTCCGGACATGTCCCACTGGAAGGAGACCCTGGGGAAGACCTAGGACACGCTGGAGGGACTGTGTCTCTTGGCTGGCCTAGGAACACCTCGGGATTCCCCCAGAGGAGCTCGAGGAAGTGGCTGGGGAGAGGGAAATCTGGGTTTCCCTGCTGACACTGCTGCCCTCGTGACCCAACTTCGAATAAGCGGAAGAAAATGGATGGATGGATGATGTTTTTCCACTGGCATACAGGAACCAAATCATACCCAACCTGTACCACAAGCTAAGACTAGTTCCAGTTCAATTACAGCTAGGTTCCAGTTCGTGTCGATTTCCCACTGCATAAGGGTTGGCTCAGTAAAAGCAATGCTGAGTTTCAGCGACAATGACGTAAAACTAGAAAGACACTTACTTACACGGGGTTTACCATGTGTTAAGTTCTGTCAGCACATCTGTGAGAATTGCTGTGCTATGTTACTGTCAAAAGCTAGTGGAATTCGCTTGTGTAAAATTGTGTTACAAATCCATTCCATTCAGCTGGTATATAGTACGAGTGATTGTGCAAGTTCCGGGAATGCATCGGAATGTGCAATACTCCTAATAATGAATAATATATAGACAGCGTTGCCAACTTTGCTCAGCTAGCTGACAGGAGATTTTAGGAGATAGCTGACAATTCTGCACACTCATTGACATGTATGTAACAGTTGCATTAATTGTTAAGTCTGTACAATTACCCCAGTGCTTTTGATGTGGCTAATTTTAGGTTTATAATGAAATACAGATTTGCCGTATGATTTCTTGTGTGAGCCCGAGAGTCAGAAAGCACGAGTGCCACGGCAGGTGTGCGAGAGTTGGCAGCCCTGAACAGAATGCTTCTTCCTTCAGATAATCCATATGAAGAACACCGGTACCTCCATGCATTTCAACCAATCAGAAGGTGCTGATGCAACCGGCTTGGTTGGGTCACACTTTCGGCCCTGTTAATAAGCAGGGCTGTCAGCTCGCATTGCAAAAAAGCGCCACTTCGCGGTACGGGTTTGGTACGGCTCAGTTCCTGGGGACAGTGGAAAAGCACCATTAAATCTAACTCAGTGCTATTTTCAAGTGTCGATGCATGTAGATTTTGTTCGCTAGCATGGAGAGACAGAGCTTGGTGCCGATTAAGTACTGTTGGGTCACACTTGAATCTGACTCACTGAATCTGGGTCAGCGGGTGCTTGAAGGAAATGATGCTCAAGTTTGACTGTTGCCGTGGCGCCGGAAAACAGGCAGCTTCCTGTCCCACCAATCCAGGAGGGGTCTTCACGATGGGCAGGAAGTCATCTGTGTGAGCAGAATACACTTAAGACGTCAGGAAGAAGGGGAACAGGAGAAAGTGGAAGTCAAGCAGAAGAATCAAAGGCAATGAATGGTTCATACATGACCGTACCATGTTCATACCATCTAGATTAGGGGTGGGGAACCTGTTCTATGGATGGCCAGTGTGGGTGTGGGTTTTTGGGATGGCCTCTCAATCAGCCAATAACAGTGGGTCCCCAGGACTGGAGTTGAGAACTACTGCTTTATTATTGGTTGATTGAGAGGTCGTCCCAAAAACCTACACCGACCCTCCATGGAACAAGTTCGCTACCCCTGAGCTAGCAGGTGCTTTCATCCAAAGTGACGCACAATTGAAAAAGAAAGTTCAGGTAACAAATGGGGTCAAGGGCCTTGCTTAAAGCTCCAGCAGTGAACTCATTATGCTGACCACAGAACTGGAACCGGCAACATTCAATCATAGACATGTTGTAACCCATAGCGCTACCCAACACCTGCGGGATGTGAAGTAGTCAAGCACAAGGCTGGAGTCAAGTCCATGAGCACACCAACAACGCCCAACCATTCAGCCATGCGCCTTCCTCACATATAATGGAGCCTAACTTCCCATCTTAACTATCATTTTATCCACCGATAAAAATATTTGAGGGTGGCACGATCGGTTCATGGATAACACCGTCTAGCTATTTATGTACTTTGTCCTATAAAATCACAGCTCTTCCACATTTTCATCACTGTCTGAGTTTGTAGCCTTTAATAACCTTTTAGTGAAAGTTTGTTCTAGCAATACATCCTCATAAACAGCAAAATATTGAGAAATCCTGAATTACGAAGTTAGCAGGATTATTATTATACGATAACTGGTAAGAACTTACATTTACATTTATAGCATTTGGCAGACAACCTTAGCTAGAGCGACTTACATAAGTGCTTTAAGACTCTACAATGAATTTTCACAATACTAGCTCGATAAACCAAGTCTATGAATCCCAATCAAACCAACTCTTGGGAAAGTGCAGGTTTTCCTTTATTTAAAAAATAAAAAAAGAGCTGGGAGTATAATACCAGAAGTGCTAATTCAGGTATTTCTGGAAAAGATGTGTTTTAAGTTGTCATTTGAACTTCTGTATGTAGGGCTGCTGCGATGTGAGGTAACTGTCCACCTAAAAAGTATGCCATTTATCTCGCAACACAACTTGCATAGTCTGAACCCTATTTCTGCTCCGAGATCTTCAATAATATCCAGCGTGTTATTCAGCTAAAAGGGTGTGACAAATCAAGGCAGAACAACACTCATTATATTCTCAGAAGCTGATGTCTTACTTTGTCTTTAGCGATATTTATTACTGAGTTTCTCCTAGAATTGAAGACCCGAGGTTGGCATCCACTTCAATATCAGAGTCATATAATTACAGCTTATTAAATGGTTAATTGTTTCCAAATTGGTTTAATCGCATCTACCCCCAAGAAACATTTGTTATCGCGTGACTTAGCCTCCCCCCCCCGCCTCCGTAGGGCCTGGCTATGTTGACGCAATCAAGAAATACTTCACAAATGAGTCATTCCCACCAGGCAGGAGAAAGACAGCAAGGACTTATGCCTATAACTCAGCTCAAGAGAGAAATCATACTTTAAAGGCCTGCAGTGTTGGTTATTTTACGCTGTACTTCATGCCTTCTTAAGTATATTTACACCAATTCTTATATCAATCTTAATAAATGGATGGTTTGGTTTTCCCAGAACTGAATTTTTTTATATACACTTAGTAGCTCTAGTTAGTGTTTTACCCAAAGCAAATTAATGTTTCCTACACTTAAACAGTTGGATATTCCACTGATTTTACTGGACATTTTGCATTGGCTCCACCTCTTTCTGCATGTTTACTCACCTACTTCCCGTTTGATTGAAGATGCACAACATCACTTCCTGAAACCGCTGCAGGAACTTTACGGTAAATGCATCAGTTGGTGAATTAATAAGGGTTGAGCCACAAGCGTCATCAAACAGAGATCCTGGCTATGATAAACATACACGATAGCTCACAAGAGCCACGCACAAGAGATGCTTCGATGCACATGGCTGCCTGATGGTACATGAACCCATCATTTATCCTCTACAACCACCAATCCAAGTCTCACCCAAGAAAAGGCTATCCATCCATCCATTTTCCAAACCGCTTATCCTTACAGGGTCGCGGGGAGTCCGGAGCCTATCCCGGAAGCAGTGGGCACGAGGCAGGGAACAACCCTGGAGGGGGGGCAACGCAGGGCACACTCACACACCAGTCACACACACCTACGGGCAATTAGGCAACTCCAATCAGCCTCAGCATGTTCTTGGACGGTGGGGGGAAACCGGAGTACCCGGAGGAAACCCCACAACGGCACGGGGAGAACATGCAAACTCCACACACAGGAAGCCCAGGCGGAGACTCGAACCCGGGTCCCAGAGGTGTGAGACAACAGTGCTAACCACTGCACCACCATGCCACCCCAGAAAAGGCTATGAGATGGATAATTATAAACACAAAGTCAGGGAAAACACAAACCCTGAATGCCCAAGGTGCAAGACTGCAGTGCCATTATGTTTTTATTCATATTAAACTATTTGCCGAGAATAGGCTGAAGTACTAATTCTGTATAGCTTGCTGTCCACTGCTCACTGAAAAAAAAACCTTCATATACCATTTTGCACAGGTGTGAGTGAACCTCCAGTGTTAATCGCTGTGCCCCCAGGCTGTCTTGCCCCCAGTCCAGACTAATCCAGTTATGGTGCACAACATATCACAGCATCAGCAAAGTCATATTCCGGTCAAATTCCAGTTCCAAACCAGTCACTCGTCACCTCAAGAATAGCGTCCCTTGGTTACAGCATCACGGAGTTGCATGGCGTGTCTCACCGTCGCCGTTCCAGTACTCCTGCCAGCCTTCCATGTGGGCGTCCTCACCAGCCTGCACAGACGCTGCCACATGCCCGTGATGCCATCGCCTAAGCTGCAGCTGCTGCAGCCAGTAAGTCATGGCATCCCTGTTGAAGGCCTGCGAGAGAAACATGTGTGTATGTCAATATATATATCTTAAGATTCTTCAAAAACCAGACTTGGTTGTCTTCCTCCACATCTGTCACACATCACTCCACTCAGATAACCAGAAACCTTCCCATAATTCTAAGATCTGTGCTTCATTTTCCATCATTTCCTAATCGCTCAGTCCGTCATAGGGTCACAAGGGGCCTTCAGCCTATCCTAGTAAGAATGGGGTAGGATGCCAGTTTATTTAGGGCTGACACACTGCCGGCAATTTAGAGACACAAATTAACCTTAAAGTACGTGAGAGGAAACCTGATTATCCACAGGAAGCCTGTACAAATGACAACACTGCTGACCAACTTGCCGGTATCTTACAATGCTTGTTGAGAACTTTGTCGCTCACAAACATAAAAATTATTTATCTTAAAATGTAAAAATGAAACACTTTGCTTACAAACAGCTCTTTCCTCATGTCATGTTTACATGTCCCAAGCAAAATACATTCAGACAAATGCTTGTAATCCTGCCAGGTGGTATAGAGTAGGAACCAAAGCTAGTACCTTGAGGACAACGGTGCGTTCCGGAGTCTGGATGTGGAAAGCAGCCTCTTCAGCATGGGCTGGGTATCCGAACACTGCGTTAGCCAGCTCGATCTTGCCCAGAGGGGTGACATCCTGTGCGGTGGTGTAGTACAGCAACTGGCACTGCTTCTCATCGTAACAGAACCAGCGGGTCTTCCAGCTCTTCAGGGGCCCGCCTTGCTTGTCCAGGTACCCGCACAATTTGGTGGTAGACAGTTCCGGGGCCTTTCGGGAGCCACACGTGGGGGAATGCCCCCCTGCCGGCTGACACTGGCGGGGAGGAGTACAGCCGTTCACAGCCACCCTGGTCGGGCTCTCTGTTGCAGTGCAAGGCTTTAGTGCGGGGACGTCAGGCTGAAGAGCCAGTGAGCTCGGATCTGCCGGACCGGGACCGTCGCTCTCCATCACACTGAACGAAGAACCAAGCAAACTCAGAGTTACGCAACTCTAACCCGAATTTAATGCGTCCAAAACTTAAATCTAAACGAATACTTCTACGAAATATCAACTTAAACTAGCATTAAGCTTTTCGTTTTCGGGTAAAATCTGGTTGCCAGCAACACCCCCAATACTTAAACTGAAACACTGTTCTAACAGCCTGCCAAGCCAGCCACCCTTTCTCACGTTTAACTTCACAATCCATCACCATTGGACTTACAAATCTTTTGTCTCAAGAAACTAAGTAAAATTATCTTGAGTCATCAAAATGCTGACCAGAGCCCTATAAAACAGACTTAATATAGACTATTCGAGTTCAGTTAAAAATACTGTTTGAAGCTGTAGGCTATTTTAGTATCCGCTAAAATACTGCCCTTTATGTTTCTGTTCTACAAAATCACGTTTAACTAGCCGGCATACTGTAATATTTTGAAACTGGTTAAAAGCCTGCTACTTCTAAATGTTACACCTAAATGCAAAGCTTACTGACATGCCTTTGGAACTATTTAATTCACCTCGCGTTTACCTCTTAGAAAAGACCAGCTCCCAAATCAAATGGCTTTCCGGGATTTACACAGGACACCTCTTAACGGTAGGCTTCATTTCTTGGTTGTCACTGTCAATAGCGAATCATTCTATAAGCGCGTCCCGTTCGGACGTGTTTCGGCGGCTAGAGCTCCAGCATGCGCTCCCACAGACCGTTCACGAGAAACGGCAATGAACTCCACAAGCCTGTGCCACTTCTCGGCAGAAACTTCCTGCAATCCTTTCCGGCAGAGTCTATTGGAACGAAGACATCGGGGGTGTTATTGCATACGGGTGTGCGAGAACCTTATTACTACATTGTGTCGGGCGGTGGAGATCTCGACAAGTACCTGCAAGACTTGAAAAATCCCCAGACTCGCGTAAAACCTGTTGCCAAGTATAATAATATGACTCTTATTTCCCGAACGGTCCCAAGGGCTAGAGACTTTGCCTTCTGCTCGTGTAATACTACACTTCAGGGGCGTTTAAGTTAAGGGGCGTTTAAGTTAAGGGGCGTACAGCAGGCTGTAATTGTGAGCTACTTAAAGAGTGGGAAGGATTTTGAAAGTAAGATTCCATCAGCGATTTTTTACCTCGGCTGCTCTGTCAGTATACAAACAATTCCTGTTTCTTTAGGAATGCGGAGGGGATGGCAGTCCTGTGTTGTTCTTCAGAACTGACCCAGTTTCACGGATGGTTACTTCTATGTTACCTCAAGACATACTTCACAAAACAGCATTTTTCTACTGAGTTGTAACTGACGAGTGAAAATTGATTATAACATTGCCAAGAATCTTCACCTAAATAGTAGGGGTATTAGACCCACTGCATTTATTAATTTTTCTTAGTAATAATGCAGTGTTTTAATTCGTTATTTAATAACTACTGATTTAGCAACTTTATCAGAAAGGAATGAAAATGATATCATTGTTTCTTTAATAGTGTGGTGACAGGTTATACAATCAAACTGGTTTCCTGCAGTTCTTTCCAGTCTGATTGGTATATTAACCCCTTCTCTTTCTTTCTAGGATATTTTGTTAACATTTTCCTAAGTATGCATCATAATGTATTATAATGCATTTATAAAGTATTATAAACACTGCTATAACTACTTATAAAAAGGCATAACACATCACAGCCATGTTTATTATGTATTATCAATGCTATGAAGGTTATCATTACGTTAACATTATGAAGGTATCTGTAATGCATTGCACATGACTGCTTTAACTAAAGTCTTGTCAGATTTCTGCCTGTTTCGCAAATATCAAACAAGATCTCCATTATGAATCGTGATTCAGAGCTGGCTATATATTAACTGTTGAGCCAGACTTGAAAGTTTGAGAGAAGATCCCTGTTGTCACTGACAGACTTCAATCAGCCTTAGAAATAGAATATATGTGATGTGTAAGTCACTGTCACGGCGGTGTGACCTTGGAAAGAAAAACCCCTACAGATTACATGATTATATTGCATGGAATCATTCGGATTAAGGTTTATCTATGTGACTGGCTAAGTTTAACCACAGCACAATGACACTCATTCTTATCTACTGACAGAAGGTATATTATCATATATGATGATTAACTTGCAAACTAATACCATCCCAATCCTCACTCTACTGCAGTGAGGATGTAGCTGAACAGGGTAATACGAACAAGATACTCTGTGCTGCAGTGTCCTACAGACGCATATTGATGAAGCTGAAGCGATCTTAGAGACGTCGTTGGGCAACATCAACACAGAAGTAAGGCCTCTGATGAGCCGTGATGCAGCCCAGAAGAGTAGGATATCTGATCACTAAATCAATAAGGCAGCTTATTGGAAAAAGAAATGACACCATAATATTAATATAAAGTTAATATGAATGAATATAAAATTAATAAGAGATTGAATACATGTTTACTAGATTATATTATTTGTGATATTTATTAAATCTTGTGATTATTTACTGGTAAACATACTTAAAAAATGTTTCACAGATTTGCCCGAAGTCGATATTATTTTTAATTTTGGGCCAGGGAGTAAAATCTTTGCATGGCGCTTCCCTGTACAAAGAGAAATCTGAGACGACTGATGTCATTGTTTATATTGGGAATTTCCGAGATCGCCTTCACCATCCAGAAGATGTGTTTGCAAAGGTTGTGGGCTGGTAAAACAATGCCCTAAGCGTTTCAGCCTGTTCATTCTAACTGGAGACAATGCCTGGTGACGTTGTCCTTTAGGCTGAGGTCTGGATAAGGAGTTCCGGGTTTTGTTGACATCGTCTGGAGTTTTTCATGGATTTTCACAAAATGCAGTAGCACCTGGCAGCAGCTTCAGCTGACAGCTTCTTTATTTGGATGGTGATGTGACGTGTCACATGTCTCTGCTGGGCCAGGGCTGCACTGGGACTCTCTGCTGGGCCAGGGCTGCACTGGGATTCTCTGCTGGGCCAGGGCTGCACTGGGATTCTCTGCTGGGCCAGGGCTGCACTGGGACTCTCTGCTGGGCCAGGGCTGCACTGGGACTCTCTGCTGGGCCAGGGCTGCACTGGGATTCTCTTCTGGGCCAGGGCTGCACTGGGACTCTCTGCTGGGCCAGGGCTGCACTGGGATTCTCTGCTGGGCCAGGGCTGCACTG
>JABFDZ020000054.1:6668989-6686921 GCA_019775955.2 Pollimyrus isidori
ATATTAGAGAAAGAAGAGAAATATCTGATGGATGATCTGAAAGGGCAGTGAAGCAGGTGTATGTGTGTAAGGTGACCCTTTTTAAACACGTCGTCTTGTGCTTTTTTTAAACATTCTATTTTTCATACACTGTGCCTGTTTATTGTCATACTCACTGAGACTGTTTGTTCCTTTTATTTGCTGAATTACTTACTTAATGCAAATATCAGCTAATGTCTCTGTGCTGTCAGGGAAAATGGTCCATAAAATATACTGTATTAACAGTCCTTTTTGGGCTGTCATGTGATACTGACTGAAATGGCTGCGTGAAAACTCGCTCCGCACTGAAAATTACAGTAAAGTTGGTTAGTCTCCCCCAAAACCTTCCTGATATATTGTGGTCTGTGTTTTTGTGAGTTAAATACATCTGAAACACAAACCAAGAGATTTTCCAGTTTGTTTCTGAATCATATGTCTGTCAGTATTCAAAGACAAAATGTTGTGATTTTTTCAGAGAATGTATCGAACCCGAGCCCATTTACACAAGGTCTGTCCGTACATGTCTGCATTGTGTGCTCAGTGTAACTGGCACTTTAATGCCTGTTTCAGCACTGCCCAAAAATTCAGTGTTTCAGGAAGCATGTGATTCTCTCATATGTAGGATGATGGATGGAAACTTCAAGCTGTCCCTCAGTTTTCCTCTATTTTCATATATGGACTTTTAAATAGTAAATATGAATACATGTTGGGCATATTGCTTTACTTGGCCAAGAAATTGTGTTTTTTACTTTTAGGGACAATCCCAGAGAATCCAGCTGTGAAAACGTAAAAAATAACATGAAAAACATGACAAAATAACATCCGAAGTTGAACCTGAGATTACTATATTTTGAGAAACTTGCTTCTCTTTGTCGGCCTTAAAGTTGGAGTAACCTTTACTTTGTGAAATATTTTACCACATTTAGTCAGTGAAATAGTATGTGTGCATATGAATGTGCTAATATTTGTTTCTTTTCCTTGTTCCTTCTATTTCCATTTTTTTCTCTTTTTTATGCACTCGTGACAATATTATAATGTCTTTCAGAAATCTGACAAAGAAAAGTTCTATTTTTTTTCTTTTTTATCCTCAATGCCTGAATTTATATTAGTAAAAAAATCAATAAAGAGAATCATTTTAAATGAAAATTTCCTGGGAATATTGTGGCATTAATACTGAAACATTGTGAACAAAAGGAAAGTTTGTCATATACGGCGAACGTTACAGGTAATATTGTATTATAATCATTATTATTATTATTATTATTATTATTATTATTATTATTATTTAATCTGGTTCTACCTTTTTTTCAGTATATGCTTATTTTTATTCCTTTCTTATTGTATTCCTTTCCTGCGTCATGCCCCACCGTAACAGCATCAAACATTTTGGGACAAACTAGGAGGGAGATTATGAGCTGTAATGTGTCTGACTTCACATATGCTCTTCTCGATGAATGGGCGAAAATTCCCACAGCCACAACCTTGTGAAAAGCCTTCCTAAAAGAACATTTACTGTGTTGCATTTGCATTTGCCAAATACTCTTAGCCAGAGTTACTTACGGTAGCCATTGTTTGGCCCATTTTCTACAAGGCATCGCCTTGTGCTGAAATGAAGTTTATCAATCAAAACATGAACTTGGGTTCATACTGTCTGCAATGGAGTAAATGTCAATTTCAGAATTACTGTATATGTATTTGTTTCTTTGTTTATTTGGCATTTTCCCAACTTTTTCTGATCTGGGGGTGTATCTGTACTGGCTAATAAAAGGATTTATCTCTATCAATCTTCTCCAAGTACAATATCACATTTCATTGTTTTGCTGATATACAAATTTATTTGCCGTTAAGATCTGGCACAGACTCTTTGCAACCTAATGGACTGAATTACTAAAATTAAACAGTGGATGTCCATTAATTTTCTTAAGTTAAATGAAAAGAAATTACTATTTCAGTTTTGGTGATCCTGCGGTTTCAAATGGAGTGGATAGTGCCATGGGCATCGCATGCCAAAACCCTGGGAGTGTTTTTTTGACAAGTCTTTTAAATTTCATAAGCAAGTTAGTGCAGTCGTTCAGGCAAGTTTCTTTCAACTTAGACAGTTAGCCAAGGTAAAGCCATACCTTCCGGCTCACGTTTTTGAACAGGTTATTCACCTTTGTTACCTGTCGACTCGACTACTCCAACTCCCTTTACTACGGCCTTGACCAGTCGTAATTACAGCGTCTCCAACTCGTTCAAAACGCAGCTGCTCAGTTGCTGACTGGTACCAAGCGGCGAGAGCATATAACTCCAGTGCTTGCATCTCTTCACTGGCTTCCTGTTGTATACAGGATCCAATTTAAAGTCCTACTCCTTGTTTTTAAATCTTTCAATGGTCTAGCTCCTTATCTTTCTGAGCTGTTGTTTATCCATACTCCAGCCAGAACCATGAGATCCAGCACTCGGCTCATTTTAACCCTTCCAAGAACAAAGCTAAAAACCAGAGGGGACAGAGCATTTGCTGTGGCTGGCCCCAGACTTTGGAACGGTTTGCCCCTGAATGTCAGATCTGCAAAACCTTTGGAGCATTTTAAATCATTATTAAAAACACACTTTTATGGACTGGCTTTTAGCACAGGTTGACCTGGATGTTTTTATTTATTTTATTTGTTGTATTGTATCTAGCATTTTTATTGTGTGGATCATGTGGTTTTTTATAATTCTCTGCGTGTACAGCACTTTGGGCAGCACAAACTGTTGTAAATGTGCTATATAAATAAACTTGACCTTGACCTATACTATACAAGTTTATTAATTTACTAGTGCTGTCCCAAACAATTATTCTTTAAACAAATAATCTAGTGATGATTTTGTTGTTGGGTTTTTTTTTTTTTTTTGATTATTTGGCTAATCTAACAACTAGTTTTCGATTGATCTGACGATAAATTTATTGTTAAGCAATTATTTTCAAGTTAGTCATTTAATACAATTCAGCCCATCTCCCCACATACAAATCTGAAATTCTCCAATTCCAGGCTGAGATGCAATCCGCTACTTTCTCAACTTCATGCATTGGTCTGTGTCTGTGAAGATTTCTTTTTTTATAATCCCAGGTAAAAAAACAATATTTTTCATTAAAAGAAATCTACTGGCATATGGATTAAAGTGGTGATACTTTGTTTTAGGTGCTGAAGTCGGTGGTGCTGTAGGGCTCCGGTGAATCCGGAAGAGACGAGAGACATGAACGGGACTTAAAGGAATGCTGACTTTGGTGACCACATATCCACCTATTCTCACATGACCAAATCACCCCCCAGTGGCCAAAATCCATAATAGACCCCAAAGTTATAAATGGCTCCCTCATCCCAGCCCTGTAATTGTGAATATTTAAACCTCACAATTACCTTATTCACATAATAGGAGCCTCCCACAGTGTAGGTCTTTATTAATGAAACAAGCATTTTTCTTCCTTTGGTCCTTGGTATAACTGCTACCAGGTGATCCAGGTGTCATGGAACTTCCGCTTCCATTAACATACAGATTTGTTCCAGGTCTGTCCAGATAACCAGTTCTTATTTTACAGTAAGCTGAACAGAACGAACAAGGCCCTTCTAATCAGGGTATATCTGAGTGATTCTTCCCATCAGCCAAGAACTTTGTGGAGCCCCTGGGACCCCAAGTAGGACTAAAATGTCTCCAACCATAAAATTTCTTTGTGGTTTCACCCATGCTTCTCCTGGAGCAATGGTAAGTACTCCTTCACCCAGCGCTTCCAAAACGGATCAGACATTTACTGCACTTGTCTCCATCTTTTCCTGACATACAAGTCCTCCCCTTTGAACAACCTAGGAGGGAGGGAGTGGCTTAAACTTGATTCTGAACCAGCTGAGCAGTGATGTTATTTTGCTGTTGCATAAAATCATACAGTGTAGACTGCTGACTATGACTAAGAAGTATGCTGATGTGATTGCACATGTGGACTCTCTTGTGAGGGGAACGTCTGAACTCCCTCTGATGGAAGGTTGGTACCTATTCGTCCTAAAGCATTCCCACGTATTCCAGATCTATATACAGATGGTGCGCATGACACTGAGGGTACAAAATTATTGCCACTGTGTGAAGCCCCTGCCTGTGAATGTAGTTTTTCTTTGGGCATTACAACTATTGGTGCAGAATAATTTTGCCGAGAAGTTACATTGCGTGTTAGTTGCAATAAAGAGCTGGGATTATGGGGGTTTGACACTTGAGGCTAAAACTTTTAATTTCACAGTTTTGCACTCCGCCCTACTGCCATGAACTGATAATGGTCCTTTTTATGGAGGGGTGTTCCTGTTCGCTGACACTTGATGTCGTATGACCCAATGAAAACGATGAGGGGTGTTCCTTACTTTTGAGGGGTGTTTCTGTTCGTTGGCACTTGACGTTATATAACCAACGGTGTTTTTTTTTTCAATTGTCACACATCCGTTGTAGCTCAACATGGAAAGGTCTGTTCAAGACTGCATTATTCAGGCCCTAAATGGCCTCAGCGCAGAAAGTTTTAAACAATTTAAGTTGAAATTGTGTGAAACAAGAAAAATCATGTATGGCCAGATTGAGAAGGGGTGTACTGTGGATGTAGCACAAAGAGTAGTCAGTGTATTTACCAATGCTGGGGCCGTGAAAGCGACTGTGGATGTGCTGAGAGCCATTGGCCTGAACAACGATGCAGATGTGCTGGAGGAGGAAGGTAATGATGTAAATTTTAGGAGAAGCATGTGAAGAGATTTACCGAGTTTTAAAGTTTACTTGGATGAAAGGAGAAATATGTCTATCAGTCATCTACAACAGTAGACTGTCGGTTAAAAAGAAAGCAGATTAAAATGTTTAAAATGTACATGTTATGGTGCCCGAGTCCCGGAGAAATGGATGTAGTTGCCGGTTTTGGAGGTTTCCCTGGGTCAACTGTATTGAAATGGTGGACTATGTATGGGGGTTAGTGTCGCTGATGGACGCTGTTTAGTTAAGGGGAATTTATTTGGGTAGAGTTTAGCACAGTGTCTCCAACTCCGGTCATGGAGAGCTACTATCCAGTAGGTTTTCTATCCTACTTGGCTTCTGATGAGCCACACCTGGCCCTGGTATTTACCTGATCAGAAGCATGTAGCTAAGACTGTAGATACAGTAAGGCTTTGTAAGGTGTGGCCAACAAAAGTTGTGAACATGCTATAAGGAAAATATCTTATTCATTAAATAAAGAACGACACAAATACGTTTTATGTTCACGTATAAGAACGTATAAAATCCTGGTATAATTGTATATCATCATTCATGTATCCAATCTATTTCTATAGTTGCACGTCTCGATTTCCAGACAGATACAATCCTCTACTTTCTCAACTTCTTGCATTGATCTGTTTCCGTGTTGGCGCGTGTCTGTGAAGGAATCCGGTTTCTTTATAATGACAGGTAGTGAAATATTTCTTCATTAAAACAAAGTCTACTGGCATATGGATTAAAGCGATGATACTGTGTTTTAGGTGTCGAAGTCGGTGGGGCTGCAGGGCTCCGGTGAATCCGGAAGAGACGAGAGAGGCGGACGGGATTTAAAGGTACGCTGACTTGGAGATTTTTACAATAGATACCGTTTTGGATTAATTGTAAATTTTAAAAGCGTGGTCAATAATTGAGTACTTTAAAACTCTATTTTATGACATTGGTATAATGTTATCAATTTGCATGTTTTCTTCCATACTAGGGCAACATTTTTTTGTTTGACAGACACAAGAGCGATCTGACCCGCAGGCTCACCTTGGTGGTAGACATGGCAATTCCGGCACCCACGATCGATCCATTCCGAAACGTCTGCTCTCCAGACGGAGTTTAGAAACATCAGTCGCGTGACCACCGTGTCATTGTTCACGGCAGGAATAAAAACCTATAAAAACAACCCCGGGAACAAAAATCCTTGCGTATTGGGTGTTCGTGGCGTTGTTGGTTTGAGCGAGATCATTATTATTTGAAATCTTATTGTATTAGTGAAACAGGTTAGCAGTTAGTGTGATTTAGGCATAAGTATAGTGAGAGACATATAGTTGTAGTAGGTGTAATATCAAGGTTTTGCTTAGATCCATTTAGAAACAAATGAAAAAGCAAGGGTACGCATAGACACATAGATTACATATATTAACATTGCTAACATAGACAAAGACTGTTGTCTGAAACTGCGTTTTTGCACTGTTCTATTCTGTACAAATTAATTAAAACTAAACCATTCTTATAACCTGCTCAACGTACACAAACCTAGATAGGATGAGTATTCTAACCTCAGTACCTAATTAATTATTATGCACACTCAGTAACACTTTATAATACTGTTCCGAAGATAACAGGTAAATATGCAGGAAGTAAGCAGCAACAAAGGAGTAGTGCTTCATTAACACTAAACTGGTACTATTTACTATTTTCAGTGAAACAAATAAGCTATGTTAACATTCATTGTTCTTATTAACCCCTTAAAAAGAACTCAGTAAATGTTTGTGAAAAACAGAAACTCAGTAATGCTACATTCATTACTAATGAGTTACAGTGTGTTTCACTTTATAATACTGTTCTTGTTCTTTAGTAACTCCTATGGAAGAAGTCAGTAACGCCACATTCATTACTAATGAGTTACAATTAGTTTTATTTAGGTCATCATTAAGACTGCATTCCTTATTTAAAATGCATACATTAATTTCTTAATGGTTAGAAAAGATCAACAATATGTGGTTGATCAAATCATGTGGAAAAACACGAGTCTCTGATTGACCATCCCTTCAGCTGGACTTCAAAGCACAGTTTGAAGAACACTGGCACACGGACTGAAATTAGGTAATTAAAATGTAGGGGCGGCATGGTGGTGCAGTGGTTAGCACTGTTGCCTCACACCTCTGGGACCCAGGTTTGAGTCTCCTTGATTTTGAGGCTTCCTGTGTGTGGAGTTTGCATGTTCTCCCCGTGCCATCCGGGTACTCCGGTTTCCCCCCGCAGTCCAAAAACATGCTGAGGCTGATTGGAGTTGCCAAATTGCCCGCTGGTGTGTATGTGTGAGTGACTGGTGTGTGAGTGTGCCCTGCGATGGGCTGGCCCCCCATCCAGGGTTGTTCCCTGCCTTGTGCCCGTTGCTTCCGGGACAGGCTCCGGACCCCCCGCGACCCAGTAAGGAGAAGCGGTTTGGAAAATGGATGGATGGATTAAAATGTAGGTACTGTATACAGTGAGGGGTTGACGCCCCATCCTGGGTTGTTCTCTGCCTTGTGCCCTGTGAGGGGTTGGCGCCCCATCCTGGGTTATTCCCTGCCTGTAGCTGTGAGTGTGCCCTGTGAGGGGTTGGTGGCCCATCCTGGGTTGTTCCTTGTCTTGTGCCCTGTGATGGGTTGGTGCCCCATCCTGGGCTATACCCTGCTTTGTGCCTGTAGCTTCAGGGACTCCTGAGCCCTGCAGCACTGTGTAGGAGCAATGGGTACGAAACATGGATGGGTCGATAAATCACATTGGGCACTTTATACACTTCCCACTATCTATTAATCCGAGTGAACTAAATATGTGTTGATCAAACACATTAAAATCACATGATACACTTCATAATAAAAAGTATATGGAGGTATATCAGCACAAGGCATTTCTCGTCCTTCAAAGAATGACATTATAAAGCCACAGAAATGACCAGGTTGGCAGCCAGGAGGGCACCGTGGCTCACGGCTGAGGCCCTACAGCTTCAGCTCCTTCGGCATGGGCTCTCCCCTCAGCCCGGCTAGCAGGTTGGTGGCTGCCAGAGCGGACATGGCGTTACGTGTGGCGTAGGAGGCGCTGGCGATGTGGGGAAGGATCACTGCAAGGCAAGTGTATAAGGGGTGTGAGGAACACACGGAAAACACGTTAAAGACAAGCATGTAAGGGGTGTGAGGAGCACACGGAGAACACGTTAAAGACAAGTGTGTAAGGGGTGTGAGAAAACATGGAGAACACGTTAAAGACAAGCGTGTAAGGGGTGTGAGGAGCACACGGAGAACACGTTAAAGACAAGCGTGTAAGGGGTGTGAGAAAACATGGAGAACACGTTAAAGACAAGCGTGTAAGGGGTGTGAGAGAACATGGAGAACACGTTAAAGACAAGCGTGTAAGGGGTGTGAGGAGCACATGGAGAACATGTTAAAGGCAAGCGTGTAAGGGGTGTGAGGAGCACATGGAGAACATGTTAAAGACAAGCGTGTAAGGGGTGTGAGAGAACATGGAGAACATGTTAAAGACAAGCGTGTAAGGGGTGTGAGAGAACATGGAGAACACGTTAAAGGCAAGCGTGTAAGGGGTGTGAGAGAACATGGAGAACACGTTAAAGACAAGCGTGTAAGGGGTGTGAGGAGCACATGGAGAACATGTTAAAGGCAAGCGTGTAAGGGGTGTGAGGAGCACATGGAGAACATGTTAAAGACAAGCGTGTAAGGGGTGTGAGAGAACATGGAGAACATGTTAAAGACAAGCGTGTAAGGGGTGTGAGAGAACATGGAGAACATGTTAAAGGCAAGCGTGTAAGGGGTGTGAGGAGCACATGGAGAACATGTTAAAGGCAAGCGTGTAAGGGGTGTGAGAGAACATGGAGAACACATAAAACTATACACACAGGAATATGAGTGCAAAGATTAATCTCTAACCGCAGTTTTTCATCTTGAAAAGGGGGTGGTCCGTGGGCAGTGGTTCTGGTGTGGTGACATCCAATCCGGCTGCTGCAATCTGTCCGGTGGACAGAGCCTCCAGCAGGTCCTCCTGATTCACCACCCCTCCACTGGAAACAGGGGTAAAGGGGAAGTGTTTAACAAACTAAGACAGGTTTTCTTTTATTTGAATGGGACAGCTGATAAAAATGCCTTAGAGTTGAGCCTCTGTGAAATCATACTCCATACTTCTAATTATTTACTGTAGAAAAACAATGGAATGAATGATCCTTTGCCTTTAAGCCACTTAAGACAAGTCTGTGCCACTCTAAGAATATACTGTATGTGACTGTACTTTTATAATTTTATGCTCATGATTACCGGCTGGTGTTGATGAAGATGGCGTTGCTCTTCATCTGAGAAAACAGCTTCCTGTTGCAGATACCCTGTGTCTCCGGGGTAAGTGCGCAGCAAATTGTCAAGAAGTCTGACTCTTTAGCTAGCTGCTCCAGCGATACTGCAATCAAGAAATGCAGTCAGAGGAAGCATTTACATTGTGAAAAATTACATCCAAGCATTAAACTCTCAAGATGAGACTACATGGGTGAATGAGTGTGAATGATGAGCTCACCATACTCTGCGTTTATCTGACTGGCCAATTCCGGTCTTGGTGTAACATCTGTGTAAATGAACTTCTTCACTTTGAAGGGCTTCAGTCGCTCAGCAATAGCCAGCCCTAATATACGTCAGTAACAAAAGAAACTGTTTTATGCTTCTGTAGACCAACAGTTATTTATCCTGAGTCGAACATAAATGTACAGTGCTGTGTAGAAGTCTTAGGCAGGAAAGGAAAATCATGCTTAAATAATCTTAGTTTTGCCAACTTCTATTGCCATCTCATCCAGGGCTTCAGCTCTGTAGCCACTCCACTGACTGCCCTCAAAGCTATGTGATCCGTATTGCAGTGGGATCCAAAAGGTGTGGTAGTGTATCGCCGCCTGCAGAATCTCTCCTTCTCTGCTCCCGTTCATCAACAACCGGACAAGCCCTTTGTTGTGGAAGTGGATGTCTGTAGGTTGGGGTGGGTACCATCCTGTCTCAGTGTCAGGGGAAGTCTGGGAGGTTATATCCCTGTGCCTTCTACTTAAGAAAGAAACTGACCCCAGCCCAGTGTAATTATGATGTGGGGAACAGGGAGTTGCTTGCCATAAAACTGGCACTGGAGACACACAATTTAATTTCAAAGTGTCCTATATTCTAGGTTTCAAGAATGTCAATGCAGATACCCTCTCAAAACAGCTTCTGAGTCTTCTGGTAAACCTATTCCTATTCTCCTTGCCTCATGCTTTGTAGGACCTTTACCTTGGGACCTGAAGAATTCTCTACGAGCAGTGTGCCAACATTAACCCCCACCTTTCAATTGTCTGGCCGGTAAGATCTATGTCTCTCCAACCTTTCGCAATGCCACTCTCCAGTGGGTGCACACTTCATAGATCTCCTATCACCCAGATATCAGCACCACTGCCTGTCGGCTTACCTGGTGATACCGGTGGCCCAGATGGAGGAAACATGGGATACTTTGTTGCCATATGCCCAGAATGTTCCGTGAACAAAGCTTTGAATCACCCTCATGCTGGCCTTCACCATCTTCCACTCACACTCTCACATCCAAAGATGTGATAGATTTTATCACAGATCTTCCCCAATTCACAAGGATACACAGTAATATGCAGCAACATTGATTGCTTTTCCTAGACGTGTAGCTTGTTGTTGCAATGGTATGTTAAAACCCTAATACTGCTGTGTGGAACCCGTCTATCAGAATGTGTTTCCCTAGGCAGAACACACTCTCTCAGCCATCTATCTACAAAGATGACACCCTTTCCGCATGTTCTGCAATATCAAATACTGCTGTTTCCTTGGGATTTGCAGCTGATCATTGTCCCCATGATTGAGGACTGGTATTGTCAGACCAAAGTAGTATGGAAGCAATCCCATGGCCGACTGCATGGTCAGGCCCACATGCAACAGGAGCAGGCAGACTGTCACTGATGCCCAGCATCCTTCTTCTGACCGGGCCAGTGAGTGTGGTTGTCCACTTGGAACCTCAAGCTCCCCAAGTGCTGTAAACTCGCTGCGCTTCATCTGACCCTGTTCGTCGCATCTCACCCACCTTCCATGCATCCCTTCTTAAGTCTGTTTCATTACAGTGTAGCACATACATTGACTTTTTTCACTCCCTTCAGATCTCTTTTGTGTGCTCATCTCTTATCCTTTATGTATCTGTAGGACTGATCTCTCTGGCTACCAAACTCCCCTAGACCTGTGATCTCTACTCTAAGTACTGCCTACTGATTTTAGTTCTGCCCAATCTCGCTAATAAACTCCCCTTTCCCTGCGTATTGGGTTTCCAATATTCTGTGCTTGGCACCATAAAAATAAATTCAGGGTTTTCGTACCACAATGTCAAAATAAAAGTTGCTGTCCAATGAGTAGGGGTTACTCACCGATCCTGCCCAGTCCCAGGATTCCCACAGTGCTGTTGGCCAGCTCATAACCACACAGCCACATGGTCCGCCAAGTACCCCAGCCACCACTGAGGAGAGGCGGACAAAAAACTGACAAATGACTTTGAGATCCAGTCTGGGGTCGTCAATACAACTAGAAACACGGGCCCAGTATGACAACACGCCATCCTTACTGGGTTTACTGGTTGTGTTACTTAAGAGAGAGCAGGGAAGGAATACAGGCGGTGTCACCCACGCTTTGGCCTCATGGGTGGCCTCTATAAGCCGCCTGGACGTGGTCAGCAGCAGGGCGACGGTGAGTTCTGCCACCGCATCAGTCAGGACGTCCGGCGTGTGGCCCAGACGGATTCCCCTGCAGGGATATGAGCATTGAGTGAAGCCCCCTGACATCTAACCCAAGACTTCACTGACACAGGCCGGGATAGTGAAGCGCCAGTTCAACAGACCTCCTCTTTATCTCCTCCAGAGAGACGTGATCGAATCCCACAGACATTGTGCTCAGGACTTTAAGGCTGGGCCCTGTAAAGAGATACATAAGGTTTGGACAGTGTCTCCCATCTGTGTGTCCTTAGGGGAAGCCAGAACTCAGCTCTTATACCTGCAGTGTCCAACAGCTCAGCATCAATCTGCTCTGTCAGCATGCAGAGCAGGCCGTCCACCCCCTTCACCTTTTCCAGCAGCTCGGAGCGAGGAACGGGGTCATCTGAATCCCAAAGTTCAAATTCCACTCTGAGACAGGTGCAAAAAAACTTAGATATTTATCAGGCAACGACAACAAGGACAAACAACAACAAATAGCTATAGTCTATAGATATACACGAGAGATTGACTGAGGAAACATTGGTTTGTGATAGATTTTATCAGTATTAATCATAATCAATCATTTTTTTATAAATAACATGCATATTTCCTATTCAAAGTAAATTAATCATTTTAGGCAGAATTAGGCCTATACTTCATAGGGGTCCACGATTAAAGACAATTTGTCTGAATGTAACACAATGTTATTTTCCAGTTCAAATGTAATTCCAGTAATTACCTTTAAGAAAATTTAAAATACGCAATTAAAAAAAATACATTAAACAGAACATTAAAAATCTATAAATCTTAATCATGGCTGTGATACTAACTGTCCAGACTGGCGAAGTATCTTCAGTCCCTCTGGTGGCACCTTGCGAGTAACATAAACCCGGGGTAAGGTGGACTTCGCGCGCTGCATAGCGTCCAGCCTGCCGTGGGCGCTGACTGCGATCTGCTGGAGTCTACGAAGCGATATGCGGCTACTCCACATCGCCGGGGGGTGAGGCGCTACTGAGCGTGGGGACGAAGTGAAAATCCCGTTTAACTGGGACCTCAGAAAGTTAATGGATTTCACCCAAAGCGAGGGGCGGCACGGTGCCTGACCAATATGAGGATAGGGAGGGAGGGAGGCTTGTTGATTTACGTGAAATACAAACTTACCCCGAACGTTTACAAACTCAACCACACAGTTTTAGTCAACGTGCGACGTAATAAATTCGTATGACGAAGAGTCTGCAGAACATTTTAGAGCTAATAAGATAATGAAGAAATGATAATAAACATGCCCAAGCTCAAAAGTGCATTTGCTGCTTCATAAGGGAAACCCAAGTGTAGATTAGATTTTTTTTTATTTAACACATCGAGTCTAATTACAACGTTAAAATTTTGAGGTCCATAAACATTTACAGCTATATAAATCCGTTGATATACTTGACATACTTTTATATAGCCTAGCTTTATCTCAGTAGGAAACCCTGTATGTTGGAACTGTATGCCATATAATTTGAGGGATATTTCATAAACTGAACCTTCCCCCAGTTCAGACTTGATCGCCTGTTTTTATATTGTTTACACAGGCCAGACAAATGTTATGTTCTGCTGTTTATGATAAGGAGCTCGCCTGCAGAACGCTGGATATGAAATAAACTGTATTTGTCCCAAGCTTACACGTGTCCAAGGACGCGTCTTTAACTATAAAGTAACATTGTTCTAAAGCTTTAAGCTTTTTAAAAGAGGAAACAAAGGAACAATTTTAAGATGCAGCTGTTTTGAGTCTTAATTGTGTTAATGTTAATGTTTAATTAATGTTTCAAAGCTTCGAAGACCTTTGCACGGAATCCTTGCCGAGCTACAGTATTTGAGACGCCCAAGTCCAACTTTGTCTGTAAAATTTGTTGCTTCAGTCTTCTAATGGGATGATATTTATACTTCATACGCAGGCTTGTCACGATCTATTACTGACAGCAGTTCACAATAAATACGGTTAACCGTAGTTGGGGGGGGGGATGTATACAGCAAAAATAAGGCGATCTCACCAAAACCTGGAGTGACAGGGGGCGGGGCGAAACGGATCTGGTCACGTGACCATCACGATCTGTAACCCGGAAGCAGTCGCTATCGCGAGCCATTCATTAGCCGTTCATGGGACCTCGCGTATGCTGACAGGTAGCGGTATCTGTTTAACTTTCCTTTTCATATAATAAAACAGCTTAACGGGTAGTCGCAGTATGTCACCGATATACACGAATGCTTCTGCGAGGCGCAGGTGGAATGGCGGAACGGCGTCTTTGAAATATGACTGAGGTGGCTTTAAATCTATATACTGTATTTACTGTCTCAATGGAGCTGCCTCACAGGCCCGCAGTGTGAGAGTGAGTAAGCACTATGACAGGCTGTAGCTGGGTGGGTCTCAGGCGACCTGAAATATAAAGATTCAGTCATCAGATCAAAACACATTCCTAAATAAGCAATATAACAGTCTAAAAAGGAAAATGGAACTGCACCGCTGTTTTCCCATAGTTGTTGTCAGTACTGGTATTGGAGAGAAACAAATGTAGCCAAACTACTTCGTGCCACGTTACTAGTTAGTTTCATTAGAATAGTTTAAAAGTTTTTGGGTCAGCTGATAGAAAGACTGCCTTTCTACCTTGCACCGATGACTAGCTTCAGTTGCTAGTTAATAGTTATGTAGCTTGCTGGTTAGCTGAAACGTCAACTGGAGACAATCTGGTGTCTAGTCATTATGTGCACGTGTTATTGCTAAGTATCCGATCAGAATATTTTTACGCAAACTAAAGGGAGTATTTTATGCCAGTGATGCAATTTTATGCCACTGATGCAAAAGATTGCAAAGCATCGTAGCACGCCTGCCAGGTTTGTGATGTCGTGATTGTTTGGTTAAGTCGTACGTAAGCTTCGATCAGCAGTACTTAAAGTGTGTCTCATCTGTAAAATGGCTTAAAGTCAGTGATTGTTTAAGTGTCACACCTTCATTTAAAGCGTTTGTTATAATAGGTCTCACTTGCGTTGCTCTTTGATAACGTTGTTTGTTTATTGCAATCACTGCTCCGACTTCACGTTAAGTTACCGCTGCTCTCTTGTTTAAGTATTTTCCCAAAATAGTGACTCTTCCCCCTCCTGATTCCAACATGGCAGCAGACTCAATGGAGATTGACGATTCACTGTACAGGTCAGTGTTGATTTTTATTATAATGTACCAGAGCAAGTACCTCCACACTGTAAGGCATCTTATCTCCGGAACGTGGTGGTAACGTGTATATTAGCACATCTCCAAAAATTAGAGGAGTGTTTATGTAAGATGTGATTAGTGGAAGACAAAAACTGAGTGCAGAAAATTTATAAGCAGCTTAGCCACTTTAATTCCTTAGCTTTTCCCATAATTCTTTAAGTCCACGAAGTCTCAGTGTGAAGTATTTCTTTTTAGAGAAGTTTCGTTAAAATATTAACACAAATGTCTTTTCCATACTATTAATTACAATGAAGATTGATTCAAGAAAACTCATTAGTGTTGAATAAACAAATTAACTAGTTCAAACAGAAACAGCAAAGAATTCCATGTGTATAGAGCATAAAGCCTTGTGATGAAGTCATCTAACAAGCCTGTGCTTCCTGTGATGAGCTGCTGAGACCTTACACTGGATTACTGGAATTGGCTGGAATTTAACATCCTGTACATGAATGAGAAGGAAGAGCTTGGCTTACTAGAGGGGCACTGAAGAAAAAATGTGGATGAGTCGATCCCATCCACTTCTAACTGAGAGCTCTCCCCCCTGCAGCCGCCAGCGCTATGTGCTGGGTGACAGCGCTATGCACCAGATGGCCCAGTCCTATGTGTTTCTCAGCGGACTGGGAGGAGTTGGAGTGGAAATTGGTGGGTATAGACATCATAGTGCAAAACTCATTGCTAGAATTCCAACTACCCTTTAATATAAAATAATATAAAATATAAGCTGGGGAAATGTTTAGGTAGGAGTACAGTAAAGTGTAACTTATCTGAATATTTTATTTTTACAGCAAAGAACATAGTACTTGCTGGAGTAAAGGTATGTTTTGTGTTAACTCTTCAGGTGTGCGTGGGTAGTGTAATAGCTGGTATTAGTGGTGGGCCATATGCGATATCTTTTCATAACTGGGTCCGAAAATATCCACGATACACATTTCATACCTATCGCAAAAATCACGATGCAGAATTATGTTTACTTCTCTTTAGCAAAGTACGAGTAATTCAATTCAATTTATTTTTATATAGCGCCCTTCACAAAAGAGTTGTCCCAGGGCGCTTTACATGGATGTGTTAAGAGAAGGAAAACAATGAAAAAGGAAACGAAATAAACAAAACAATTGACAACGGAGGAGAGGAACCAAAAACTCCCACACAGGGAGTAAGACAGACGGTGCATTACACACATTCGTGCTGTCATGGACTCCACTAGGCATTAGTGTGGCTTGGGCTGCCAATGAATGCCCAATTACAAATTAATTCATTTTATTTACATTGCCATCGTCCCCCAGTTACAAGTACCTTAATTATTAAATTAATTGTTATGCTTCAAGTAGTGTTTTTTGAAGGATAGACTTGCTGGCTAAATGGTATAAATAGTATTAACCTTTTTTGCAAGTAGTAATGTTATCTGAATTGTGGATTGTGATTATGTTTTGGTGATTATATTTTGAGATATTACATTTTGGCCATATCGCCCATCCCTACGTACTACTAGAAGTGTCCAGATATGGTCTCGTATTACATTATGGCAGTTTTAGTAGAAAGGTGTTGTTAGGCATGGTGTCCATGGCAACACACCAGAAACAGTTGATTGGTGGACTTGTTGCAGGCAGTGACTGTGCACGACACCAAGCTCTGCGAGACGGAGAATCTGGGCACCAACTTCTTCATTCGGGAGGAGGATGTGTTGAGCCAGAAGAAGAGGTACTAAGCCTCTGGGAACAGATGCCGCCTCTGGGTCACGTCACGCGTGCGACCCGGTAACTGTGGCCTGTCTGTAACGCCGCTCATGGGTGGTATGACTGGGAGTTGTACATCCTGAATAACATCGCCCGATAGTATTAACACTTCGCCACGTGCAAAAAAGAGACCTCAAGCGATGTTCCAGTTGTGTAAGAGGTCTTGAGGGGGTCTCATGGTGGAGGGGCTGACCAAGGGTGTACTCACACTTGGCCCGGTTGCCCTGTGCCGTGCCTGAGCACAATTGCCCCTCTTCCTCACTTCCCCTCTGGTCTGCACGCACATTGCACGGAAGCTGCTCAGGCCCGCAAGGTTTCATTATCACCGTACAAATGATTTGTGATGAAGAAAACATAGGAAGGAAATGGCTATCACACGGCAGAATGGAGTTTACAGTTCATGTCCTTATTTTGTGGCTTATGTGGTGTCATTTTGGGCACAGTGACACTCGGTATTGACCCTGTATTGAGTTTGCAACACGGTAATTTTCATTTAATTGTATTGCGCATATAAGATGATAGTCCTGTATTTTACCAAATATGTCAGAGTTTGCACATGGTTTCATTTCCTGTTTGCGGCTATACCTATCTATCCGGTTAGATGGTGACACTGTGTAGTAATTACCGCAGTAAATGACTCTGTTGCGATGCTCTCTGGCAGAGTGGAGGCAGTGCATGCGCGCATCGCTGCGCTGAACCCTTACGTTCAAGTCAGCAAGTCCAGCTGCGTCCTGGATGAGGGAACGGACCTCAGCTTCCTGAAGAAGTACCAGGTTGGTGCACGCTTTAAGCCAGCTCATTAGCATGTTGGTTATCTGACACACATGGTCTTATTAGTGGTCAGATATAGCCGTTATTGAATTGCATTCGCAAAAATGCTTTGGCACTATGGTAAGTCATTTTGGCAGCTCATGGCTGACACTGTAACCTCACACTTCCAGGGTTGTTGGCTCAAATCCCACCCTTGCTCTGCGTGTTGAGGTTGTATGTTCTCCCCAGTGTATTACAGCTTTCCTGTTAGCAGTGAGGCTAATTGGTGTCAGTGAACTATCCCGAGGTGCTTCCAGCGTCTCACAAACAGCTGCCCACCTGGATTTCCACACACTGCAGTGTGTAGAGTTTAGATGGATGCTGCCATCACTCAGCATTAGTGAAAAGAAGCATATGGCATATGTGTGGCTGTGAGGATGCTGCCATTGCTCAACTTTAGTGAAAAGCAGCATATGGCATATATGTGTCTGTGGGAATGCTGCCATGCCCCAGCATTAGTGAAAACCAGCACACGGCATATGTGTGGCTGTGAGGATGCTGCCATTGCTCAACTTTAGTGAAAAGCAGCATATGGCATATATGTGTCTGTGGGAATGCTGCCATGCCCCAGCATTAGTGAAAACCAGCACACGGCATATGTGTGTCTGTGAGGATGCTACCATCCCCCAGCATTAGTGAAAA
>JABFDZ020000054.1:6722581-6734522 GCA_019775955.2 Pollimyrus isidori
GAATTAAGGCAGTTCTGAAGGCGAAAGGGGGTCAAACACCGTATTAGTATGGTGTTCCTAATAATCCTTTAGGTGAGCGTATAAGAATTATCTCATGTGATGTTCACAAATAAAATGGAGGGCCCTGACTCATTTTTTTGAGCCACGAGCTTGTATTCTGATGAGTATCGTTTTATGCCAGCTCCTTACTTTTCTGATGAGCAGTGTACCTAAATGATCTTTGACAGCAGGCCTGCTCCTCCGTTAGAAGGTAGATCTGGTGGTCAGGGCCCGGCTGCGATGCCACTGCGTGAGGGAATGTGACGGACCTAATGTCTTACCGTTCTGTCCTGTTTGTCCTCATTGGCCAGGGCGCATTTCCTGCACGCCTCAAGTATGTCTTCATCGTGTCGTCGCCGCTCTGGTTCCGGGCGCCTTTTGCTGTGCTCCGCCTCTTTGTCCGAGAGAAGCTGAGGGAAAGGGTATCGTCTGACTGTTACTCATTATTTCTGTCTCATCCTATCCGCCTTCATATCTCACTCTCCCCTCTGTGGCCGCCCGTCTTTGTCGAATAGATGCATCGTCCAGTGTTAAACCAACTCGTTAAGTGAATCTTTCTGTTTTCTAGCCTTTTTCTTTAAATTTAGTGAATTTCTTTTGGGTTATTCATTTATTTATTTTTATTTATTTGCATTATCACCGTAATTCTTCAACCAGATGATGCCATTGTTCTCTCCTTATCATTCTCTCTCTGCTATGACTCTTTGCACCAAGACTGGGTAAGAACCAGCTGATGATGCTTGCTTTACTGTTTCACACTGTAGTGGTAGAGAAGTGTGTGTTTGCTTCTGCTGTGCACACGACTGTCACTTTCACCATAGAAACCCCTGTGTGGGGGGGGGGGTGGGGGGTGTTTAGGAGACAAATGAGATCATACTTGTTCCCCAAGTTTCCCCCAGGAGGGACAGTCGGACAGTTTTTGAGAGAAATGCGTCCTGCATTTTTAAAATTGCTTTATTTTTAATTTTTTTTTTGTCCAATGTCTGAAAGATCTGTGGAAGTTTAGTTCTCCTATTGTGAGCTGGGTGTGAGATTTCTGTTTTGTGAGTGTTAGGTTTCATGTGTTCTCGGGCTTTCATAACTTCCAGGATTGTGTGTGTCTGCGGGTGGCTGGCCGTCGAGGTTCTGATCGTGTTTTCTGCGGTGCCCAATCAGGTTTGCACGGTGAAGGCACACGAGCTGGCTGGCTACATCCCTATGGAGTCTCTGCCAGAGCACCTGGGAGGATCTTCCCAGTACAGCCACGTCGCCTGGATCCAGGCCTGCGTCAATTCCGGCCAAGCCGGGCTGGAGAGCGAGGACGGAGACTGCGTGGGGAACCTGCTCCGCTCCTACTCCGCGAAGCAGCCCGCTTCCGTGGTCGACCCGACTACCGGGGACGCCCTGAACTCCAATCTGGGGGACGACAACAGCTGCACCACCAACGCCAACGTGCATAATCACTACCACAGGCCGAGCAGGACTAGCTCGTCACCTGAGTCCCCACAGGGCCACTGTCAGCACTGGAACGGCGCAGCGCTCACTCAGGGGTCAGGGGTCACGGGGGCCGGCATGGCAGTTTTGGGAGTGACGGATGGTCGTAGGGAGAATAGGGACTCCATCCACGGCAGCCCCAACGCCAACGAGCGATGCCGCCACCCGCCCCCGCCGCCACAGTCGGACACGCCGCCCGATACGCCCCTGTATCGCAAGTATGGTGGGGGCTCGGCCGGGACGGATGGGGTCACTGCTTCGGACCAGCGTGACGAGGACAGCGGGGGTCCGGAGGAGGACGAGGCTGGGCTAGGCGTTCCTCCACTGCCACAGAAGTCCTCGCGACCTGCGCCGGCCCACACCCGGGGCCTGTCGGCTGGACCCGGGCCAGATGCGGAGCAGTCGGTGCACGTGCCCGAGAGCGGCGGCATGGACGTCACTCAGCTGGTGCAGTATGTCAAGAAAAAGAAGAAGAAGGGCATCTACCAGGAGTACGAGGAGATCCGCAAGGAGCAGCCATCGGGTTCCTTCGACTACTCCAAGTGAGTCCCCAAGCTGTGGTAGGCTGGGTGGGTCACCTGGCGGCAATTGGGAGGCCGGGAAGGGTGGGGGGTCATTAGCTCTTTGCTTAGACTGAAGTCCAGGCCTCAGGAATCATTCCTCTATGGTAAGGAAGGTCCAGATCTGCCTTCCTGATCCAAACCGATCTACTGCCCCAACTTGGTGTTCTGGGAAATCAGAGCAACACGTTCCCCTTGGGAGGAGATTGACGGGGTTAGGAACCGTTAGATGGAGCCGAGGATCAAGAACATTGGAACTTGCCACCTAGGGTAGACCGAGAGTGTTTGAGAGGTAGTTTTAGAATAGGTTCTTCAGCTCTTTGGAGATGTTCTTGCATCCTTACAGGAATCCTGATAATTTAGTAATGTCGTGTATCGGCGTATGGCGTACCGTCCATGCGATCCGACTAGGGACAGTTGTTTTCCATCTTATATGAGATGGTGTGTTTTTTTGTGTGTGTGGTTTGCACTATAAAAAGAACGCAGTTCCAGTTGATCGTTGAGAGAGGAAGTAACAGTTACTGTAAACGACTCTTCCCCGTTGTCTGCGTCAGCCTGGGAACATCAGTGCTGTTTTATGATGGGAACCGTGTGTGTGTTAGAAAAGTACCTCCTGTTTGTTTGTACTGTGGAGGTTCCCTGAAAAGAAACTGTATGGGTTTTATGTGGAGAAACAGCAGATAACGGGTCCTGACATTGGGGGGGGGGGCACATGCAGGCCTTCTGCATGCCGGATTTAGTGCAGAGAACTCTGTGAGGAGATGCTCAGTTGGAAATGAGTCAGCCTAAATGTCCCCCCACCAAAGAACGACAGCACTGATACCCTTCCTGTGATTTGAGATTTGTGATTAGTGTTTCCTGTGCATCCGATTGCAGGAAACCGTGCAATCAGGTGAAGAACAGGTACAGCGACGTCCTGTGTCTTGATCATTCGAGAGTCAGGCTCACCCCACTGGATGACGACGAGGTATTTGTCAGCATGTGGAAAGTAACCTGCTGTTTTTTTTTTAGCTATCGATTATTGAATTTATGAATCCAAAATGAGCCTGTTTGTAGAATGTTTTTTTAAATTAAAGTTAATGTATATTATTGTCAGAAATACATGCGCATGCATTTCTCACGCTTTATGCCAGCGGAGTTTGGTTTGAGTTGGAAACCGATTCAGTGTAGTACACACAGAATGCCACTAGAGGGCAGTGTGGTCTGGGGTAAAAGTCGGATTTTAATGGGACTTTTGGTTCCTGTTCATTTTCTGTGAATTCATTGTCCTCAGGTTTCCCGAATGAACCGGCTTTTGTTTTCTGTTCTCGTTCTGCTGCAGACCTCAGATTACATCAACGCAAGTTTTATGGATGGTTACAAGAGGCCAGGTGCTTACATCGCCACTCAGGGTGAGCTGCCGGTGTCCGGTTTGCGTGGGGGGGTAAACGTGGGGCTGCGTATCACCGGCCTCTGGCGCGTCCCCATGTACCAGGGCACCGTCGCTGGACGGCTGCTCCTTCCATTTCCAGGAAGCGCGGAATCGTGTGGCACGAGCTATTCTTACGTCGGCCCGTCCAGCGGTTCATCGCCCGCTCATCGTCCGACGGGAAGCGGACGTTGCCACATCCCGAACAGGCTGTGCGTGTTCTGTCACGTGACCCAGCCCCTCCCCCTCCCCCCTTTCCGTTTCAGGGCCTCTGCCAAAGACGTATGCTGATTTCTGGAGAATGGTGTGGGAACAAATGGTTCTGATCATCGTAATGACAACAAGGTAAAATAACAAGGCTCCTCCAAGAGATTCCCAGCTTTCTGGCCTCCTGTTATACAGTATAGACAGCTAGCAGTACAGGTTGCGTTACTGTAAACCATGTGATGTCTGCTTGGTCATTCTCATTGGCTGGCTCCGTCACAGCCTGAAAGCAGCCTAATACAAAGAATTCAAAACATTGCATCCCTTTTTAATATTTTACCCAATGTCTTCATGCTCTATTAGATGCAACTTGGCGTGGAGGGATTTTAATGGCAAATGTAACTGAATCTATTATTTTTATTGCCGGTGTATTATTTCTGATTTCTCTTCATAATTTGAACATAATATTAATCTAATTTTCTGTAAATAAACTGATTAACATTGTCACTTTTCATGTTTGCATAAAATCCTGGGCGGAAAAAGGCTTATTTTGGTAAAGGAAAATGAGCAGAATGTCCCTTAATGTTGCACTCGTGCAAAATTTCACTTAAATGGGTAATTCTTTACATTTCCTGTACTCGTGGGGGTTAGCGTAGCCACTGTAAATGCGTAAATAAGTCAAATGATGCTCCCATCCAGGCCGGGTATCCTGGAGATAATGCAGTGAGTTTTAAAATAGTGATGAATAAATGCCAGTGAGTTGCATTATTAATTGTGAATTTGGTGAAACATATACACGTATACACACACGCATGTCATTTAGATTGCTAAATTTACTCTGTAAGAATATGCTCTCTTGGTCTCATAGGTAAATGTAGTAAATTAGGTGTAAATATAAGAATGGCCAGATGGGGGCGTTCTGCAGTGAGATGGAGGAATGGCCATGCTTTTGCTGTGGGATGTTGATTGGCGGGGGCCGTGCTACTGCCTTCAGAGTGGTGGAGCGCGGCCGGGTGAAGTGCGGTCAGTACTGGCCCCTGGACGTGGGCCGATCTGAGGAGCATGGGCACTTCGTGGTCAGGAACGTCCACATCGAGATGTTCCAGGACTTCAAGCTCTCACACCTGGAGCTTTGCGACAGCCGGGTGAGCTCGAGGCGTTTGTTTTGTTTGTGCCTTGTGGCCGGCGACCGAAACGCAGTCTGACCTCACTGGTCAGCTGGGCGTCTCGGTGTGTCAGGGGGTGGGGCCTATCATGCATATGGAAAAAAACCCTGAGTAGATATGAATCAAACTTGGATATAAATACAGCTCATAGAGAACATTAACATTTTAACTATGTTTAACACACTGTTTGATTGTAACCTGTACAGTCGTCAGTCTGTTTTTGATGGCATACAGGGGGGGTATTTATCTTGGTGCTCTCGCAGACGGGCTGTCTGACCATCAGCATGGTGGGTTCCCCACGGTCTGTGCCGAGATGCCATCCAGGGCCTCCAGCCTATAAGGCCTTCTGCCCAGTATGGTGGCTCCTCCAGCTATATTCCAGTAGTGTGATTTTGAAATGAACCCCCTCCCTCCCATTTAATGCACATGGCACATGTTATACCAAAGTTTTAAACACGTTAAGAAAACGTTTGAGTGAGCTGGAAGCACCGTCCTGGGTGACCTTCTGTACTGACATGTATTCCAAAATCTGAAATGGGCACGTAAGTTTTTTTTCTTTTTCCCTCAAATTCCAGTAGAAGCATAATTTGAGCTGCTGCTCCATATCTGTATTTTTGGGCTGGTTTGTCCTTGTTTATTTGAGGTGCCACTGGGGGGCGCTAATGTCATATCCGTGTCACTCTCTCCCGGCCCATAAGACAGGGGAGAGCCGGAACGTGGCCCACTACCTGTACATGAGCTGGCCGGACTTCGGCGTCCCGAAGTCTGCCTCCGCCATGCTGGACTTCAGGGGCCAGGTCAAGCAGCACCAGGAGGCAGCATTCCGGGCCATGCATGCCGACTGGACGGGTGCTCCAGGGGGCCCCCCAGTGGTGGTGCACTGTAGTGCAGGCATCGGGAGGACAGGTAGTACATTTCCACCGTTTGTCCATTCGGCTGTGTTTTGCGTGTGTAAGGTTTTTAAGCAGACCGTCCCCCCCCACCGCCCACCTCCCCAGGCACATTCTGTACGCTGGACATCTGCCTGTCCCGGCTGGAGGACATCGGCACAGTGGACGTCAAGCGAACGGTGAGGCGCATGCGCTCACAGCGTGCGTTCAGCATCCAGACCTGGGACCAGTATTACTTCTGTTACATGGCTGTACTGGAGTATGCTCAGCGGCGCCACCTGCTGGGCCCCGTCGAGTGGTCCGACACCGACCCGGAGACGGACAGCGAGTGAGGGGGACAGGGGGCCCAAACTGGCCCCTGCTTGCCAGAAGGTGGGTCTGAGTGGATGGGGGGGGAGGGGTCTGTGTCCCGGAACACCCACCCCCCCTCCCCCGCTATGTTATTCAGTCGTAGCATCCTACATTTACTTGCACAAGTGTGACGGACAAGTTGACGTGCCCTTTTTACATCCACTGTTTCTGCTCCTCTGGTCACGTGGGTTTTTTTATTTTTTTTTGCAGAAACATGAAACTTGAATTTTTATTTTTTTTTTGAGGAAAATCTGTTGGTGTGAACTATGTCTGTTTTTTGTATTTGTTCATATGTAAACTAATCTGAAAGCCAAAGCTGTTGCCTTGAATGCTTGGATGTAATATTGGTCATAATTGTGAAAAGCCCTTGTATATTCTTGTAACATACATTTATATATTGTGTATAACAACCTTTGACAAAGCCTTGTGTTAATATAACAGTACTTAACAGTAACAGAAATCTATAGTTAACATACTCATGAGAAGTTACTATGCTCTTGTAAACCTGTGTGAGTGGTCGGGTCGCTTCATATCAGTGTGTTTTTTGTTTTTGTCGCTTCTCAACAAACGTGTGTAAATTGGCCTCAAACGACTGACTTCGGTGTCTTGCACTGCCTCGCTGCAGCAGAGATGTTTGCCGGCTCTGCCGGACATCTCCAGCACCCTCTTGTGGACGGCCGCGTCCCGAGGCTCGCCTCACCTCCCTGATCCGTGCCTTGTCCCCCCCGCAGCGTAGCGCGTCTGTGGTCCGGGGCCCCTGCTCCTCGCGCCCGCGACGATCCGACTAACCTGCGATCTCAGGGCTCAGTGTTGCTGGTGTCAGTCATTGCTCTCAGTTAATCTCTGGCAATCATTTTACAAACTTTCTTTTTCTGTTTTATACTGTATTTTATCTTGTTTGTCTTTGTAAAACATTGACAGTATTGATAATGAATGTTGGTACGATTCAAAAAAAAAAAAAAATAATAATTACTCGGACAAGCTAAATGGAACAAGTGAAAGAATGAGAAATATTTTTGGAGTTTATTTCCTGGATAATGTTACCTGCCATTGCATTATGGGAAATGGAGGCCTATAAACCATGATTGTAGTTTCTTGACCATGTAAAATCAACCATGGTGTTCTTACTATTATATATTTTTTTCCCTCAAAGTCCCACTGCTAGCATTGTGAAACAGGCAGTCAAGCCTGACGCTTAAGTGGTCATGGGAGGGAGGCGCCATTGGCCACGGTTTAGCCTCCTTATCGCCATGACAACATGGTGCCTCTCCGACCCACACAGGAGGATTGAATGTAAGCCACGGTACAGCCAGCGACGTACAGTGGGAGCACAGGAACCGGGAAGGAGGGAATACCTCTTCCCATCGGACCCCCTGTGCTTCCAGAATGTGACAAGTTGCTGTTTGGGAGCTGGGGGTGGTGGTGAATATTGCCCCCCCCCCCCCCCCTCCATGTTTAGCATGGTGGGATTTAGGAGTTTTATGCTTGAGGTCACAAGTTTGTTCTTCGAGAATGGCCTTTTTACTGAAGTCTGCGTATAGTGTCATAGTAAAAACATGGATATTCTGAAATGTCTGTGTGTCTCTTTGTTTTTCAATTAGTGTCAAAATTTTAAACATCTTTTTAATAAGTTCCATGTAAATTTAATATTTCTTTCACTCAACAGTTATAATTTGGGTTGGCAATGTTAATATTTTTAATGTTTAAAATTTCCATGGTTTCATCTTAAATATGCATAACCAAGTATGTGCATTAAACAGTGTCTCAAAAGCATAATTACGGACAGTTAAATGTCACTCTGCGGTGAGAAAAGGGAAATGAAAAAATCTCTGGAGGAAAATAATGTCGAGGGTCATACTTATCGCTATGATCAAACGCGATCGCTGTAGAAAAACAGTCTGCCTTAGGGAGTGATGCTCTCCAGCTTCTGATTGGCTGGCAGCAGCAGTGTGGGTGGGATCACCTCCGCGTTCTCCGGGACTCGCGGAGGCGCCGGCAGGATGCGCAGCAGGCTGAGCGATAGTAGGCGTAGACGCACAAGCGGGCCTGCACCACCACGTTGCAGTTGTAGTACAGATCCTGGCAGTTCATGTCTGTGATGGTGAGGAAAGGGAGGACCGTTAGCTGGAGTGTTGATAGCCCCACCCGTTTATTTATCAGGTAACGCAAAAAAGTAAATGGATAACTGCAGCGCATTAAGGGAGCCATACCGATCTCGGGGGTGCAGAGCTGCTCGTTGCATGGTTCCCGGTCCTCCGGCACGATGAAGGGGTCACACCCCTCACTTGGATTCATGTTGTCGCCAAGGCAACGGACCTCGCGCACACGGTAGCCCCCCTCACAGGAGCGGGAGCACTGCAAATAGGGATTGGCTGGCATCGTCCTTGCTGTGATTTATGGGTGTCAGGGAGAGGTGGAGGGGGCGGGGGTACGTACCGCGCTCCAATCGGTGACATACCACGCCGGGCCGCACTTCTTGAGCCGGCAGGACTGGCTGGCGGGGGGGCGTGGAAGATGGCTGCAGTTGGAGGAGGCGGTGAGCTGGAGGCCGCCGTCGCCGTGCAGCAGGCAGGCCACGTGACGGCTCTGCATCCCGTCGCCGCATTCGGAGGAGCACTGGCGACAAACGGCACGAGGTCAGGAGCCAGGAACACCAGCTATGGCGGGATCACATCAGCCGGCGAAAAGGTGGCAGCAGCAGAAGCAAGTGGCTGATAAAAATTTTGAGGATGGAGAAGCAATCATCCAGTCAGCAGTCATCCATCCATGCTATATTTTTCCCCAGAATGGCTTGTCCAATAGGGAGTTCCCGTGAGCCTGGCTGCTGCAAGAAACTGACATACTAGAGGTAGTGTAGGGATTCTAATTGGCTGAAACCACATGGAGCCGTGAGGTCATCCTACTGTCCAATGAGCCTCCGGGACACGAGATTCCCCTCCCGCCACTGGAGGGCGTCGCGCTCACCTGCCCCCAGGGCCCGGTGTACCACTCCGGCTTGTTCTGACACGGCCCCATATGGCAAGAGGTGCGCTCCTCCGGCTTCTCGTCCCCGCAGCTGTCCAGGGGCAGGCTGCCGATATGATTGGTCAGGCACACCACCGAGCGACTTCGGCTGCCCTCGCCACACTCCGTGGAGCACTGGCCCCGCCCAAAAACAAAGATGACGGTCAGCAGGCAGCCCCCGTCCGCCAAACATCTACATCCTCAAGACCACCAGCTGACGACTCCCACCCTAAGTTTCCTAGAATCTGTATAAAATAGTCCCTGAAACATCGGGGGAAATAAATTAAGAACAAGATGATAATGTAAAGCATAATTAAAAACGTAGAGTTGCCCACCCCTGTATTTAGAGAGAGAATATAACATCTCTCTCCATCATATATGCTTTGTCTTACAGCGATAATATAGAGCATCAGCCAGAATGTCACTCAGTCAATAACAAATGTAACAAAAGGTGCACAGATGCAGCATCATTTGCACTTAGGCCCGTAAGAATGAGAATCAGCCATTCAGCCAATCTGGCTCATTCTAATCAGGTAGTGATTTCAAAGTATGTGACAACAAGGTGACTAACAAACTACTATAAAATTAGCAGATCTGATATAAACCAATTTGCTCCCATCTGTGGTTAGCTATGTCATGCCAGCAACCTAAGACTATATCCATGGAAACAGTAAAGATGCATTGCCCAGAATACAGGACATTCTTCCTGCATTTACTGCATAGCCCAAAACACAGGACCTTCTTCCTGTATTTACTGCATAGCCCAAAACACAGGACCTTCTTCTTGTATTTACTGCATTGCCCAGAATGCAAGACCTTCTTCCTGTATTTACAGCATAACCTAGAACACAGGACATTCTTCCTGCATTTACTGCATACCCCAGAACACAGGACCTTCTTCCTGTATTTGCTACATAATCCAGAACACAAGACCTTTTTCCTATACTTTACTTTCTTACTCTCGCCAGAGACAGATCTGACCAAGTAGCAGAACGAACATTCTCGCGTGGTTTGTAGTGGTGCATTGTTGCTTAGCTTGGATTATTCTCTGTGTGACAGCAAACCCAGCCAAGGGGAAAACGCTCCATTACAAACTCATCACCTGATTTAGACCAGAGAAACCAAACTATAGGTGTTCAAATGCCCTCGATTATCCCAAATGACTGGTGGTGTGACGTAAAAGTGCTAGCCAGATATTTCACAACGGCTAAGTTACGGGAAAATATAAATGTTCAGAAGATACAGGGATGCCTTTCCTAAGTCTTTTATGATCCTAAGTCATTCAGCTCTTCTGTCTGTATATCTTGACTCCGCATCACATTACAGTTCAGTCACACACTTCCCATCTCCACACATCCCCAGCATCATCTGCCGCACTAGTTACAAATTACAGGTTAGACTAGTAAAATCATTTTAGAGGGTTCATACTGGGCAGATACCAGCCAACACACCTGTATCACCTAAGCTGATTTCCTCTGATGTCGCTACATAAAACACGGATAAATTTAATTCCTGGGATTTAGCCCTTAGAGAAGGGTAGGGAGTTTATCCTTCAACTACCCATCCCAGTAGTCCTTCATGAATAAATTCTCTGAGCTATGAATTTTTTATATGCAGCACAATCCCACCCTGTGTCTGTCTGAGCTTTTACGACATGAGTGCGACCATCGACACTGAGTCCCATCTCAGCTTCCAGCTTCTGTTGCCTATTAACACCGTGGCCACAATATCAAGCATTTTATTCGCTCCTAAAATGTAAACCCTTGTCAAAGCTACCACTGTACTACAGCCAACCACTATCTTTGGCTGAGTTTAACCTTCTCGGCTATTACAGACAGCAGACCGCACTAAGCAGTCAGCCCACATGTACCAAGACTCTGGGCGCTTATGGAAACCATGACGACGACCCCATGCCCCTCCTCCTGCGCCTAACGGGCTGCCCACTGCACTCAGGAAACTAAATTCATCCCATTGTAACAAATAAAACCCATTGTACTGTCACATTAGGGTGACAAGATACTCCATGTACTGGCTCAAGGTGTCTTCCCCGGCATGATTTGTAAGCTACCATTTCAATTAAAAGGACCCGGATTTCATGTTAAGCACAGTTATTGCTGCGTGCTGATTGGTCAGTTTCCTATAATTATGCACATGTCACTGGTGTTAATGTGAAACAGATGGATGAGTCTTTCAATCAAGGAAACAAACCAGTCAAAGCACAAGAAGAACTGAACTATTTAGCCAAACAGAGGAGCCGTTCAGTTTGAAAGTAGCTGAAGTAGCTCATAGTGCCTCCCTGACACGGATTATCTGGTCACCCTAATTACATACATTTAACTGGAGTGAGTAGCTGCCCATCAAAGGATCCAGGTCCCTTCGAGCTCCACTTCTTGTTAAGGATCTGTGAAGCTGTACAGAGTCACTGGCAGCTCCAGCCTACTGGAATTTCGGCACCCTGCCACACCCCCACGCAGGAAGCCATGTGCCGTCTGTCAGAGCTCAGGGCACCAGGCCGGCAGACGGCCCCCCCGCCTCACCCTCTCGCTCCAGGGGCTGAAGAACCAGCTGCGGGTGCAGGGCCCCGTGTCGCAGTTCTGCACGGCCTCGGGCCGCAGGTTCATGTTACACTCCTCGTCCACCACCACGTCCCCCAGGTTGTCCACGCAGCGGACGTCCCGGGTGCGCTGGCCGACGCCGCATGGTGCCGAGCACTGGGGAAGGCACCAGTGCAGTGAAACAAAACACAACAAACAAATGTAATAGGCGCATGGAGTATACTAGGGGTATGGAAATACTGGCAGATTCAGGGGGTCTAGAATATGTAAAATTGGATGGGGAGGAGGGGGG
>JABFDZ020000054.1:6749220-6763533 GCA_019775955.2 Pollimyrus isidori
CCCCCCCCCCCCCCCCCCCCCCCACCACCCACTCCCCCCCCCCCCCCACACCCCCAACACTAACACCCCCACACCTCCCCCTCCCCTCCTCCGCTCACTAACCCCCCCCCCCACCCCCCACACCTCCCCCCCCCCCCCTCCCCGCCGGCGGGGCGCCCCCCCCCCCCCCAAAGTTTGCTCCAATCAGAGAAATGAGAAATAGTAAATGTTGGAGATGAGATTGATATCATCTGTACTATTATGAGATTGCTTGCCAGTATTGTCATAAATGATAGCAATAGAAAAAATCTTGATAAAAATTAGTCTGCTTTTCATTATGTTTCTGGAGCTGTTATAGATCTAGACCACTGCTCTTGAGCTGAACTGCTCTCAGGCAATACTGATGTATGGTAAGAGCAGGCTCACCATAACATCTGTGCCAAGTCTGCATGGTGATGCTGGATTTCACATTACAGACTGGGGTTCTGCTAATGTGTGCCGGTCATTCTTGTTTTTCAGGGGTTTGTTACAACATAACCCGTTTTCCTCACTGTTAATGAAGTCGTGACCCCTTTGCGTAACGTGTTATTGTCAGAGGAGAAGAGTGAAGAGGAAATAAATGGCAAACTGAGAACAAGGCATGCTAGCGAGCGACGACAGCATTAATAACCGCTCAACTCCCACTGCTCGTAGATCAGTAAACCCCTTCAAAGTGCTCTTCAGTGACAAGCAGCCTCAGAAACCACACTTTACACACCTTATACGCGACATCATGTAGTGCGTGAGGGTCACACATGGTCCTCTCAGGAAGATTTAAAACCTTAAAGCAATGACGTAGTGGCACAGTAAATGATACTTTGATTCAACAGGAATTAAAAGTATTACTAAAGAAGCATGTCAGTCAAGCCCCACGAAAGCAACATTTTGAGGTCTTCTTGCTAACTTTCATTTGCACCGTCTCTCCCCCTCAAAACCAGTATCGTAACTGCCTTCTCTCTCAGCCAGCTGTTCACAGTCTTTGATGTAATCACTGTCAGTAGCAGACTATGGTCTGCCAGCTGTCATTTCTCAAAATAAACGCTTGTAGGCCTCAGAAAAACACCTGGAATGGCCATAACCATCACCAAAAAAGGAACAAGGGATCCCAATTAAGCTTTGAAGAAGTTACTGTGCCAAACATATTATTTTGGCAATAACAAAGACAATTTAGTGGTTTCACCAGCCATAACACACACGTTCATGACAAATATTGCTTAGGCAACACAGGAGTCAAACATATTGACAAAATGTTAATTGACGTGATTAATTACCTTTTCCAGACAACTAAAACTTATGCTCATTTTTAGGTTTTGTTTAGATGCAGATATTCCCATTGCTACAGATACTATACTGTATATATTACCTTAAAACAAACAGTATATGAATCCTTATAGTAGTGACTGTTTTCTATATCTGTGCATCATATTTCTCGCTTGTCACCTTCTTTACCCCATGTGTAGCATGTATGGACTGGTGAAATAACTGAATACCATGACCCTGGTAAATAAGTGTTAACATAATGTTATAATACAATACACGACAATGAATCAGGGGCCTGTCTCAGGAAGCAGGATTTCTTGCTTAGCTGGATAAGTTGTCAGATTTAAGGTAGTCTGGGCTAAATTAACTTTATCTTTATTCACTTATATTTACCCAAGACTACCTTAAATCCAACAAGTTATCCAGCTAAGCAAGAAACCCTGCTTTGTGGAACTGGCCCCAGGGCTTTGACATGACTTCAGCTGAAAAACAATGAGAATTACCCAACTTAAAGAATTCTTTAGTCAACCCTAAGCACCTTCACTGGTTCATAAGTGAACAAATGACAACCAGTGAGAACCATTTTCCCGAGAGAGGACAAGACAAATGTTTAACGTTATGGAGTTTAACTCTTCAGCTAGAACAAACAGCATGTCGTATTTTGACAGAAAGATGGAAAAACGTCAGTTTCTCCTTGCTGAGAAATTATTAAAGTCTAATGACTGACACACACACATGTTTTCAAAACGTTTTAATCAAAGAGTGAAATGTGCTTTTTTCACTTTTCAAAATAAGTCACGTCAAGCATCAATTCCAACATGAAGCTCACTGTTTTAGATCGTCTAGTTGATGTACCACAGGGGACCACTTGTCCACCAGGCAATCATGAGCACTCATCTGTGTGACCCATATTATAAGGGGTATGGGCTGTAAACACCAACTCCCTCACAACTTTTCGGTCAAAATCAGGGTCTTTTTTCCCCTCAAACATCACTTTCTCAGCTTTGTGGAAACACAGAGACACACATCACACGTCCTTTGACAACAGTACCAAAGCCAAAACATAAACATTTTGCACATGAATCTGAGGACTTCAAGCCACAGTCAGCCGTCAGCTATAGAGTGCTTCTTCTCGTCGTTAGCTCAGTGATGAGCATTGTGGATGCTGGGACACTCAGAAACCTCAGCGTTCCCTGCAAAAACCAGAAGTGGCTGCATGGAACTTTCCGCTGCACGGTGCTACTTCTTGCGCCTCTGCTTGATAAGGAAGAGGTTCTCGTCAGTGGGGTGCAGGTTTTCCGGCTTCCTGTCCCTCCCTCTCGGCCTTCGCCGTTTGCCCTTCAGCCCTCTGTCGGCATGGTTAAATAAGCCCGGGGTGCCTTTGCCCTTGTGAGCCGACATGGGGGCCCCTGTCCTCTTCTTGGGGCCCCGAGGGAAGTCCTCCGGATCGCGCGGTGCCGCCGGCTGCTGGGCCACCCTCTCTCTCCGCTGCTGCTTCTGCTGCCGGCGCTCCTTACGCTTCTGCTGCCACGGCTTGGACAGCAGGTGGCGCTGCTTCCCCGTCTTCTCGCAGCCCGCCTCCTTCTGCTGACTCTTACCCTGGGGAGCTGCCTTCTTGTCCTTATGTTGCTTCCTCACACATCCTTTGGTGAGTTTCCTCTTCTTCCTCGGTTGGTTCTCTTCTTCCCCGCCCACAGTCAAAGTCTGGTCAGGTTGGGTTTGTACCAATAATCCAGCTTCCTGCAGGTCTGGAAACACACCAACAGTAAATGACCATCCAGGGCCTTAGAGGAAGTAAGACCTCCAGATTTGTCCTGTGCCAAATATTGAATAAAAATAATTCTTATAATTGCAAACACTTCAATTTTCCAGACTTGCTCCTGGATTCCAAGGAGTGACTTGGTCTCTGTAACATTATGATATGAACACATCAATCTTTGAAAGAATGTAAGATATCCATAAAATACCTTATCAATGTTACATATAAACAATATTATTTTGGTGTTGTAATAATACTGAGGATGTGTGCTGTTCAATAATCTAATTTTCAGTTTGTTAAGCACAATTAAATGAATGAATACATTTCTTGATACAGGCGGAACCTACATTCACAAGTAGAGGTTCAACATTAGGCTGATTGTGGCTGTGAGTTGGTCATGGTTAATGCTGGCTACAGTCAATCATAATAAGCACTTTGGGAACGTTCTGGTTTCCCAAAAAGTTACATCAACATAGAGAAAGGAGTTGATCAGGCCAAGACTGTGGACTCTGTTATACTGAACTCAGATATGGAAACACATCCAACATGCTAACTCAACTGAGTGTGTACCGCTACAGATATGTAACCATATTCAGCAGAAGAGAACACAGGATTTAGTTCATCATGACTTATGACGTGGCCTTATTTTTGGATTTTATAATGCTTTGTTATTCAGACATTGACAGATTGATTGCCTTCGGTTTACAACTGTTCGTAATTGTGTTTGTGGTATCATAAACAAATTCTGTTTTCCCTGTAGTACCAAAACTGCACAGAACCATGAACCCAAAATCGAGGTTGGTACCGAACCGTGAATTTTGTGTACTGTTACGCCCATAATAAATATGTATGAGATCATTATTTCAGGGAATGATGGTTTGCTGATGACAGTCTGTCGACATACTACAAATCATACTTCATCCTTGGCTTGAGACTGTTAGCACATTCGAGGTGGTCACCATGACGTACCTTGCACCTTCTTTGCCATTCGCTTGTCACGCCGGCTGATATCCTTCTCCTTGTCGTAGTAGTAGATGTAGGGGGCTGTGGGGTAGGTTCCATTAAACATTCTCCTCTCTTTGCATTCCTGCCAGAAACACAGTGTTAAGATACAGACAAGAACAGGCGTGTGGAAAAACGATGTCATGAGGAAGAGCTGCACAGGAAACCCACAGGTAGGCCTGAGGGGGCTTCGTGCTAAAGTGACACTCACAAAGCCGAAATGGCCTTTGCGGGAGCAGTTGTAGCAGTATGCTGGGGTCCGGGGGGGGGCTTCACTGTCGGGCTTTACTGGAAGGCCTGTCTTCGTCTGAAGAAGGAAGCGGGTGGTCAATGTCAGTATACAGGGGCCCATCCAATTTGACTGGTGTCAAGTGGTGTCTGATCATTGTTGCTCTGATTGGTCATATAAAGAAAATGTTTTGAGCATCTTAAAATGCTCTTCCTATCCACTGGAAATCGTAAAAACTTCCCCCGCATTTCAGAGCAACTACCTGTTCCTTAAATGCTTAGCCCCAAAATCCAGCAGAAGAAATCCAAGTTTGATAACCAAACTAAAAAAAAAAGAAAGAATTCCTCAAAATCTGTCCCCACAGTGAGGACAGAACACCACAGATCCATAAAGACACGAACAGTGAGGAAGCCCCGAGGCATCATCTTTAAATCCACTTCAGTTCACAGCGATGGACTGCAGCCAGGGTGTGCAAACAGTCTTTGTGTACAGGGGGATTTGAGGGCTGGTTTGCCCTGGAGAGATCCCCTCCCAATCACACCGCTTAGACAAATTCCCAAAAATGATGTATGAGAAAACATAGTGGAAGGCTCATAAATCAGACCCTGACCTCAGGAGTCTGAGCAGAGAGAATGGGAACGAGCTGCAAACAAACATGTTCCAAAACTAAGAATTTTATACAAACATGTCAGACTTCTAATATATAATAATCAACGACAACCAAAACTGATGTGTGTATACCCAGATTAGTGTATCAGAATTTGGGAGTCACTGACCTCACAGGTGTCAAACCTCATTGTTACAGACACAATCTGACAAGCAGAGTTGCATTGTGGCTCATTGATATATCTATCCCTTCTAGCCTCTACACTTTCGCTCAGTGAAAAAATTACCATCTCACTATGGTGTGGGATTATACTGCAGGTCACAAGCATCTTAAAGAGGGACTCCGTGACAGCGTCTACAGGTCAGGTTAGTCCCCTGAAACCTGCTGAACCACCGCTGTGCTGCGTAACAGGAGGAAACCACTTGCTTGGGATGCTGCACCTTCAGGGAGGAGAGACACTGGTGCTGTGGAGATGGAACACAGTCAGGTACCACACACAGACACACTGAACACCCCAAAACTCAGATCCCCACTCATACACAGACGAACACCCCCCTCCCCCGACCACCAGCGGAGCCCACAATCCCCAGCTGGCTGATTCCCCCCAGAAGAGGTCTCAGGTTTTCGAGAAACTTCAATTAAAAGCACAAATGGAACCAAATGAAGGTATTATAACACATACACACAGACACAAAAAAATCTCCAATCTTCCAACCACCTTGTTCTATTTTTGGGGTCCATCTTTTTTTAATCTTGATGTATTTGTAGGATGGCAGACGGGAAGGGGTGGGGGGGCTGCCTAAATAGGCCAAGAGGCTTGGGAGGGGGGCTCTGACAAGCTGATAAAACCTTTCAGATTTCATGACCGTTTCCTCGTCTTTTGTCATTCAAATTCGGATGGAAAACCGTCGGCTCAGAGGAGTGAAAGCAGCGCGGCCACAAATACCTTGTAATGCGACCTCATCCGGCCGAGGGGGCCAGGGTAGCCTGCTCCCGCACTGATAAGCCCACGTGGAGCGTGCAGGGAGGGGCGCCAGTGTCTGTGTGAGCATGTACAGGATCCCTGTCTCACACACACACACACACACACACACACACACACACGCACGCACGCACACACACACACACACACGGCCCTTCTGGACGAGCGAATCATCACCACAGCGAAACGAGGCAGAGGTGAAGGGAAAAAAGCTGAATTTTGGATTTTACGCATTTGTCCGACAACCGCAGAGAAACTGTGAAACACTGCAGTTTGCCGTCAAAGGACAGATTTAAATACTGCTGAACGGACATAAGTCGACGGTGCTCCTGTTAAACGCCAGCGAACAGGACTGCGTCTGTGTCCAGATCCTGCGTGGTGTGCTGGAGCCATCTGGTCATGCTTTGTCACACAGGTGACCCCATATCTGCCCCACAGCACCCCCTACCCACCCTACGGCCTTCCCTCCCCATACCACACAACCCCTTAAAAATGGCTTCAAAGTCAATGCTGTGCAAAAAAAAAAGACCATCACTAACCTACTTAATGGCTGACATTACTTACAATGTCATTTTCTTTGCAATGGTCCGGAATGGTCTATTGACACAGTCTTGTAGCAGCACGCATACAGATCGGGGAAAATTGAAAAGCGATGCGATTAAAGCCGCGTTACAGCGGGAAACAAATCTAGGAAATGTCGTCGCAATGGGAATGTTTATTCTCAGCACTAAGCATAACCCAAGATAAACTAAATGCACTTCACATTAAAACGGCAATTTACATTTTGTCAGAATCCTAGTACTCCTATTAATAGATTTATGATATGACTGGATTTAAAAAAAAATAAATTCAGTGGCACCATGTTTTCTTGCCAAAGAAGAGATAAACACTTAATTATTTCTTTTATCATACTGGCAAAAAAGCTTGATACAAGCATCTGCTACATTTTTACGAGATACAAAGAAAATACATTATTGAGGCATCAGAAAGTGCATTTAAACCAAATGAGGCCACACTTTCCTGGAAACAAAAGAGTAAATATTAAGCTTGCAGGTACCAGTTTCAGGAAGCATACCAGTTACCGAACCCAGCAGCCCACAAGAGATGAAAAGCAAAGCTCTGAGTGTAAGCAGGCAGGACGACACTTGGAGTGAGAGCCTGAGTTGAAGCTGGGCCGTCAGCTAAACGCACTCTTCCGAAATGGAAATGCATTAAGAAGGGAGGTGAGGAGAAGGGCAGCGGCTGCTGCGAAGCCACGTTTACAAGCACGCCATCTGAGGACACGTTAGTGCGGAGAGCCTCAAGTCAACGCACATGAAGAGTCCAAATAAGGTTCACTTCTCTAAAATCTACTGCCAAAGTACACTCAAGACTGCTGAGTTCTGTAACCTCTGAGCTACAGACCTTAAAATAATCTCACCCATCAAGCTCAATGGGAAATTCGTTTTTATAGTAATTCAGGGTTTGTCTAATGCGCTGCAGCTAAACTGAATTAACCGTACTTCAATGTATTTCTAATGTAGGTTTGTATGCCATGGCTGTCTTGCTATGAAATCATTAGAGCTGTCAGTTTTGTTGGTCACACAAATAACAATACGGGTATATCAGTGTCTCAGCCGCAGATTGCAGCAAACAATAAAAGGACAAAGAAGAATCGGCTCTGCGCTGGAGGTGAGCATCTGCGGTGTGGAACGTCCACCACTAGGGGGAGTGCTAGCCCAAGCCAGCGGGTGAGAAAATGTGACGGATGAGAGCCTGGTGGAGAGCAGCGCAGGCCCACACACAGGCAGAGGGCCGAGCGACAGACACGCATTGTTCAGTTTTAACGCGACACACACTGGGGGGGTAGGGGGGTGTATTCAGCCCTGCTCTGCTCAGAGTTCAGCAGAGCGCGAGAGAGCGAGCAAAGAGGTCAGCAGAGACCCTTCTCTGGAAGCAATGTCTGCTGTTGGTGGAGTGTGCCTCTCCAGTCAGTGCCCGTTGGGGGAGAGGTCTTACGGTCTTACCCATCTGGGAGGCCTCCTCAGGGCCGGGATTTAGGGGTGCGTGCACCTTACTCCAGTATATTAATAATAAAAATATTTTTTTAATTTGTGTATTGTATTTGCCTTACGAGTATGGGCAACTTTTCCCCAAGAGTATTCCAGATTAACACAGCCAAGATCTACCAGAGGAATTTGCACCTACAGCAGTGTTACTGAACACCACTGCACACTGAATATGACAGGTAAAGAATCAAAAAAAGAATAACACAAAAAAAGTAATCAAATAAAATAGTAAATACAACAATGCCAATGAAAACGGTTATCATCCTCTTTGGGCAGGAACTTCACCAACAATCCTACACTGGAAAAAAAAAAAATCATAAACTAATGAAAGCTTCAAGCACAGCGGCCATGCAAATACAATAATGTAAATATAATCATTTAAATCATGGAAATGTAAAGAGGGTCTACTTCTGTTTTCGGAAATAATTACATTTTGTCATAGAATATTTTTAGAAATATTTAATTCTGTTTTTTCATAGGATTAAATTTTACTTTATATGAATTTAAGGTCTAATTTGATTTAAAAATAAATGACATACATTGTGAAATATTACCTAAAACTTCACTTCTTCAAAATCAAAGTTTAAATACTCAAAAAGATAATGGCAAAGTCTGCTTGTGAAGGGCTGTTTTATTGCCACTGCTGCCATTTTCTATTTCAATGTTTTATTTTAATTCGGCTTCAGTGTGTTTTACTCCTAACTTAGTTCTTAGATCTATTATTAACCGTGTTTGTTACCACTAATCACTGAAACACGAAGCAATGGCTTTATGGAGTTTTTGTTTCTTTTAATTTTGAGACTTAGTTTCTATTTTTGTTATAGTAATTTTTTTTTTTTATATAAAACTATGAATATTTTTTTCCATTGAAAACCTTGGATGTTTCTCATATTTTCATTGAATCATTTAATCAAAATACCACACAAATATCAATTATGATGAAACTAATTAAACAGATCCATTTTAAATGTACACTTTAACAAGTTTTGTAATTGATATAAATCGTCTGACATTATATTGCACCAGTCAGACATTCAGTGACAATGCCCAGGTACTGATGCTAAAATGAGGTGGCTGTACCTCATGGAAGGGGTATGAGACGACAGGCCGGTACGCTGCTACCCATCAGTACAAACACAAATTCAGCAACACACACAACCTGATCAAACCTGGTGGAACAGCCCCAAAAAGAAGGGAAATGGCCGGGGATAATCAAAGCACACAGTCAAACCACCACAAATCAATCCAGGCCCCTTCAAATAAATCGCTTACAACTGAGACAGGCCCATCCACACCAAACTCATGCTCAGAGAAGCCTGCATACCACTAGGTGGTACTGTGGCTCTTAAGCGGTCAAAACTGCTGCATTCAGATGAAATCTTTAACCAAATTTAGTGTGGCCTATTTCCAAAACTCTGAAAGTCAGGCCCACTGTATTTTACCAAAATACAACAAAAGAGCAAACACACCATGATCTTCTGCAGCACAGTCTGGGTCATCACTGTGTGGTGACAAGAAAACTGCAGTAGCTTTCAGTGACTACACAAAACCGACGTTTGCGGTAAAAAAATCTGGCAAAAAAAAATGGACAGATATTGGATTGACTGGCTTTTGTGTGTAGCTAGAAAGATTAAATATAGAAATATGACCATCCTGTCTGTAAATCCTACATCAGATTAACCATCCATCACCTGCCGCTTGTCTGGGGTTCGGGTCACGGGGGTAGCAGCTTCGGGAGAGACACCAAGCGCTCCCTCTGCCCACCTACCTCTACTACAAAACCGATACTGACATAAGTAATTCACATGTAAGGAGTTTAAAAGAAAATAAAATGAAATACGTGATAGAAAAAAGTTCAGATGGAACAATCCTACAAAGAGGCTTCAAAATACAGGAGGACACTAATTTGCAATTGATGATTGTCTGTTATAGGGTCTGGTTGTATTTGAATTAAAGACTTCAGCGTATATTGTATGAGAGAGAGAGAAGAAGACAAGGCCGTAGTAGAGGCCTGGATTCCTGAACAGGGCCCTGAACTTCAAGGGTTCAGTGAAATGAATACCGTGACATAAATAAGCCATAAATAAGAAAAAAAAGTGTTAAACTGAACTGAACGAAAGCAGGGTGACTAGCACAGGCAGATCGCGAGTGTCACTAATACACAGGAAGGACTATTTGAATTAAATATCGTTTGCATAAAAAGGACGTGAGTAATAAGGGTTTTCACTGAACTGAAACACCTTCTGCTCACAATTACGGTGTCTGACTGCCAAGAATGAACCGGCATCAGCTTCCAGAGCGACCCCACACCTGGGGGGACCTGGCTAATGGGGACGGGTGACACTCCAGACAGATGTTTCAGGCAGGTCTGTATAATCAATGCTGGCAAATAGTGAAACACACAAACACCAAAGTGCAACGCGGAGACTGCAATCCACATCCTTGGGGCATTGCTCAAACAGACATGCAGACTCACATAAACACACCCATGTCTGGAAAAAAAGGGCACAGCAAGTTGAACCTTCTGGTACCAAGTCTTAGTGCCCATAAAGAGCAGTAACCCCAAAGGGCACTGACAAGTGACAGGCTGATGTTCGTCGCTGTTGCTGGGAGAGAGGGAAGTTGGGCGGTGACATCTACCGATGGACAGCCAGAATAAGGAGCCTCTGAAGACCCAAACCTCACCCAATTTAAACAGATCTCTTACATGTCCTGCACGACTAGGTGTTCCAAGTCACCATGCACAGTCCATACAAGGAGGGGAGCTTGAACAAAATCTTGGGAGTGACTCTAATGAGAAAAGGTGGAAAGGCAGGCAGAGACCGACTCAGACCTAGATGTTACACCACCTCAGCCCAGGAAACTGACCAGCCTACTGGGGGGAAGAGGCCCGTTCGCAGGCAAGTGTTTCCCATTAAGACCCCATGTCAGTCTAGAACCAGAGCCCTCTACACCCAGTGAGGTCACCAGCGCCCCCTATGCATTAGTGACGACCCATCCCTCTCTTCTAATGGGCTCGCTAATTAAACTGCAAACGGCGAAGCATCGCGCCGACGCCTCCGGCGCAGATCCGTTTCGTGCTCTATCACCTCTGTTAATTGACAAACAGCTTGCTGCTCCCCTCTTAGGCAGCGGGTCTACATTTCACCCATGGGGGGGGGGAAATATGCCAGTTAGTCCTGCAGATGTTAACCCGCCACCCCTCACAGGAGCTTCCCCACGTAACCGTCACACTGCCACGCCTCCATTCCGGCGGGCCACCCCCGCGGGACGCAAACCGCTCGCTGCTGTTCATAATTACCCACAATGCAAACTTCGGGGCGCTAACGGCTCCTTGCGTGTTCTGAAGGACTCGGGGGTGGGAGTTGTATAGAGAGGAAGTAGTAACATACCAGCCTAGGACCCTCAAACAATGAACAGCTACTGACACATCCAGCCTTACTATCACCTCGGGAACGTAAACGGTCGTAGGAATTCATTTCTGTGCAACTGCATGCGACCCACCACGTCTCCCAAACTAGGAATCTTCCCACTTACCGTGAGGTGGTACTGTCTCCAGATCTCTGGACACTCCTAAGGAAAGTTGAAAAATAAAAGAGAGACCAAAATCAACAATACTGCCCAAGGTGATGGAAGGTTCAATGATTACAGTTTTGAGCCTCTGTGATTAGAATTGAGTCTCTATTGACGGACCGGTCCAGCAGACAGGCAGACAAGTGTGTGCCAACACAGCAAAAGATAAACCGAATGATCGCAATAAAGAAAAGCAAAAGTGAATGTGATGGAGTAAAGCCAACAGAGGAAAGAGAAGAGGAGAACATAAGGGTCCTTGTCAGAACCCACCGGTCCTGCTTTAACGGGACCTTTTTAAATGTGATCAGATACCAGAGGAACTAAAGCACCAGAATGTGAATCCAAATCTGAGCCAACATATCAGGTGTACTTAAAGTGGGTCCTGTCCAGTACTAGCTAGGTATGTCCAACCTGGTTCTAGTTTGGTGTACCTACCAGATTGGGTCCTACCCAGTACTACCTAGAAGGGGTTTTAATGGTACAACAAAAAAAAAAAATTTTAATCACGATTCGATACATTCCTTGGAGTCATGATTCAGTACGTTTTCGTTACAGTGGACCTAAGACATAAATAGCTTCTTTTTTTCCCCCATTGTTATACAATCGTTTACTGAACATTCTTAAAAAGACTGTCAATACTGCTACAACCTACTTAAGGTAAAATTAACTCTACCTGATCTATTCTGTATTCATATTAGAAGCTTTCAGCTTCATATTAGAACTACGCAGCACAAATATTGCCTCAAAAGAAAACAAAGCATAACAAAATATCCCATTGTGACGCAGCATTTAAACAAATCGGTGCTGTACTTGTGTTTGCACTAACAACTGCCAGCTTCACATCAGGACGGAAGCACGCATGCGTAGGGGCGCTGCTTCATCTGCCCTTGGTGGATTTTGGTTTCTTTTCTATTTTTCTGGGAAACACAAACACAGAAAGGTTCTGCATTTGTTCGATACATACGCAAACCGAAAGACTGATACGGAAAATTTTTGGTACAAATACATGTACCGTTACACTCCTACGAGCTAGATGTACCTAACAAAGCAGGCCCTACCCGGTACCAGCTAGGCATACCCAATAACACGGTTACTGGGTATTTACTGGTGGTAACTGGGGGTTTAAGGTGGGGGTTAACCAATTGCAACTTTTAAAAATATTATGAATGTGAATATACTATATGCCTGTACAAATTATATGATACAAATTAGACTAGTTAAAATAATTCAATTGTGAGGTCAGTTTTTGTGCTTGTGTGGGAATTAGCACAAATATCAGCTGTGGGGGTGGGGTGGGTCTGTCAAAAAATTTGAATACCACTGATCTATATCATCACCATTCTATCTAATCAAAACAAAGACGACTTAAATAAAGCATAAAGTAAAGCAATCCTGATAAACAGCAGCAATGTCACTGCAGTCTTCACTCTCCCCCATAATCACCGCTCCTAATAAAGGTAGTGATAATGTCAGGCAGACATTTGCTCCGAAATCTGCCCCCACAGGTTATAAATGTACATGTCAGGCCTTTGTGAAGTTTGCCCTTTTGGCAGAATTAATGCAAATTCAGATAGAACTCAAAAACCGATCTCACTGACTTGGTCCATGACAGTTTTGCATGTGGCGAAAAAGGAAGAAAAAAAACTTCAATAAACAAAATAATCCATGCAGAAAATAATGCAGTCAACACATTAAACAAAAAAACAAAACTTGGGAGACGTATGTGTGGGAAAACATTTTGTTTTAAAAGCTTACAAATACACTCCATATTTTTACAGATAATATTTGCATGCAATGGGAGCAACTGAATATTGATGCGCATTTTAATTTCAATAGCACAGGTCTCGTGTTCGTTTTAAGCACCCCTTAACTAATCCCCTGCATTTTTTGTTTTACCGTGTGCATAACTTTATTTAAATTTTCATTTTATGATATTGCTAAGGCCATGATTAATATAATAAAACAAATCTGCAGCTGCACGGCTACAAGAAAAACTTTGCAATGCCAAAAAAGCACGATCTGTTATTTTCTTAATCATCTTCCCAGTTTTGATTAAATATATAAAGCGTTTATCTGTATTTCAGCTTTATAACTTTTTTGAGCTTTTATAAAAACAGAATCCACCAAAGGTTGAAATAAACCTGATTTATTTAAATATGAGCAGTAATGCACATTTAGTTAACCATTGCTAGCCATTCTGCTAGACAAACAAATGACATTAATGACAAGTGTTAAGGGCCAGTGTGACTGTCACAGTGCATCCCTGCTAGGGGGCAGAGCGGAGGCAGCCAGATCGGAAAGAGGCAGCAGGGCCTCTCCCAAAGCAAGGCAGAGTCAGGGCTAAACACACTTTTGGTCTGCGGCTGCCGAGAGTACAATGCAGCTGCTGGATTAAGCAGGCTAATTCTGCAGAGGGAGAGGGGAGAGCCGGGAAGAGGGAAGATTCAGCTGAGGAGGAGGGAAGGGAGGCTGAGGGAACGTAGACAAAACGCAGGGAAAGAAGACAGAAAGACAAAGGCACAGGACCACACCGGCACCAAAATCGGCGGAACATTTGGAAAGTGGCCCATGGTGGAATGTAGCCTCAATTGGCTCACGCCCCACCCCCAACACACCGACACCCATGGCATGGAAAGGGATGGAAGACGGAGAGGCAGAGAGCAGATCGCACACAGAGCTGGAGAAAATGAGAGAGGAGATAGCTGCAGAAAAGCCTAATGCGGGACAGAGACTGTACAGGACTACATACGAGTGTGAATACAAAGAAGTGAGGAGAGAGAGACTGCACGCACGTACAAAGAAGTGAGGAGAGAGAGACTGCACGCACGTACAAAG
>JABFDZ020000054.1:6787049-6799443 GCA_019775955.2 Pollimyrus isidori
CCCCCCCCCCCAAAGTTGTGCCTTGCCCTTCAAGTGTCCTGCTGCGGACTTGTTAGTATTTTCATTATCTTGCACGATTCAGCTTCAAGCCCCTATATATATACAGTCTGGCATTGTCTTCTAGAATCCTCTGGCTCTCCGTCAGAATTCTTCAGTATTGCTACGCTCTTGAAGCTTCAAACGGTCAGCATGGCCAGTGCTATGTGGTTCTTACTATGACAGGGACAGGGGTAATCTTGATTTCAATATTTGTAGGAACATTTTCTATTTTTTTATTGTTATTATTTGTTAGTTAGTCAAAGTTAGTCGGAGGAGGCTTGGCCCAAATCATGACTGATTGTTTGTTAAGATGCTCAAACTCTAATTGTAACAGTTTTTTTTGTAAACTTAACATGGCACACCAATATCTTTTCTTTTCACATCACATTTAATGCAAAATAATGAAAGAATTATCAAACAGGCACAATCATTCTTTCCAAATGTAGGGCCTACCACGATGTGCAGAGGGAAACATATTTTAATATGGAAAATCTAATTAGCCAAATCTTGCTATAAAAATGTTATTTGTTCTGTATGTGGGAATCCTTGTATGAATTGATGAACAATGAAAGGTTGTAAACTTCGGTCAGCTGACTGGTCTGAGATTTTCAATTCGAGACAAGTCTGCACACGCGTTTACATGTATGTAACAGTTTTATTACCTTGTAAGTAGTCTATATCGTGCCGACCGCTGTGCATTCGTGGTAACACGTGTGTAGTCTGTTTCCATCCGGCACCATACATGCTACTGGCTAACGTCGCTACTAAGGTTTGGAGTAATATAAATTTGCCATAATATTTCTTTCGCGACCTTGAAAATCAGAAAGCATGTGTGTCACACAAGATGCGTGTGAATTGGCAACCCTGACTGTGTGTTTGATGCCTGGCAGTGCGTGTTGGTTAGCAAAGAGCTGTTTGTGGGATGTTACTTCACAGATATCACGATGTTTAGAGACCGTACCGCTTAGAAAATAACAGAAAAATCGAAACGTGAATGTGGGGCTCCGAAGACGTTTCCATGCGTGTCATTGCTTACAAAGTCCACAAAAAGTGATAAATAGTTTTATTCTATATGACTTTCTCATCAGCGCAACCGAGTCTGGATTTGAACTTTGTTTCCGAAATTGGATGCACCTGGGAATATTTTGTTTCTTCACAGAAACTTAAACCGGACCTTTGATTCCTTTCCATTTTATTTATGATTGTTAAAGGTGATCAAATCTGTTGCTATTCAGGATGGAAAAGGAAAGTCCCCTTTTCGATAATCTCCTCAAACGCAACCGCATGAGCTTTGACGGGTCATGTGCATTTTTTAACCTACATCCTGACCTGTATATGATGGGTACACAAAGAACTTAAATTCTTAAACTTTAGTCCTGTAGATGCATGATCAAGGTTACTCTGAAGAACCTAATTATTTTGTTTGACATTTAATTAGACTTAATTAAAATGGAAAGCCTTGTCTTTCACTGAGGTTCTAACTTGGTTTCGTTTGTAAAATACCCGTGCCTTGCAGCTAGACTACAGTACACAGTAACTGCAGCATACAGTTTGATTAGGTTAAAATATGGAAACTTCATACGCGAATCAACCGTCAGTTCAAACTTATGAGACTATACTGCCGACCGCAGAAGTAGTGACCTGTCACAGTTTAGATGGATCTCGTTGTCATTTGAAGGATCAGGAATAAAATGTATTTAATTCTAATAGTTTATAGGTACACCTTATAAAAGGAACATTACATCTTATGACTTAGGTAGCCTACATTTCATTTGCTTAAAATAAAGTTAATTGGCAAGATTCGACTGGAATATTTGAGACTCTTCTGTAATTTACAAGCTATTACTATATTTTCATATATCGGATCACAAGAGCCGAATGATAGAACAAATGTAGCAAAACAGTGGGGCTTGTGACACAATGCAACGCAATAAATTAGGTATTTTAGACTGCGTATCATTCATTATCCAGAAACTGGTTTTTTACTGTTTGAACGCGTTAATTTACTGTAACACCTTTTATCGTTATATTTATGTTCATATGTTGATCAGTGGAGGCTAATGGAATTCGTATCTTAAAAGAACTTTTTAGCTATAAAACATTGTCCAAAGCACAACTTAGGCCTAAGCGTATTCGCCCACTTAGTGGACTTAAAGTGAATTTTAATGTGTTATATTAAAATGAGCAACATGCATAGGGTATTTGAATAATTCCCAGTGTTGTTAATAAAAATACTTTCATGCTTTACACTGAGTAAGCGAATGCTTTACACTGAGTACCTGGGAATGCCCTAATTCTTCACACAGAATTTAAACGTAAATTAACGGAAAATAATCAAGGCCACCTGATGTTAGTGCGCTGAGAAAAATCACGTGCTCACAAGATTAATCAGCTTTTATCATTTAAAAATATCTCGTTACAGTTCTCAGTTAATAATTTATAATATGATTCAATATATAATCATATATAGATATAACCGAGTCACAAGTTTTTTTTCTTAATAAGGTGAGTCTATTTTACCCTGCGACTTCCAGATATGCAGTTAGTAAAGATCGACAAAAGGGAGTATTTATTTTGACTGTGACATACACAAATATTTATTTTGCGACATGATCGATGGAGGCCACATGCATTAAATTATTTATTGCAGTCAACAGATATTTGTATTAATAGGTGGAGGAATATATGGTAGCCTATTACAATTTAATATCTGGAAAAAGTTGTACCTTTCACAACCAAAAGATACCTTGGTCGTCTCATTTAATTGGTTTAAAGTGGGAGAGGTATACGGAAATGGCAGCGATTTCCGTTTGTTTGTTTGATTGTGGCCGTAATTGCTAGCTTTCATTGTGGAGTCTCGGTCTCTTATGCCATTATTTCCAGTTCCACTTGGCCAGCGAGGGCCACAGAACTAATTTAGCAGGACCTCGTCAACTTTTCCAAAAATTAATTGCTGGACTGTTATTTCTCTCATCGTGAAGAGAACAACAAGCGGTGGCATTGTAATATGAATTTAAGAGACAAAAAGAATAACTACAAAACCACTGTAAAATATTTGGGATAAAAAGCCATAAATAATTTGATCTTGCTATGCGAGTATCGTGTCATGCCATTGGGCAATTCGTTTTGGCTATATTGTTCTGATTTGCATATTTTGGTTGTTATATCGAAACAAAACTAAATGAACAATGATCCACATTTCACATTGTTTGTAATAATACTACGCCTAATTTATTCACGTGTTTTGCTGAAAAGCTAATTAAACTATAAATAAATGAACTTCAATTAGTATTCTGGGTTTAATTAAAATGGATATTTCTGATAGTTGTACTGTGTCTTATAAATTTGAATATTTTGGCTTGGCAATGTGGACTTCTTAAAATATAAAGCCAATCACTGAGAAATAGTATAATGGTCAGAATTAATTGTTAAAGCAAAATACAGGGATGGAGTCTTTACAAATAAATTACCATGTAAAATTGAAGATCTGTAGGCATCATAGACGTCCAAACGCATTACTATAAAATACGTTCTTCTGAGTCTTAGGTAAAAAGACATTGAATAACCTAAGAATCGTGAGGATATTTTCATTAACAATTAAGCTGAGTATTACAATATTGGCGGGAAAAATCTAAGACAAACGTTATGACACCGAGTTTTGGTATAATACAACTGGTCTATTAGTACAGAATGTTAACATTCACGCTAACGCGTGGATTAAACATAAAATACGGCTCAGTAAAGTGAGATTAGGCTAAAGTAAAACTAAAAATAGGTATTTCTGGGAGTACTCTATGGTATTAACGTGCATGTGCACACCCATATGTATAAATGCATATGGAAAGTATTTCAGAATTAGATAGTTCATTAAAAGTTATGTTACTCGCACTATTGTCTGAGCTTAACGAGTTCTATTCTTGGAATAAATAAATTTTGCGAATCTGGAAGTGAACAAAGCGCACGTGCCAGAATTCGTTAACAACTGAATAAAATAGTGAAGCATAAATGACAGGGTTGGTCTCTATACCTACAAACATACGCGCTCTGGGTTCATGCTACCCTGCACTGGATGAGAAGTTCAGAAAGACGAAGGATCCTGTGACAGGGATAAAATAAAATAATCAGTAGAAAAATAAAAAGGATCCAGCGCCGGCGGTGCTTGAACCCAGTCTAACAAGTGGCACAGATTCCCTACAGGTAAAATAACGTGAACACGCATCTGTAATAGAGACCCCCAAGGAGGCAGGCCTGATAGAAAGGGTTACATACCTTGATTTGAGCAACAGCTTTTCAATACTGAGCGAAACTCATAAAAGTAAACCTGAAACATTCCTCTTCAGAGGTCTTATTTAGGCGATTTTTATTACTTGGAATAGGATAGGAGTTGTCAATACGCCCAAACATTCTTAATAATATACCAAAACATCATACAATTCTGATAATCTTAAATTCACATGAAATCTATTAAATTTATGATGATTGCTAATGCATGAATATTTTGTAAAACCCATTGAAAAAACGGGTTGTTGACCTACAGGTAGGTCTATAGTATTTTGCAAGGCTTAACGCCTAAGCGTGACCATTAGCCAATATTGCATGTTTGTGTTATAATGAGCTGCTACGGAATTACAGGAATAGTCAACTGGATATGAGAAAAACAATGAAAGTCTTCGCATTCAACTTTGCCGTACACGAGAAAACGGTCCACGCTCTTAATGCAACCTAAAAACTGTTAAGTCAAGGTAACATTTAATTTAAGATTAAAACGAAGCAAGAGCTCTGGAGCTCATCGGAACATAATGCAACACGGCGAGCTTTGTCACTGCAACATGCCTAAAACAGCAGAACATCCTCGTGCTTCCTGCTCGTCTCAGGGTCAGGTCGGGCGCAGGACACAACAGCAAAATGAAGAGAATCATTTGTCTCGGTCTATTGTTCCCAGCACCATTGTGAACGCGTACTCTATAAAGTCTGCATCTCAAATTGTCTGTTATGTTTGTTTCCATTGACGTTTTTCCACTTTTTTGTCAAAGTGTACATTGCTATTGTGGCCAGATCAATAGATAGATCATTTAATGGTACGATTTCAGTTCCACTTTTAACCATTCTGAACTAAGGGACAACGGAGATAACCTTTACACGCGAATGCTGTCTTACTCATTTTAGTGATATGTATTATACAATGCGAAAGAAGCCGACCTTATACAGCACCTAATCTTATAATTTAATATCCGTAAAGCCGGCTATGATATGGCAAAAGAATATTTCCATTGAATACTACTCACTTGATTGACTGATAACACTTTTTGTTATTTTTGTAGATATTAAAAGAAAAAAATGTCTAGTAGTATACTAACTCAAGCGCTTGATTCATGCCTCCTTTGCCGTGCAGAATACTTTCCTTAAAGTGGTAAAATTAAAACCGAAAGAACTGTCACCCTCAGCACCGTGAGTGTAGCTGTAGCCTAATAGTTGATTCTTGTATAATTAGAGTTTAAACTTAGTGAGAAATGCAATATTTCAATGCATTTGTCCCATTCACCTTGCAGAGGCTCATTTAGTGCCATGAAACAAGCTAAGAAAATAAAACTCTAATTAAAATTCCCCCGTCCGTTTATTTGGGAGTATGCTCAGTTTGTCAATGTCATTGAATTTCACACTTTTCATTTAAACACAAGTACGTGCTACATAAATAATCAGATAGTCTAAATAATAAAAATCAAAAGTTAGTTCAAAATAATTTCTTTATTCAGTAAACAGAACGAGCAAGTTGTGTAACATGTTATTTTTACCTCACTTATTTGTTTCTTACCACACATACGAGAAAACCTCATCAACACATGTAAACCACTAGCGCATGTGAGTATCGGAAATAGGCCTTAAAAAACAGGCAGTAAGTTTAGTAAATGAAGTTTAGTTCGGTAACAGATGTCAGACCGCGGGTACAGCTTCCGTGTCTGATGGGAAGCTCGGAGCTTCTGATACAGGAGCAGGGCACGGGCGCACGTCGGTAGCGGTCCTTCACTTTCCTAATCATTTCACGCTTCTTTCAGAGCTTTTTTTCCACCTAAAACGTTTAGTTTCAGCTCACTGAACACTTGCAACAGCGCGACAGGGAGCGGAAGATTCGAATTATTTCAATCCATAACTTGCCAAAAGCCACTGTTAAAAAAGAGAAGGAAAATTGTTCTTTTTATTTTTTTACTTATCCGTACTAAGTCCTCTCACAGGCATGGAAACAGAGCAAAGGGGCACGTCGGACAGACAAGGCAGATCAGGTAGGAAAATCCTTATACTTTATACGTACAAAAGGCTGCATACAAGACTCAAGGTGGCGTGAAAAATAACAGTAGTCCCTGCATAAACAATGCGCTAAAGAAACACTATCGATATTATCCATGCTAGATTTTTATATCATAAATGGCGAATATGCAAATAAAATATGCTAAAACAAAACTGAAAGACTTGCTACCGTTAGGTAATGTTTCCCGAAATATTAGTACATCGTTGGTAGCTTTAATTGCATTAGGCTACCGTACGTATTTTGTTAATGTCATTTAGTATAGGCTAATCTTTGTCCGATGCGCAGATACTGCGATATCATTGCAAAGAAACAATGTGGTAAAAGGCGCTTCACCTGTAATTTGTATTTTTCCTTTGCACTGCTTCTTTTTCCGCTGTAGATCTATATCAATGATTTTTGACATATAAACTCTAGTTTCAGGTCCTGATTTTTTTTTATTTGCCGAATTCTGTTCTTTTAACTTCAAACGCTTGTCAAAGTTTTGCTGTGTTTTGTTAAATTATTATCGAACTATACGTAGTTTTCCGGCGATCAGACAGTAACCAATGATGGGTTAGGTTTTAACAACTTAAGTGACAAAAGAAATATTACCACTGTAATGCACCTTAAACTGGGAAATAGTAACGAACGTCGTAGTGCGCTATAATTTTATCAGGCAATTAAGATAGACTGTGGTTTATTTTATGTCCAAAACGCCCGTGATCAGGCTTGCTCAAAAACCGGCGGGAAATTTCGAAACCTTTCCAAACAGTTACACTGTATACATTAGCTACACGTAAATACTTGTTATTCATTCAGTATATAATAATAACAATAATAATAATAATAATAATAATAATAATAATAATAATAATAATGTTATTTATTTGTTTTGCTGCAGAAATATTGCTTCGTATTCACGTTACTTTTAGTAGGCCTGACTTCCATGTTAGGCCAATCAATATATGTATGTATTCTCTCTCTTAATTCATCATTGTCAAAGTTGTAAAGTGGGTGTCTGGTCCTCGGGGTGTAGCTCCATGCAACAAGTTTCTCAGCATGACTGCATGCGGCCAGGGATCCCTTCGCTTTAACGGCAGGGCTTATAATTAGGGGACATTAAAACGCGCCATTGAGTCACACAATGGGGTAACATACAGTTTCGGTTTTTTTTCTCTCTCAAGGTCGGCATTGGTAAAGTGTCAGTGTGCTGTACGGTGATGTTTTTGTCCAGAACTCACACCTTAAATTACAGTAAACCATCAGTGGAGTTTAAAGTATGTCAACCGTACATTGCCCTGCTTATTAACTTATTTTTTCATTACTATGGAAAAAGTATACTTAACGTTTTAGACACAAACATGCTGCTTTATCTTATATATCTTATATAATTATACAGTAGGTAAATATTATCTCAAGTTTTCTGGACCTCTTATACTCCCTGGCCTGCTGAATTTAAGGATGCGCCGTATCACCATTTTTTTCTCATCATTTGGACACTTTCTCACAAGACAGAAAATCGTATGTGAGCTTTATTCACAATGAGACTGCACATAAATGCAAATAATCCCTAACATTCATTACCCTGCATGTTATGCTTAAACAGAAATAAATAGGGATAATATAAATAATGCTGCAAAATCATTAAAAACAAACCAATAAAACACAAATCGTTTAAAAGTAACAAATCGTGTCTTCCGATTACGAATTCTTTAATACCGCCGTTCCTGAGGTACTGGTCCAGCATGTGCGCGGATTGGCCTTACCAAGACTCAGCAGTGATGGACAGGGGCCCTTTGCTACCGGTGCTGTATTTCGAGTCATCGCCCTTATAGCATTCTCTGACCCGTGAAATAATTCATAGAATTGTATACTTACAGAGCTTGTTCTGAATGTCGGACCCACTCCATTTTACAACGAACGATTATACCTATACTCTCCAGCGACTGTCGGCGTGGTTTATAAGCTTCAGGCGCCGCGGTGAAAGCACAGAAGGAAAATTAACCCTGGACGCCAGGGATTTGGCCAAATAACAAATATTACGCCTTCTGCAAACAAATTACTTATTTTGTAACCGTCTTAATTAAAACGAGCCTTATGCATACAAAGTAAACATAATTTGTGAACGTTTTGCAAATTAATAGGGAAATCGATGTGTTTATAGATTTAATATTTTTTTAATTATGCGGCTGTGTTAATTTAATTTTTTTAACTTACAAATTTGGCCTTCATTAACCTGAAATGTAGTATATATATAAATAAACTGAGGTAATAAGGAATTTCAGAATAAAAAATATGTGTATTTCATTGTTTTCACTATTGCTATGCGTATAATAAAATCTGGATGCATGTTTTATTAATATGTTTCTTGCTTTCAGTAAGGATTTTACAACAACCGGGCGTTGCAAGCTAATTAATTGTTTCGTTTTCTCTTCCAAATTCTGAAAATCAAAAAATTGCAACTAATAGATAATAACATATAAACGGGCGAGTTTAATGTACACGTTAACACAAAGCCCTATCTTACAGGATGTATTTAAGTGGGCCTAGTCTCTCAGTTTTATGACCCTGTTCACTAGCGATTTAGGACCAAGGATTTATTTATGCAATTCCACTAAAAACAGATCATGCTATCCTCAATCTAATCTGAATTTAATATTACAATACTAAAGATTTTTTCAATTCAATTAAAAAAATATAAATATCGGCGTTGTTACTTATATCTTACAGGCTAAAGTTTCGATTCAATGAGCTTTTGTTTCGGCTATATGTGTGCATTATTAAAAATATATTTTAGTTGTTTTCATATTAATCATTATGATTTTATGATCTCAATGCAAAGAATACTAATCTAGATTAGGCCTACCTTGCAAGGTGTATTTTCATGAACAATGTTTATGTTACAGTTAGGTTATAATGAATCCATCTGCGAATAAAAATTATTAGGCCTATGTGTGTATTACCCAGCCATACGTTTACTTATTTTAAGTTAATATCAAAGCAAATTTACTTATCTATACAGTTCAAATTCATCAGTGTATCTTTTTTATACAGTCTTTCGTTGCCCAGGTCTGTAATTACCATTTTCTTGACATCGCATGCCTGATAAATGTACAGAAAACGATTATTGTTATTATATGGATTATAATAATGATGATATCATTTCGTTTTATGAAGTCGTCTTCATTTTGGAAATGGTGTAAAGATTTGGAGTTGTAGTTGTGTTACGGGGGCGCGAGGCTACACCAACTCTAATTTTGACAGATGACGGGCGCGATAAGGTGGTTGTATAGTGTGGGATTTGAACCAGGTACATCTGGAAACGCTTGCTAAAATGTTTTCGTTTATTTTACTGGAGAAAAAAAATAAACCCAGTATGTGATTTTTTTTCCACGTCCGTTCGTTCACTCCTAGCAATGACAGCATTTTTAAATCGTACGTGTTCGCCCCCTAGTGGCATCCGCTGTTGCTCGTCGTACGACCTGCACCTAATTCTGAACAGGTGAACCCAAGAACATGGAAAGAAACAAATGTTAATTCAATCCCTTGTTTGCACATGTATTTACATGTGGCCACAATGAAATGCCGTCTCTGTTGCTCGTAAAAAAGCAGTTGTTAAATTGTATCACCCAAATACAGCAGAGCAAAACTGACCTTTTCCTAATGTTACTACCTTCGAAATAGAGAATGTATAAAGTGTTTTCTGCAATTGTCTCGGTTGTTTCTCAATGTTCAATTGAGCGGTCAATGTGGGGAAAAACACAAATTGCAAGAATTTTATTCTGAAATCGGCAATAGATCGAAGTGTTTCTATTAGGCCCAATATAAAGGATAACATTTGCATGGGTGATAAACATAGTATTTGTGATATTTTCACAAATATATTTTATTATAATATTTTATTATGGCGCAGCAGGAAATATCTTGCTTGTTTAAAGTTACGTAAAACTGTGATAAAATTTCTTTTTTAAGGGCTAAATATTAGGTGCATTTAGGCATGAAAGATACAATATTAAGCAATGTACAGTAAAAGCATGTTTATTCTTTGTGCCCTGTATTCTTATCTAGTTAGTTACTACTAATATTACTAGCAATAATAATAGTAATAATAATAATAATAATAATAATAATAATGATGATGATGATGATGACGATGACGATGATAACAATACTTATGTTATGTTATTGTCTTATTATTATTGTCATGTTGATGTTTTTTATATAGTATAGTATTGTTACCTTTTTACATATTTAGGCTTATATATTTTACACATAGAGAGGAAATATAATACCCACAAAATATAAGAAATTATAGTTTTGAAAATTAAACGTGCTTAATCAAAATTTCTTTCTGTAACTAGCCTGTAACAAGCTTTATTTGCGTATTCACTAAAATGTTTATTCTATCTTTTGGTTTCTGATTGAGTTTTATAAATTTGCATATATTTTCAGTTGCATTGAATATGTGGTTGTTTGTGTTGCAAACATGTCTGCAAACATGTATTCCAATAACGGGCTATTCGGTATTTCGTAACTTTCTTGTTTCTCGCGAGGCTATTGATAATTTTATCATCCAGCAATATTGCACGATGTTTTTGAGGTTTACTATAGATTTAGAAATGTAATGTTAGCTTAACAATACATAAAGCTGGCCGGCGTGGCTTTTTCTCTTTCGACTGAAAGCAGATAATTTGCCCCAAACCCGCCACCATACCAACCCCTCGTTTATCAATGAATAATTTATACAACACGCAGCTCACTCACGAGACTTGCGATGACCAATCAGTTTTGGCCCCGCCCTTATCTATTAGTGCTTATTTCGCGTTGGCTCTCACGGTCGCGCTTCTTCCTGATTGGCAGCAACGAGATATTACAGGCTCAGGACGGCGCTGGAAGGCTGAGCCAGTGGCGCTGTCCACATCAGGTCCTGAAATATGCTGTGTTCGCTATGGCTCCGGCTCTACCTTGAGGCACAGCAACACAAACTGCATTGCTATTGTACTTCACCGCGGGAATACCTTCATGAGGAATGGTAAACCCTGAATTTTACGGGTGTCCACGGCAGTTGAGCATTCCTCCATAGAGCATGAGCCACGCAATTTGGGGGGGTCTGATGTTAGAAAACTGGAAACAATTTTCAAGTTTGATCTGTACAGTTCCTCCGGACTGAATGCCAGTTTTACAGTTTACCTGAGAAAAGTGCTTCGAATTAATTTTTAAATGATTATTATTATTATTATTAAATATTGATTTTGTTTTACTATTTCCTGACAGTTTTAATTTTTTCTTTTTTTTTTGCAAGTCAAAGTGTATCTATTTCTTTTCTTTGTTTTCCCACTCTAAAATGCTTAAAACCATGTAAAAGTGCCAGAATGAGAGAGGAAGAGCAGCCATTTGGCCCAGCACACTGATGTTTTCTTTTTTTTGTTTTGTTTTTGGGCAGTCGGTCACCTTTGGCTGCCTGCCTCTACCCATTCGGGGGGGGCATAGACAACATCAGAGGAGAACAGAGCCTCCACATTAGAAATATTACCTTTATTTTTAAAATTGAAATCACGGGGAAAATCTTTACATTTTTTTTTCTTTTCATGACTTCAGCAAACAGCCGAAATTTTTAAAGGAGTTTACACTTCCCAGAGTGAAATATCGAGACGTTTTGCATTATTTTTGGAAAATATTTTACAATATTTTTTTGCAAAATTCACTTTAAGTATAAATATAAATGTATTTATAAATTCTCACTTGTTTGGCTATTTGTTGCATTTTGAAACAGCCTCGCTTAGCTGAACTGGGCTTGTGCTTTCTGCACACGAATCGGAAGCACCAATGGAAATACACTGTAAACACGACCCGTTCGCAGCCATGCACAGTAAGTGATGCCTTTGATTCATATAGCGGGTCTTTTTTCGTTTTGCAGTTTTGGGGGGTTAGGTCTATGTCATATAACTATGTCTCGCTTTAAAATAATATCTGCCGCTGTACTCGACGGTTTCCACGTAACAGGGCGCTTTGAAACTTTCTAGTTAAGGACAGTATATTTCTAATAACCGAACCAGCGAGTGTTGCCTTGGC
>JABFDZ020000054.1:6799519-6811394 GCA_019775955.2 Pollimyrus isidori
CTGAAAAAGAGAGCAGGTGCAACAAAGCATGAAATAAAATGAACCTGGCGTACTGTTGACGTGAGACAAACATTGGCTACTGTCTTAAATCGCATTACTCTTCCTACGACGCTGATCAATTGATTACTGTTACTAGCAACTCCTCACTCCTCGCATATTGTGACGAAGGGCACCGGCGGTGTCGCTCTCCTTAAACCCGTAACGCTTCTGTGGCTAAGAGCCGGATCGATTCAGCGCCGGGCCCCTTGCGTCCGGCGGTTAACCTCAGCCTTAAGTCGAAAAGGCCTCTCCGGTTTCGTGATGCTGTCAACGGTAGTCACACTTGTCTCGCAGCCGCTTATTGTGTTGTGTTCAGTGTATTTCTCACGTTGCAATGGATCGTTATTTTAACCGGTATTTTCCACACAAATGTACGACCCCAATTTAGAGATTGTTCAGTGTTTTTTAAATGTATTGTGATTATGCTGATTATGCTGGTGACGTTAAGTATTATTATTATTATTATTATTATTAGTAATAGTAGTAGTTGTAGTAGTAATAGTAGTAGTGGTAGTAGTAGTAGTAGTAGTAGTTGTTGTTGTTGTTGTAGTACCTAACCCTAATTAACCTTATTAATGGTTTAAAGTAAATATGTTATATTAGACTATACAGACTGCGGATCTATATTTTTTCCTTGTCAATGTGCATTTGTGGGCTATTTATTGCTTTATTATTATTATTATTATTTTACCTGAATATGAGGAACGATTCGCTGGTACACTTTTATTAACGACAGAAGTACCCCGGCAAAGTAACCGCTGCGCGAGTTAAATGCTGAATTGGACATGGAGGGTTTTAAAATGCTGTCAATAATCCCATTCCTTCATGAGCTCTCTGGTCGGCTGTAGTAAAGCTGGAAAGAGGGAAACAACGAATAGTGATAACAGGCCTTTTGAAACAGTAAATTTATCAACAGATTGGAAAGACCTGTCACTCTTATTCAATGTGACGCAAATCTACACGCTTGATTTGCGCTGGCGACTGAGAGGGTCTCTTATATGTGGTGAATGTTTCACTTTCAAGTAAGAAACATTAAATGTCTTTAATTTAAAATAAATTAATATTATAACGTATAATTCATGTGAATACTAAGTCATTTATAACCTGGATCGAAGAAGGTTTATATTCTTATTGTATCTGCGGCTGACTAATTTATCATTTAGAGGTTATGTTTTGTAGGTAATTTAAAATTAGCTCCGGAACCGGACAGTAGATTTTTACGTTTGATTATGTCAACAGACTATTTGAAAATGTAAATTGCATAGGTGAAAAATAATTTCTTCCGGAAATATTCCATACAAAACACTTAAAATATCAGTAAAAATTCTGGAATATCAAGTTTTATTACTGTCTATAAATTGTCTATATCCGATTAAGTAGGCCAAATTCAGACAAATTTTCCCGCTTTTTATAAGCAAAAGTGAATGACTCACGCTTTAGTGCGTCGTATTTTTAGCCAGTACGTTGATAGTGGTATTTCGAAAATGGTGTTAATTTTTCCATGTTTTTCCAGACAGTAAACGCAAGAACTACTTTACAGTCACACGGGATCTCATTATTTTTACGTAGCGGCGAGGTTGATTGACTCCCGTCTAAATGAAACTCCAACTTCTTACGTGTGTTCAAACATTATTTTGTGCCAATATTTCTTATTTAGTTATTTGCTTGCACAGGAAGGAAAAAATGATTGCTTTTAATACGACGGGATGTTATCCGTCCTTTCATCCATCCATTGCATCCATCCAACCATTCATCTTTTAAATGCTTATTACGCTCTTTGTTGATTGTATTGCTGCCGTATCTCTGGCGTCCCTAGGTTACATTATTCTTGACCTTGATGTTATTTTGCGGCTGTAATGTTAATACTTATGATGTAATTTAAATGTAAAGTTTTTGTATATTTTTGTTTGTTATTTCAGTTTTGCGCCAAAACATCGCTTAGTCGTTGCGCGTGTTCTTTGGATAAAAGGTGCAGCCTTGCCTGGCACGAGCATACTGTAGGTCTTTTTATGTCGACATTGTTATGAAGTGGGAGAAAGTTGTAGAAAAAGTTTTTCTTGTTTGCTTGGCGCTGGTTTTCATGTTGAATCTTGACAGCGTTGGTGTAAACTCATCGTCCTTCCGTTTACATCGCGCTACTTCATTCCATGTCATTATCTTACTCTTGCTGTTATTTTCGCCTCCCGACGTAACGTTTACGATTTGGTATACGGTGCACTGACTGCAGACACCGAGCGTCACAATATCGTGTCAGACGTACTTAAGAAAACTATGAAACATCCCTCTGACCCGCATTTTCCACACTCGATTCAAATTTAAAACCAAAAAGGGGAAACGATAATATAATTTCCCGCATAAATGGAAATGTTTACCTGCCGTGAATCTTTCGGGCACGCCACCAAATTTAGGGATTTGTTAAGGCAAAATAAAACGGCTTTCTTGAACAATTTTATAACCGCACAAATGATAATTTTATCCAAGTAAATGGCTGCCGTTGGTTATAATTCCGGACAGAATGTTTTTAATTATGTGTAGTAGTCTCTGAGTATTAAACAAAACGTATAACAGATAACGACAGCCGAGATGAGGCATAGCCTAGCATGTGAATGGGAACGCTTACAAATGTTTTTAGCTTTGCATTTATGAATAACTGCGTTTTGTCGTATAATAACAGAATGTCATGGTCCGCAGATCAGCTTTACAACCAATGGGGCAGAACATGTGCGTCCATCCAGATGTTATGGCACTTTCTGTCTTCCACTGAGGACATACGGCTCGCCTCCAACATCATTCTTCAAATGAAGTGTCTGTGCAAAACATTATTCTTAAAACATTTAACACACCAAGTGATTGCCAATTTATTTATTTAACCGTAATTCTATGGGATGACCTCAGTAGGTCTATTTCAAGCTTTATTTAGAGAAATTTACATTAAGCGTCTGCTTTATTGAACTAGTAGCTGAATAGCTGTAATGGTCAGAACCGGGCAATTGTTTTGAAACTAGCTCTGCCGGAAACGCAATGGAACCGTTTACAAATCCAGTTTGAACTCTGATTTGCTCACAAGTCAGTAATAGATATAGAATGAATGAATTAAAGTTTCTAATTGCTTTAGCAAGTTTGCCCAAAATGTCCGCTCATCTCTGCGGAACATCGAACAAAAGATGCTTTTGCCGTTCTATTCACAGCACAAAGACAGATTTTGCAAAGTTGTTTTCATTAAGAATCAGATTAGATATTGCATGTAAATTCAATAAAAGTTAATTCTGTGGTTTATGATTCTGGGGTCTTGAATATCACTGTGTTGAAGGTCTGTGGTCCAGAGAGCCAGGTGCATTACTCTTCTGCTGCCCCCCCCAGCGTGCCTATGTCATCAGACCTGGAGGCGTTAACAGCTGCACCTTCCTAAGTCTCTTAAGTGGTTGTTTCTGCTGGAGAAATTGATGTCTGCCTGTGCCCTGTTTGTGTGACCTCTTCCTTACCTCAAGCATAGAAGTAGCTCTTGAGCTAAGAGGAGCTGAGCTTTCTTCGAATCCCATATCGCCATATAAAACCATGTTAAAAGCACTATAAGGCATTTTAGCGTCTATGTACTTTGTTATTATATACAGGATAGCTATTATCCTCAACGGTGTACAAATATGTAAAGTGTAAAATTGGTGTAGATATGGTAAAATCATATTTAACACTTGCAACATTTACATTTTGTGTTTATGTGATTACTTGGCACTGTATGTTGATTTTATATCGCACTATATAATAACTATTTGCATATTTCTTTGTCTTTGAGGCTCCTCAATTTGTATTTTTGTTTTGGGCTTAATTTGTGTTTGCTGGAGCCCAGAATGACCTGCAGAGTAAGATTTCCATTACATAGTAAAGATGACTGTTTACTGTGCCCATGATTTAACTCTGGAATCTGCGGTTTGACACCTTTTCCTCAATGAACTCTGCTAGGATTTTAGTGTCGTAGGTAATCTGGGCATCAACAGATATTTGCATAGGCCTAAATTACAAAAGCATGAACAATGTGTAGCTCACCTTTGTATTGTGTCCCATAATCTACATGTGAGTCATTTTAGCACAAAGTACTTGAATTTGGCTATTTAAAAATGTTTTTTTAAAAGTGTGTTTAGTTGATATCACTGTAATCATCCTGTGGTAGGTCATACTCTACAACTGCCAGGCTAAGCAATGTCTTTGTCAGATATGACCACTAGAGGCAGTACTTATCCACATGAAACTCAATCATCAGCACCGGAGACTGAGGTGCAAGTAGAGTGAAATGATTTGATCTCCAGGGACAGTGATGTTCGATTGTTATTCCATGCGTTGTCTTGAGCAGGAGAAAAAAACAGGTGTCCCTGCGCTCCTCCTTCTATCTCTGATCAGTTAACAAAAGGCCTCTTATTAATTGCAAAGCAATTATTGGCATATTTGCATAATGCAATATTATAGTTGGGGTTTATCAAATTAATTGTCACAAAAAGGGATTTTTGATAGTCTTGCAAAGTACCTTTGAATAATTATGAATTGTATTATTTTAACAGGGGGTTTCCTTATTAGTTTATTGAAAGTTAGCATCTCGAAAGTGCACAAGGATGCTGGTTTCAATGGAGTACCCACATCATGCCTCCGCTTTCCCACAGGACACGGCGGGGTGAACCAGCTGGGTGGGGTCTTTGTGAATGGGCGCCCCCTGCCAGACGTGGTGCGCCAGCGCATCGTGGAGCTGGCACACCAGGGCGTGCGACCCTGCGACATCTCGCGGCAGCTCCGCGTCAGCCACGGCTGCGTCAGCAAGATCCTGGGCAGGTGACACCTCCCACGCCTCCACGCCGCTCGCAGGATATACCCCCATATCTACGCTGAACACCCTCACAATTGCCCCTGATGGGACTGCGAAGCAGGCTGGCCGCATGAATCCTCCACCGGGCCGATCAGGCGGCATAAAAGCGGAGCCTGGCCGCTGAGCCACAGTCACTATAAATCGCTGAACGCAAAATTAAATATTTCCGCTGCGGGGAACAGTTTAGCATAAGGTCATCACTTTTTTATTACTGGGAGCCTGGGCACTTTTAAAACCTGAAAAGGGGAAAAAAAAACTCCCCATTCTGACTTTATGCTCCATATCTAGATCTCTGGCTTAGAATCTTCAGAATCACTTCCGATGTTGACTGGACTGTCCTTCTCAGATCTGGGAGCAGCTAGTAATGGCTTTCATTTTTGGTTGCTCTTGGACATTGGCGCAAATCCGGAACATTGGGCCTTTCAGAGGCTGAGTGGCAATGCTGAAATTCGTATTAGCTCAGCTGGTTAAATATGCTTTTGTGTCGAGGGATGTGAACGAGGATGTTTGGTTGTCTCAGGGAGGCAGTGCGTGTAACTGTTCTGTTATTGTCCCGGACTGTGTGTGTCATTGAGTTTGATTTACATGTGTGTACATGTGTGTGCTTGCTAGGTGGGTTATGTGACTGTTGATGTGTGTGGGGCTCGGTCGGGCTTGCAGCCAGGGGGTCAGCGATGCGACAGGCACTGAGGTGGCGGGATAGGGCCATCCTACCCTGAGCCCTGGCGTACTTGTCCCAGGGTCGGCCTCCATTGAGTTACCATCTTCCTGGCCCTCGCAGACCCGGGGTCCGGGAACCCCCCTCTGTCCGGGCAGTCCTTTCAGTTCCATTCTGTATTTTACAAGTAATTACATTCACTTCACCACCTGGCCAGAGTGTGATCTCTAGACGAGGAGAGAAAGTCACAGGATCCCAAGTTCTAGAAAATGACCACATGTATCCAGTCACGAGAAGGAGTCCAGCAGAACCAGTTCTTTAGCCGGTCTTATCCCCATCTTCCCATCGCGCCACTACAGATACTATGAGACCGGCAGCATCCGTCCGGGGGTCATCGGCGGGTCCAAACCCAAGGTGGCCACACCCAAAGTCGTGGACAAAATTGCGGACTACAAGCGGCAGAACCCCACCATGTTTGCGTGGGAGATCAGGGACAGGCTGCTGGCTGAGAGAGTCTGTGATAACGACACTGTGCCCAGTGTCAGCTCCATCAACAGGTACGTGCCGCGCCTTTCAGCCCCAGCATCCAACACAATTCTAGCTGTACTTTTCTGTTCTGTTATGAATTTATTTGTGTTCTCCGGTATTATTTATAGACATAGACCCACACATACAGTACATCCCACACCCTCATTACAACATTACATTTAATTATTGAGCAGATTCTTTTATCCAAAGCAACATGTGATTAAGAGAGCGGCGTCTGCCGGAGCAGTCAAGGGCCAAACGCGTGATTTGAACAGGCAACGTTCATTACTGTAGTTCTGAACCAACATACTCACTGCAGGTGTAATTGCAGAATGAACAGAGATGATTGTCAGCAACAAGCATTTCCACATCTCCTGCCTCCCTGGAGCACAGTGAGATCACCAGTGTCCCTCTGTCTCATCTTGTAGGATCATCCGGACTAAAGTGCAACAACCTCCCAACCAGCCTGGCTCTCACAACATAGGTAAGGGGCAGTACACAGAGCACACTCTGTGTCCTCAAACCAGAGGCAACAGACCATGCGCAGTCCTTCTAGGCATTCTCAAAACACAAACAAAAGATAATACACAGTCCATCTCTGTGCCGTCAAAGCACAGATGATAAATAGAACACGGCCCATCTCTGTCTTCAAAGCACAGACAAAGTACAACATACAATCCATCTCTGTGCCATCAGAGCCCAGACAATAGACAACACACAGTCCATCTCTGTGCCCTTAGAGCACAGACAATAGACAACACTCAGTTCAGCACAAGTGTTTGAAGTCTAGTTGAATCTAATAAAACTTCACCGGCACTGGCAGGGACCTGGAACCGGAGCTGGGTCCCATGAAGACAGTTTAGGGAAATACAAAGAGAACTGGATCTACTGATGCCGCTGTGCATATGTGTAGCATCACTGATGCATTTCCGGCTGATTCCGTAGAGATGGCATTATGCATGCGTGATGGGGAGAGCTGCAGGGGGACGGGGCTGTAATGGACTCCCTTCCGAGCGGCATGGGTTTTCCCGCAGCGATCTCCATCATCGCAAATCAGCCCTTAATCTAAATTAATTTCACACGTGCGGCTTAGCGAGTTTCGTACTTTTTGGGATTATAAAGATAGATGGCTTTCAGGGCGATATGGAAAATTGAAATTTAAAATCCCAGACAAAGCGGTGGTGTCGGGAGAATGGAGGCACCGGGGGGTGGGGGGGTGGGGGGGTGGAGGCCTGCTACCTCGTTAACAGAGAATTCTCTTCTCAAATCAGGTAATTGAGGTAATAAATCAGGGGATGAAAGGACATCCGTTTATTCTGTTTTCCACGTCATTAGTCAGGAAGCCAGGATGAATGTGTTTTATCTGTCACAAAGTGACTTGCGGTTCCCCATTTGATCCAGTTAGTTGTGAGGAGCTTCCAGGTGGACGGAGGCCAGTATCTGTATTATTGTCATGTGACTTCAAATGACCAATAAAAGCACTGCTAAAAACACGGTGCTCCATTGGCTAGCAGCGTTGACTGCTTGTTCCCCTAGCGGTCTGTCAGGAAACATGTCCGATTCTGAGCGTGTACGAGCACCTGTCTCTGTCCCCCATCCCCCCCCCCAGCGTCCACGGCGACGGTGACTCAGGTGTCCAGTGACGCGGCCGGCTCCTCCTACTCCATCAGCGGCATTTTGGGAATCAGCTCTGCCGACGCCGGCAAGCGTAAGAGGGAAGAAGGTACGGCCCCTTCTGTTTGTACGCATCCCTTGCAGACAGTTGTTTGTTTATGGCGTGATGACAGTGGTCTCTCCGTGACCCGGGAGTTGAGGAGCCTTCGCTTGAGTCATGCCAGCAAGCTGTTTCACACCCTGGTCCCCCGGGGGGGCAGACTGAAGTATCAGTTCCTGTGCAGCTCTGAGCATGCTGCCCTCACTCCCTGGGGCCGACCCGCCGCAGTAAACAGGAAACAGATCTTCCCTTGGTGTCAGCGTATGTGAAGCGTGCATGGCGGTCAGCGATATGCAGCTCTGGGGGCAGATGATGTGGAAGAAGTCGGGGGCACCTGTGCTGCTGTGGTCCTCTGAGCCCCCCCAACCCCAGCCCCACCTCAAGTCCTTAGTGTTTTATATACCTTAACTCCCAATAATTACATGCATATTTTACATTGTTTGCGGTTGTGAAGAACAGTAACATCTGTCCAAGGCTGTAAGTATATCGACAGGGTTCTGTTTTGGGCTGTGAGTATACCTACAGAGTTCGCTCATGGGCTGTGAGCATGTTGTCAAACTTTGGTATACATAAGTATAAGTTCTACCAAGGGCTGTGAGTATACTGAGAGGGTTCTCTCCTAGCTTCTGAGCATTCCGACAGGGTTCTACCTTGAGCTGTTAGTATACCAAATTGAGTCTTGGTTTGTTAGTATAATTACTTATGTCTTGAGGTGTGAGTGTACTGACACAGTTCTCTCATGGCTTCTGAGTACACTGAGAGGGTCCTGTTCCGGCTCCTGATTGCTGAGTTTTCACCCTCGCGTCCAGCCACCCCCCTCCATGTTCTACGCCATCGCTAGAGACCATCAGTTTAATCAAGGACATTGTTAATCAGAAATAATTAAGCGCCTGCCACTTTAATTGATGTTACACACGGCTGGTAACAGCGCTGGGAAGAAGCGCTCTGACCCTAAATGGATTTTGATCTTTAATTGATTCTGTCACGCTGGGAAGTGCTTGATCCAAATTCTTTAGATGGTCCGTGGACCAATGATACCGTACATGATTATAAAACATATAAATCTTTTAGTGAAGCTACTTACTGTTAGCAGGCAGCTAATATCATCTTTGGGACTAGAAAGGAAACATCATGGAGGTCATGCTATTGAAGACCAAGCTGAGATCTGTAAACTCGTATGCGAGATGGAGAACATGGACCTCCAAAGATCAGAGCTGCCATCAAAGACATAAAGGTCTGATGAGGTCAGATGTTGAAAGAAATCATAGGTCTTATCAGCCCTGTTAAGGAGCTTAATGGGACACCTTCATTATACAAGCCTGTTGTATGGCAGTCAAATCCCTTATTATCCACAAACTGTAGAGTATAGTAGCAGTGAGGGGGCAGTGATTTTCTCGGGACATTCCTGCTAATTAGCCTCAATGTTTCCCAATCCGGTCCTCGGGAACCCACAACCGGTCCATGTTTTTGCTTCCTCCCACCGCTCTACTGGGAGCAAAAATGTAGACTGTCTGGTAGGGAGTTTGGATGGAGCAAAAACACGGACCAACTGCAGGTGCCCAAGGACTGGATGGGGAAGCATCGGCCTACATAATAAGACCATTCAAGAGTGAAACTGTGGGTTTCGGGCCTTATGGCCTTAAGATTCCCAATAAGAAAATGTCACCTTCCAACAACGATGAGAGCCAGCATGCACATGGTAGAAAAAGCACAGGCTCTATAAACCTAACAGATAAAAATAGCTCAAAAAACACTGGGAGATCATTGTGGAATTTTGTTGTAAATGAAGCAACTTTATGCCAAAGAATTTCCCACTGGGATCAGTAAACTTTATGTTATCCTTATCTTAAAAGGCAATATTTATCCGTTGATCCATCCATCTCCCAGCCACTTATCCCTGTTGCAGGGGCCTGGAACCTATTTGGACTGCGGTGTACGCTGGCCTGGGATGCCAGTCCATCACTCACACAGAAAATCACCCAGCTGGGGTGATTTAGAGATGCCAGTCAGGCTGACTGCACACTTCTGACTTTGGGAGGAATCCCGAGTGACATGGGGGGACATGCAAACTCCACACATGCAATCTGAACCCCAACCCTGGGGGCTATCAGGTAGAGGTACTGGGGCGCAGTAGCCCTAAAAGCCAACTCCATACTGGGAATTTAAAATCCCTCCAGTCGTCCCCCACCCCCCATGCTCCCTGAATTGCATAAGGGAGCAGCTTAAAGGCAGTGAAAAGGGCAGCGGAAAGGAGAGGATGGTGGGGCCGGAGGTCTCGGAGGGGGGGTCAAATGCTGAATGAGGCCCTGATCCTTGCTGAGCCCCCGGCCTTTGATCACCCGCAGAGGGGGGGGGGGTCAGCAACGACGTAGAGGCGTCGAACCGTGAGGCCTGCTCGCTATGCTAATGCTAATCTGCGTTGACTGCAAAGAGGCTCAGCGCCCCCCACCCCTCACCCGCCTCCTGCAGCACCGCCCCACCCACCCAACTCGCTGGACCCTGTTTGTTTTCGCGAAAGCCCCTCGTTTCCGCACAATGGCATGGACAGAATGCGGCGGAGCCCGGCACGGACAATGCGCCGCCATTGTCGTGTTGTTTCGAGCTCAGGCGCAGAAAAGGCGAGACATTTCAGCGCTTCCTTTCAAGGCCCTGCGTCCCGGGGGCTGGGGGCCCAGCGCTCTCTGTGAAGCTCCGAGCCCCATGAAGGCCACGTGGGATTCAAAGTTGCTCTTGGATGTTCAAACCGTGTTTTTTTTTTGTCTCTGGCGCGTTGGGAGCGGACCATGTAATCGCTTCAGTGTGGACAGAATCCCAGAATCGTCTCTGTGCTTCTCAGAGGTCCAGTGTGTATTTTAAAGCATTTTTCTGTGCATTTCATATGGCCTGTAAAATTGCTACACGTTGAGCTTCATAGTAAAACGGCATTATGAGAAAGTAACTTTCTCTCAGTGTGAATTTTACAGTTCCTACATTAACAATTATTTACGGGATGTTTGTATCCAACAAGCCGTTCATTTTTTGGTAATGCATTTTGGGGGTTAAGAGCCTTTCAGAAGGACACACTGGTGAAATTCCTTGGAAGATTGTGGGATTTGCACTGGAAACCTTCTGATTGCAGGCATCACCACACACTACACACACATCACGCTGGCGTACAAGTGAGCAAGGGTCACCCAGCCGCCCAGGGGCAATCGGGGTTAAGGCCCTTGCTTTGGGATCCGGTGGTGATATCATTCTACTGGTGACCTTGGAGACATGGGCACAGACCCCTAATGCACCAAGCCACACACCGTCCCTACAGTTGCACAGATGCGACACGTACGTGAAAATATGCACTCAACTCACCATGGACCAAGCAAAACTAACGTTGAGTGCGCCCAGTGTTCGACTTGTGTCAGAAATGTTGTGGCGTCCCCTAGAGGGCATATTGACCGTGATGTAAAAGAAAGTGTTATGGACTGGAGGGGGGGGGTTCACAGTAGAGGTTGTCAAGTTGGGGAGGTGCCACTGAATCATGTAAGATGGTAATTTTGTGCACTCCCCCCCAGTACATACCTTTCCTGAGCTCTTGTGAGGTGGTCCTCAGTCTCCCCAGACCCCCTCCTCAACTGGAACACTGCAGTAGAGGAATCGAGCCCCCAAGGGGAGAGCCTTCGCACCAGGCCGTTGCTAGGACCCTGAGGGAGGGAGCCTGGCGGGGGTTACAGAAAGCAATACACCTGGAGAAATAGCACCATAGGCGTAACATGATTGATCAATTGAATTCCATCAAGACGGAGTGGGCAGTAGGATTAACTTGGTGGCGACGAGTTCAACCAGTTTATGTTTGCGAGCCCCCGCTGGCTCTATCTTAGGGCTGGGGGTTGTGAAATTGGTCCATCATAAGGGCATCATGTGGCTGGAGATCACATAGTCACACACATGCACTCACACACATGCATGCATGCACCTCCATTAATCTCTGTTGGGGGGGGGGGGGGGGGGGTGTTATCACCGATAACACCGTCCTGCCCCACTTATTTACCACCCCGTTTTCAGTCGGGGTCTAGGCCCGGCAAAAACGTGCGTGTGTGTAATTTTAATGGAA
>JABFDZ020000054.1:6836789-6865824 GCA_019775955.2 Pollimyrus isidori
CCCCCGCCCCCCGCCCCCGCCCGCGCCCCGCCCGCTGCTCACTGGATGGGAACTTATCAGGAATAAATTCCCCACCATCGTCACGATCGGATCCATATGCATCCTACAAACACGAATTGCATCATTTTCAATGCCTATGTGTCGGCTGATATGCACATATGAACAAAAATGTGCTCGTATGCATGTGATCATTAAAAAAAAAAATCCCTCCGTCAAAATCCAAATGCTTATATAATCCAACATAAGATATACACACATACACAAGTGAAACAGCACAGCGAGTGAAAATAAAAACGATGTTTGAAAGATACACATTTTACATGTAAAAGGTTTTATGCTGTGGAAAATTTTGATGACTGATTTAAATGGGACTGCACACTATATAAACTGATGCTAGATTATCTGACTGAGTTGTTAAGCAGGGGAAATCATCAAGATAAAAAAAAGGTAAACCATCACATTAATACATATATTAGATAGAGATGTGTACTTAACTCAAACTGATCTGACACAAATGCTGTGTAAATGCATCGATTCTTTATTTCTCTATTTTAATATAATTCTAGCCGATCTTTGTGGGAACGATCGCCCTGTCTGGGGACAGCCCTTAGGGAAGAGGGCCCTCTCTTCGGGTGAAAAGCTGTTAGAGTCTGGAAATGACAGGCCACTCATTCCCAGCAAAAAACAGACAAGAAGCTTTAAGGAGATATTGTACCCCCCCCCCCATCCCCGTGCCAGTCCGGCTTGTTAGACTAATAGCTTCATTAATGGCTCACCGTGTATGCCTGTCCGTGGGCCCAGTCTGCTCCTTCATCCTCCCCCCTGCATCTCACATGTATATGCAGCACAAATGCCCCCCCCCATTGCCACGGTGACTCCCTTCCTCCCCCTGTGGGATTATCTAGCTGTACAGGCCAGTGATGAATGAGCCTGTCTACAGAGCCATCTGAGGACCAATTAAAGGAAGGATAAGAGACCCCGAGCTGTCAGCAAGGAAAGAGGAACCTGTCTCACACAGAAATCTCTACGTTAAGTTGCCGCTTTGCTGTGTGTTCAGCTCCAGTGTCAAGCTGGGGCCTCCAACTGCCTCTGTAATCACAGATACCCTATGCCAGTGTTTCCCAGTCCAGTCCTTGGGGACCCACAGACGGTCCATGTTTTTGATCCCTCCGTGCTCCCGACCTGACAGTCCGCATTTCAACAAAAACCACAACGTCTGTGCATCCCTGAGGACCGCATTCGGAAACACTGGACTGGACTGGCACTGACCACAGAAATGTTCATCGGCCAGTCAGGGCCTAATAGCTCCTCGGGTGTCTTCCCAGTCCGTTACGAGGCGAGGACGGATTACCTCCGACCGGCCTCGTTAGAAACGACAGAAACAGAGGATGGTCGTGAGACGGAGAGAGTTGGCCGTAATTACGGAACGCGGGCTTTTAGTGTGAAGGAAGTTATGTGGGGGCCATATGAGCAAAGCCAAATAAAGCTATAGACAGCTCTGAGTTAGCAAGGACTGGCTGATTAGACTGAAGAGCGTGGATGGATGGATGCAGCACTGGTGGGACAAGGAAGACGGGGGCGTCGCCAAAGGGATCAGACGTTAAAAACGAGGTTTTAAATCGGCGCCATTAAAGATGCTATTCTGACTGAATTCACTTTGGCTCTTTCGGTCGCCATCTGATCAGCACCAACCTTAATAGCTTATGTTAGTATCCAGCCTCCCCTCTTCATGGCAATAAAGTCACCCCTCCCTGCAGCACCCCACAAAAGCTTTCACTTGCCATACATAAAAATGCCATTAAGCGCAGCACAAACTATCCATATTTATATTAGAATCTCAGTGAACGATGGGCTGGAACTGTAGCCTGACAGCCCCCTGTGCTCATTCCCTCCTATTGCTTATTTTCTATGTCAAATTCCTTCGCTTCAGAATACAAACGCACATTGTGCTTCTCCGCAGCAAAATACACTTTGCTTCATTCATAAATTTTGATTGGCTGGCTGGAGATCAAATCCTTCTGAGCTCATACTGGAAATCTCCAAAGACAAAAGAGATATGAGACATAACACGGTCAATGATAACTGGACATGGTCTTTTATTTTTTACTTGTCCTTTGGCGATTTTTAATGAAAGGGTCTATTGGCCCACAGTGCATTGTGAGAGTCTGGGGTAGAAGCTGAAGACGACCCAGTTCAGTCTGCTCTCTCCTGCCTCAAGCCTTTCTGTCTGCAGTCCCAAGAACACATTACGTCTTTATTGTTTATTAGCGTTTATCTCGACAAAACCATGTGAAAGCAGCACTTTTGTTTTTTCCAGTTCCAGTTTCTCAACGACGACTAGAACATATGGGTGGAATGGATGGCGGCAAAGAGCAGCAGGATACTATGACAACATAATTAAGGATTTTAATTCTATGCCTGAGTGCATCAGTCCAGTCTTTATGCTAATCAAGTCCCGCCTAATGAAATAAATCTTTTTATATTCTACCAACTATCCACAGTACATTACAGTTCCTAGTGTCTATGGAGATGGGGAATAGGAACCACTTAGATATAAAGTGTAACTCCGTCACCGGTTTTGTAAGCTAAAAATAGATCATTGTTTCTTCATAGGCAAGTTCAACGACACCAACTTTGTGAAAGTAATTATGAAAAAATAAATACGTTTAAGGCCTTATGTTCACGTTTTAGTAAAATTGCTTTAATAGTGTCAAGCGACGTTTGGATTCCTCAGTTCCTCGGGTGCTTTACTAAGAAACTACATATAAACTTGACTAAAATCCTTGTCGGATAGCATCTCCTTTAAGCTTTAGAGTTAAATAATCAAAACCAAAGGTTTCATACATCAAATCCGTTGTCCAACCTGCAGTACTGATAAGATACTATGAATTTTTTTTTAATGGACCAACTGAACACAGACATTCCACAGAGCCATATAAATAAGATCACTTGGGTGCAATGCAAAGGCTCAAGATCAAATTCCGGCATGATGAACTTCACCCACTTATTTCCAGCATTTGTACTGCATCTTGGGTAGGATCTATGCTTCTTCAGAAGAGTCGCCCACCCCAGGCACCTTGCAACGCCACTAACAAGATCTCAACTCTGGCCACCACCCCACCCTCAAACACGCGTTTACAAAACCATTACACATCATACCAACATCATAAAACACAGAACCGGTTCTAAATTCCCCACAGCTGCTCTTTCTTTTGTGTGTCACAGGCAGGATTAAAGTCAGGTGGCTCCCTGGACGGCCGCAGCCCCAACGTGACTGAGGCTGGAGGGATGGGACAGTAATTTACCGCGAAGCCCATATCATCCGACGTGAAGTTTAACTGCAAGAGGCAAGGCTGAGGTTCCCATTAACGACCCTCATAAATCCCACTTAAGAACAGGCAAGCAGAGGCTGCCTCATGCAAATGAAGGAGTCACCTGATACGGGGGGGGGGCAGAAATGATCCCGGGGAGCTTCAAAAGAACATGAATCAACTCAGGCAGCAAACAAATGGCGCCCATAATCCGCCCAAGAGGACGAATCTGAAACAAGACGCCGGCCTCCATTCAATAGCTGAAATTTATTCTTTATATTACAATATTAGTGCGGATTTTAAAAAGACAAAATATGAAATGAGAAACCAAAAAAGGTTACAGGAAAATGGCAGCACCACAAGACGACGACAAACATCGCGACCGGAAACACTGAAATGTGGCTTAGAATTCGTAACATCTGAGCGGGGATAATGCGTGCGCGTGACGGGGCGTCTCACACTGCAGGTGGACAGCAGGTGCCCCGTCACACTCTGCAGGTGGACAGCAGGTCCTCCACCAGGTGTTTATACACCCAGGCGTCCCCTTTCAGCCGCTGCCGCCTGATTCCCACCACCTCCGGCTTCGTCAGCACACACACCTCCAGCTCGAACTGCATGGTCACCTTACCGAAGTCCGAGCGTGTGCTGCATTTCAGGGTGTACCTGCACGACAGGGACAACACATCACACCACCACGCTTAGGAAAGACCAAGAGAGACCTTGACTCAGGCCAAGATAACATTACAAGTGACCTAAGCATTATGACTCTTCCAAACATTATGTCTATTTGTTTACTTATGATCCCAATTCATTCATTCGTTTGTTCATCCATTCATTCATTTGTTTGTTTGTTTATCCATCCTGCACTGCTTCTGAATGTAGGCAAAAAAAGCTAATGTTTCCCCCCACAATATTGGCCAGTAGTGTATGCATTATATTGTATGATGTACTAGGACACACCCAACAACAAAAAAATCCTTGTATATTTAACATGTTTGGTCAATAAAGATCTTCCCGATTCTGAAAAACACACTTGGGACCTTTAACTAGGACTGCACGATACCACATCGCAATAGGTGAAATTCGTGTGAGTAGTACCACGATATAATACAGAGAAACTTCAATTACCCAAAATAATCTATAGTGAAAAAACTTAATGTCGTAAGTTGGTAGTGTTGCTGAGAGTGTGAAAGCGGCTCTGCGACGCGATTACTGCACATGCACAAACCGCAATGATGATGCTGAAACAATATATCATGCAGCCCCACCTATAACAATGTTCTAGCACAGTTGCAGGAGGCGCTGTGGTCACAGCACGTCAGGCGCAGCGGCTCACCCCTTCTGTACGAAGTCCACGTTCTTCTCTGGCAGGATGCTGAGGATCTGGTTAAGGACCTGTTCTGCATTCACCTGGCTGGTCAGGGTGACGTTGTACTGGGCCTGGAAGGGGAGCACAGTGCACCTCAGACTTAACTGGCCTGGAATCATCTCAGGACCAGGCCATTAAGCATTACGATCACAGTAGCTTGTGGTATACACAGCAGCCCCCGTCAAAGCCTATAACTACAGACTGCAGGAGGGTAAGTGTTGTTGAGGGCCCCAATGTATGACTAACAGGAGGTTGAAGTTCTCTGCATCACATCGTCATCTGCTCCATCAAATCACTTCTAGAAACTTATCAAGTGCAGGATCATCAAGAGCCCAAGTCTTTAGCAGGAAGCACAGAATACAAGACAGGAAACATCCTAGACTGGTGTCCATCTGCCATAAGACACACACATTCACACTATGAGAAACATGGAAATGCCAGTTGACGTATACCATGTCTATAGAGCAGCATTTTCCAATACAGTCCACCAGGACCCACAAACAGCCCAAGCTTCTGCTCCCTCCTAGCTCCCGGTAGGGTGGAAAGAAATACTGTGGACTGACTGGTAGGGAGCAAAAACATGGACCGACTGTGGCTCCCTGAGGACCGGATTGGGAATCACTGCTCTGGGTTGCAGGAAGAAACCCAAGGTGGCAAAGCCCTAACCTCCGAGGATGATCTGCAGCTCATCAAGCTACCATATTCAGCACAATAACATACACCAAGCATTTACAGTACCTGAATCAAGTGACAGTCCATCTAGGCTGCGGTTGTAGGGCTTTGGGTCGGAAGGACGACCACGCCCCCCAGGCCTCACCTTGGTCCTCCGCGGGTCGGAAGGACGACCGCGCCCCCCGGGCCTCACCTTGATTCTCCGTGGGCCGTCCCGCAGAGCCCTCTTCTTGTTGGGGGTCAGCATGGTGATGACCTTGTCCAGCCCTCGCTCCAGGCTGCCGAACACCTTGGCTCCCTTTCGCTTCTGGGCACTGTCAGTCTGGGAGGTAGCCATGTCTAGGGACCGAGACCTATAAGGGTTGGGGCCTCCTGAATATCAGCTCCGAAAGGGACATTAGGCACACCCAAAAAAGGAACGCTACAGCTGTGTAAATTGGGAGCACTAAAGCAGTGCTTCCCAACCCTGCTCTCGTGGGACCCCCAGACAGTGCACGTTTTTGCTCCCACCCCCCAGACAGTCCACGTTTTTGGTTCCTCCCAGCTCCCTAAACGTGGACGGCCTTGGGGTCCCTGAGAATCAGGTTGGGAAACACAGAACCAGATATTCTATGTTCTTGACTGTTTGGCTTGGGTGATGTGAGGGAGCAGAAACGTGGACTGTGTGGGGCTCTCTGAGGAATGGGCTGAGAAACTGAACTAGAGCATCTCAAAGGCAACATGGTGGAACTATTTGCCAGAGCTAGCAAAGAGCTGGACTGAGCTCACTACCTCCTCTCCGGGCTCAGGGCTACCACCTCCAGGAGCCCCTGGGTCCTCTGGTCCAGGCACTGGAGAGGCTCTTTGGAGACACTGCCCCGGTTCGCTGTGGAGACATAGATGGGTGCATGGCGACCACCAAGTGGTATTAGATGACAGGGTGGGGAGACACCAGCTAGCCCGTGTTTTTCCAGTACTCCCCCTGAAGCTCCTTATTGATCTAAGAATCTTATTAAGCCATCGCTCGGCTTAAAGGCCTGGATTCGGCATCCGGGGGGAGAAGCTTCACGCTTCGGAATTTCACAGCCCATTTGCTCAACAGCAGGCGTGAAGATTCCATAAGAAGCGTCCCGTTCGGTATGGAAACAATCAACGCGGCAAGCACTGGGGTCCAGACAAACAAAGACAAAGCCAGGCCGGCAAGCTCCGAGACCCTAGCGCGCTAAGATGCTAACATAAGCGCACATCCCGCATGCTGTGCAGAAAATGTGCAGGTACTTCTGCCACATCAGCAATCACGCATTCCCTGCACAAAAACAGAAGACTTTGCGTTTCAGTGTTCTTAGAGTTGCCTTTGCCAAACCTCGACCAAATCACACTAAGACTTAAGATTAATTTATTTTCTAAGTTTACAAACCAGCAGACCGCGAGGACCCTCAGACACCCACGAGACCCGCTGCAGAGATGCACACTGAACCCCCCCAGTGCTCAAAGGAACCTTCGGTGCTGTTCCACAGGGAGCAGAGGGACAATTTGCAAGGAGAAAATTGAAAAGAGCATTTACTCAGTTAAATACAGCCACCAGCTAAGGACCCTGCCCTTGTAAAATATTTTATCTAAGCCAATATTAGAAAAAGCTGCTGGTTTTTAAAACAGAAAATTAATGACTAACATACTTTAGTCTTATGCTGCTTTTAATGGGAAAGTCTTTATCTTTGATTAAATTGATAATTACAAACCCTAGCATAACAAATACTAATTTGTAAAACGTGAATTAGTTTAAATGGAAGTGGCAGGCTAAATGAGTTTATTATGAAGTACAATTTATTTGCAAATGTAATCCAAAATATTACTTACAGTAACTGCAACAACTCAAAAAGCTAATTGGCTGTCACTCAGCAGTTGGCCGCCGCCCACACCGCATCACAGAGGCCAATCGGATTGAGCAAACTGCTGGCTCATCTGAGCAGTCAGCGTTGGCTATTAAGCCACAACACTTTGTGATGCTTCCAGCTTCGCATGAATGAACACGCATCTCGCCGCTGCATGATACCACGCATTTCCACCTTTTATGACTGCGACTTTTTACCCTAGAAAAATACTTCCATTCTCTTAAGTCTGATAGCTTCTCATTGGTCAATTAGATGTCAAAAGCTGTTTTATGTTGTCAAATATTTAACTAGAATTTATGTTTGTGCTAGCTAACATTGGTATTCATGAAGGTCTTTTTACAGACTATTTTAAGTGGCTAATTTTAGCGACTTTACATGGATAGCTAGCTAACATCATTAAGCTTTGAATATAAAACGGGATTAGTTTGTAACTTATTGACACTGACAAATCCACGCAAGTCCATTTTAAAAATCGCAGACCATTCACTGACTGTGGCTTAAAAATAGGTTTCTATTTGTGGTGCTGAAGGCATCCAATTACATTGTTTCTGGTTTATATTGCAAAGTGGTTACTCAGAAAATGCTTTTTACATACTCATAAATGTTTGATTCATCCATCCATCCAAATTCACTACCCCACCCAGAAAGCACAGATCACAGGCACTCAGCCTATCATCCTGAGGCAGGGGAAGGGAACCCTGATCTCGAGTGCCAGGATCTGCATCGTACCAGCTCTCTGAAGAACCACACCTGATCTCAGACAGATAGTATCTCATCAGGGTAAGATGGAAAACCTGCTGGACCCCGGTACCCCAGGATCAGGACTGCCTACACAGTTCCAGAGGGTCAGGCTGTGGTTGGATATACTTGAAGCCCCAGAGACAAGCTCACCATTCGGACTGTAGGTGGGGGGGCCGCAGCTCGTGGGCGTGGTGAGGGCGGCCTTATTAGATCGCGTGCTCTTCCGACAGGAAGCTGGGGTGCGGGGTGCGGGAAGCACGAACGTGTCCCCGTCCTTCTGGCTGGTTCCCAGGACGGTCATGTTCTCCTTGTTCTGCTCGTGCTTTTCGGGGTGGGTCCGTTCCCGGCCGGGGCTGGGGTAAACCTTGGCCCTCTGCTGCTCAGAGACCGCCACTTGCCTCTTCCGGGTCGTTAGAGGTCGGGGGTGGAGATCACAGAAGAACAAAAACAACCATCGCTGTTAACTACAACACAAGCTAGCACAGAAGTCTGAAGGAAACATGAAGTAACTCCATTATACAAGCTTTTATTACCTGCCAGTCGTAACACTCTAGAATAAAACCCAGGAAATACAACTTTTTATGTGGTGTGTATATTAATGTGATTTTCTTGCATCAACACATTTTTTCTGCTTCCTGATACAGATCTGAGAATGAACTAAGAACCAAGTAACTAACATGGTACCAAAATCCCAACACATTTAGCATCCTGAAGAGTGTTAAAAGCGACAGACAGGCCACAACCCACAGAACTCGGACACTGACTGGGTTGTCCACCAGGGGCTTGGGCGAGAACACCCCACAAGGGGCGTCTTTCTCCTGCTGGTCGGTGGGAGGCTCCAAGGACAACAGGAGCAGAGGGCTGTGTGACAGTGCCTCCTCACCAAACTTCAAGGTCGTCTTGGACTGGAGACACAAGACCTTTGCTTGGCTTTGAGGGCTGGGTCACGGTCACCTTCATTGACCATACAGGCTTATAATTTATATTGAACTATATATTAATAACAGGATGTAATATCCAGATGTAACACTAAGGATGACATCATGGAGCAAGGACCAATCACAGACAGGGGGTGGAGTCATGACGGATGTGACCTTCACCTTCAGCTCCTGTGGAGGAGAGACGGGGATGTCTACCACGGGCACGTCTGGGCGGAGCCTCACGGGCCTCCCGTGCTGCTTTTTTGCTAGGAGCAGCAGGTAAGTTGCCGTCGTGTGGTCATATTTCCACTAGTCAGACAAAGTCAAAAAATATTAATTAAAACACCCATCATCCATATCTAAAACTATGTTCAAAACTGCCATAAATTAAACAGTAATACCCCAAAGAGCAATAAATTCTAACAGACTATGAAAGGACACATTACTCATAATTAAAAGCTACACAAGAAACTTCTAGCTTTTCGCAAAAGAACTGGTACATTTTCTGGGGCCTGCTGACACCCAGTGGTGACACGCAGAAGGACAGGTGTGCCGCTCACAAACCTCAGACACCAGCTGGACGGTGCTCTTCCTGGAGCGCTTGAGCCTCACCGCCAACTCGATGATGCAGTCCTCATCGATGTGGCCCAGCTGGAAAACACAGAGAAGGCCGTAAGGCTCGGGAATCCCCGACCACGCCAACAGAAGACTGAGCCCCCAACTCTGAGTATTCAGTCATAGCAAAACCACACCCTCCCCCATTATGTCTTTACTGTGCAGATCATTTTATTTTACTTGATTACCCTCACACAGTAAACTGGACTTTGGACTACAGTCCACGATCGAAACAGGGGGAAACACTGGAAGATCTCCACCGTGAGGAAAGTAGAGACTCACGGGGTGTTTGCTGTGCCACTCCACAGGGCTGCTGTAGCCCTTCATGACCCAGGGGTGACCCAACAACTGACGCACAGTTATGCGACGCTTTGGCTCCACCTGCAGGATGAACCCAAGAACTGCATTTACATAAAAAAACCCTGCAGACAACACAATTATAACTTAACTGAAATCAGCGACACACAAGCCAAAGCAAAATACCAAATAATTGTGGCGGGTGGACAATTAAACATTACAATGTGGTTTGTTTAACTAGATGTTACATCGGACAGTGTTGTTAGGCTGCAGTGTCTGTGATAGGAAGGTCGCCAGTTCAAATCCCTGGTCGGGACTGTGATTTCACTGTTGGGCCCTTGAGCAAGGCCCTTAACCCCAATTGGTCCTGGGACTGACAGAGCCGGTTTCCTCCCAAAAAAAAAAAAATGTGGACGCTGCTCTGGATCAAAGCATCTGGTAAGTCTGCTGTCGTTTGAAGATAAATGCAAGGGCGAGAGGAACAAGGATCTTTTACCTGCATCATCTGGCTGAGGAGGACAACGCTGCCAGTGGACAGCCAGGATGGACTGCTGTATTTGCCCTTCTGAAAGACACACAGGAAGGGGATGTACATGCCTATGCTATCACACCGCGACGGAGCACGGGGTGCCCACTCTGGGCCACTCACCATGATCTTCCGGTAGAGAACCATGCAGTTGTCGTCGTCGAACGGCAAGAACCCACAGAGCAGGGCGAACAGAAGGACTCCCATACTCCACACATCGGCCTGCGGAAAACAAGGAACAGGGCAGGCCGATGTGGGGCGTCACCACGGCGACCACATCCAACATCTCTCTGCCACATTCACCAGATTTTTACCCGACTCTAATCCAAAACAACATACAGTACCAGTCAAAAGTTTGGACATGCCAAGCCGCCCACAAAGTAGAGGGTCACGTCACATGACCTCGTCACCTGACCTAAACAGAAAAAATGGCGTGGGAGGAGTTTGACTAGAGTGCAAAGGAAAAGTGACCAATGAGTGCTCCCACAATTTAGTTTTAAATACTTTATTGGTCAGTGCGTAATTCCATACATGTTATTTTCAAGGATGACATCTTCATAATTATTCTAAATGTGACAAATAATACAAATAATCCTTTCGAAAGGTAAGCGTGTCTAAACTTTTGACTGGTACCGCATGTCTTATTTTAATTTTTTTTTTTTTTTTTTTTCAAACTTGGGTCAGCCCTGGAGCCATTTTAGGATCTTGCTCAGGGGCACAAAGGTGAAATTACTCTGTAGACCCTGGGATTCAAACTGATGACAGAGCCATTATTAACCACGCATGTATAACTCCCGTTAACTGTAATGTATACAATGTTCATGGCACAACTGCAATTATTATAATGCTCATACTGCGACTGTTTGCACTGGGTGTGGCCGAATGAGTACGCGTTACACACGCCCAGTAAAACATCTTGACTCTGCATACTTAAACCTGTGAGGAAACCGCTAGTGAGGATGGAACCCAGCCCTGCTGCATCCGACGGATCTTAACTCCCGGATGTGGAACGGCCACATCTTTACATTGAATTTACCAGCCTGAGAAGATCAGTGCCAAAAAAGGGGGTAGGAGCCGACACCCCTGTGAGCTCAGCGGAGACAGACCACCCCTCACCTCAGAACCGATGTACGCCTTGCCCTGGATGAGCTCTGGGGCTGCGTAGGCGGGGCTGCCACAGCACGTCTTCAGCTCGTACCCGAGTCCTCCCTGTGAACAATACAGCCATTCATTCATTCATATTATACAACCACACAAAAAGACAAATATTGACAATATACAGTACCATATACAACAATTTCCATAAAAATAAATGAGCATAGCTTTCGGGGATGGGAAGAAGTAGGTGGTGAATGATACGTACAAAAATTTTGCACTAGAAAGATAAATATATAGATATTGATAAGAAAGTGGGCTGGTAGATAGAATCTGCATTATAGAGGAAAGCAACAGATGGAGTCTGTTTTTAGCCAGTATATTATCCATTGGGGTCAGAGAGAAAGTGGGCCTGCAGTCGAAAACACAGGCGACTCCATCAGGTAACATACTTTAGGTTTAGCGCACAGCCCAAAGTCGATCAGCTTTAAGTTGTGGTCCTCGTCAATCAGCAGGTTCTCCTGGAGGCGAACAGGATGTCAAAACGTGACAGACGTGCTAAATATAGATCGACATGCCCCATGGGGGGTGGTGGTCCCACCGGTTTGAGGTCCCTGTGGGCGTATCCCTGGCTGTGGACATAGGCCAGGGCCGAGACAATCTGTCTGAAGAATACACGAGTCTCATCCTCTGAAAGGCGGTCTTTGGCAATGATGTAGTCGAAGAGCTCTCCTCCAGGACAGTACTACACCAGAAATGGAGAGGACAAGACTCAAGACAAGTCATGGAGTGAGAGAAAGCATCCAGTTTGAAAATGACCACCCGTGACCATCTGCGGCCAAGTGACACAGGGTTTCCCTACCGGTCATGCAGGGAGCATTACCTCCAGCACCATGAAGATTTTGGTGGACGTCTCAATGACCTGGTAGAGACGACACACATGCTGGTGGCTCAGGTTCTTCATGGCTTCGATCTCGGTCTTCACTCGTGGCAGGTCCTCCTGGAGGTGAAGAAAGGCAGGGCGTTCAGAATGACGGTCGCCAGTGATGCCCCATCTAGCCTCAGTGAACCTCAATAACAGTTGGACAACCATTACTTAAAAATGAAGGAAGACTGGAACATGCATTTATGCATATGTAAAAATCACTATAACACGGATTTTTGCACCGAAAGGCTGGTGTGAACCGTTTCTCATTGTGCGTGCATGTATTAGCGGATATGCACCCGGCAGTGGGATGTCATCTCTCCCAAGGGATCCTGTCAAGTTCTAATTTACTCCAGGCTAACAGTGACCTGGTATTTAAAAAAGCAATTATGGATAGCGATCAGTACATCCAAAGAATATACAAGTACTAATCAGAATTATATACCCCAAGGTCCTTCTTTTCCATTATTTTTATTGCAACCTTTTCTCCAGTAAGAATATGCCGGCCGAGCTTCACTTTCGCAAAACCACCTGCAAAACAAGCGAGGCAGGAAAACAAGTTAGTTTCTTAAATGTAGCTGGAGATGCGCTGCGACGATGAGATGCAGCATCATACCCGAGCCGATGGTCTCATACACCTCATAATATCTGAGGAGCTCCGCGTTACTGTCCGCAGGCATCTTCCCAAACACGCGTCACGACTCAACGTCCGGCCTGAAACAAGACACAAGGTAGATCAATTCAGCCCATCTGGAAAATGATCATTATTATTACCGTCAAAGTCGTGATACTTTTGCCTTCACATATTTGCACTCATTGGTGACAAACCGCAACTGTGATCGTTTACAATTCCATAAAAAAGACAATGCATACAAGCTAACGCACCGCGATCGTGCATATACATATTCATTCCTAACAAAATGTCAACAGCGTAAGCTACCTTATTTAGTATTACCTCCTTTTCGCCCTTTATTTAAAAAAATGGGGGAAACCAAAAAGCAGTTTTAAAAAAGGCACAACAAGCGATTTATCCACAGACTCAATTGCAGGGCGAAGATCTGGAGAAGTTTGAATTTCCCACTTAGTGACGCACTTCCTGTTTCCGGCTTCCGGTCACAGCGGGACGCTGCGCGCCCCCTTGGCTTTAATGCAGACGGGATTGGCCAGCTGTTCATGGATATCAACGATTAAAATATTGCTCGATTACAAACATTATAAAATACTACGAAGTGTGTCCGAAAGTGTCTCAATAATCGGTATATAAATCAGTAAACAGTCTAACACGACTTATAAGTTTATACTCATAAACAGTGACGTTATGAGCAGGGCTGGGATATGGCTGTTTTAAATTTTCGCTTTTTTCCCTTATGCGATTAAAGGGTGTATATTTAGAAAATGATTACTTTAAGATAACTGTAGTGACACTTCTGAGTTTAAAGCTGAGCATTACATTTTTTTTGTGTGTCCTACAATGTGCAATCTAGCTCTCTGATATTTGATTAATATATTATTCGTATATTTATTTTACCCGTCAGTGATATTTATCGCAATGTATAATATAGAGATAATAAAGAAAAATCTAAAAACTTAAAAGTAGCGAAACAACTGAACTGTTTTATATGTCATGTCCCGTCCCACATTATGAAAATGACGGTTTTATGGGATGCACATGTAAAGTTTTTTTTTTTCTTCTTCAAAAATAGGACTTGTTTGTGTTTTGTTTGTATTGTTTTGTCATGAACATCAAATGCAAAACGAGGTCCTTCCTTTTCCAGTGTACATAATTAATCAAAGTTCCGTGGGCGTGCATTGCTTTCTCTGCATTCACACGCCGATGGACGCGTCACAGGAGCGGAGCTGGATGATCCTCCCTGTGCTGATTTAAACCCAATCTGTCATCGGCCTGGCTGTAACGCCTGGCTTTAACCACTTGCGCCGCTCTCTATCTCTCTCCTTTTAATTCTGAATCCCTGTGATGCTTCAAACGCATGCAAATGTGACGGCACCACCGGCATCACAGGGTTTACTTGACACATTTCGGTAGGGTGGGGTTGTATTCCAAGGCCTCTGTTCTTCATTTTTCAAGTCATCCTTTCATTTTTTTTGGTTCTTTTTTTCCTGGTCCCCCCTTTTCTTTCCACCCTCTGTTTATACCCCAGTGGATAATGGGAAGCGTAAGCCGGGCGTAGAGCTGTTTTTGTGCTTTATCGTAATTGCCTACCCCCCAACCCCACACGTTTGCCCAACAGTGGGCTGCCTGGCCTCAGCAGGTACCCAGCGGTAAGTCAGAAAGGGGCTGCCAGGTCTGTTTCGCTCTGATCCAGATTCAAATTCCATCAAGCTTTATTGGCAGGCAAGGGACGCAGGGCTGCCAGAGTACTTCCTCATTCCCGCTGGCTCGGAGCGAGAGGCCTGGATTGCCAGGCTGCCAGCCCCCCATGCGTGTCCGTGCGTGTGTGTGTATCACTGTCCACTTAAAGGCAGTATGAGGATTTGTGCATTTATGTGTCTATGAAAGAAAGAGCTACAACAGATCTTAACACACAGCTTTCTATAAGAGATTTTCAGTGTTTCGTTGTCGGGCAGTGAGTGATACTGCGTAAAACACTGTGTGTGTGTGTGTGTGCGCACGTGTCTGTGTGCGTGTTGTATACAGGAGACCCTTGAAACTGGCATTTTTTTGATGAAGAATCTTACTTCTCATTTGGGGACCGGGGGCATTTTAACAAGCTGTGGTCTGATTTTTTTCCTTCTCACCCTCTGAATAGTTCCCCCCCCCAATCACAGCACGTGGTCCCATCAAAGACCCCATTAACATACAGTTCTCATTATCCCCCCGCTTCATGGGGAGCAAGCATGGTGCTCTGGCAAAGTCACCTGCAGCCAGACACGGCCGGGCGTACTGCAGATCCCAGACTAGGAGTGTGGGCCTGCTTCTACTCGGTGACAAAGCCCTACTCAGCAGAAATCAAAGCCGTTTATACAACCAGGGGCTGGACCTTAAATTATATTGCATATAAGATCAAATAACTCATTTCTTTTTAACTTGCATGGAATTTTTTTTACAGGACTACATCTTACATTACCGACGTTTCCCATTCCACACTGACACAGGCAGCTGCCTCTGTTCTGTTCAGGGCTATTGTTTGAGGATTTAAATAGGTTCTTTACCTTTAAGTCCTTTAATGGGCTTGATCAATCCTTTATAGGACTACCTCTGCAAATATTTCCATCTTTATAACACCTACAAGCTGATATAAAAAAAGCTGCTTTAATGCAAGTCATATTGTGCTACGGGCTAATTCAAACATATAAAAAAGAAATCAAATGCACAGGATAACAGACTTGAGAAATAGCCCATCTTATAGTGAAATTAATCAGGCAATGAAGTTGTTTATTATCCTAGAAATAAAAGTGTTGTTTTTAATTAGATTGGTGAAATGATTAATTGCTGTCATCTTTGTAGACTTTTTTTCACCTTCCTTTGGTTTCAAAGTTAACCCTTTCTCTCTCAGTTTTTTCTTTACCCCTGTTTATTGCTCTGAACACTGGGGAATCCTTCTCTGCTCAAGGAGCAAAACCACAGAACACAAGGATGGACTGGAGCTTAATAGAGAATTCCCTTTATGGAGTGAATGGGATTGGAGAGGATGCAAAAGAGAAAATGGCCTTTTTAATAAACAAATGAAAAAAATGCTGTTTTGGTGGGAAAAGACAAACGCTTTACAAGTACTTACCTATGTTGTATTTATTTCTACTTCATCCAATTTCTTCCCTTGCTGCTGAACAAAGAAATCCCCCCATGGGGACCAACAAAATCTTATCTTTTATCTTATCTTATCTTTTGTGTTGTCTTATCCATCTTGTGTAAGTGGATGCCTGTTATCACTGATGCACTGGTCCAACATAAAGACCGCTCAGCTCCACGGATGCCATCCAAACAATAGCTACATTAATATACAGAGGGGATGAATAATTGGTGGAATAAATTAGCAAAATGCATGGCAGACCTGCTTACCTTCTTTCTTACAGTAACTATAATAGTTACATTTGTGTGCATGAAATGGCTTATAGCATAGGTTTTTTTTAATAGAGTGTAGAATCTACTGTACTGTCCTATTCTGCTAATTGCTTTTAACAATTCTGTGGAAATATAAGAGAGAATGTTAGTTCTGAGCATTATTATCGAAAAAAGTCACAGCTTAACAACTCTAGACTAGTTCGGCTGTATATAGCTACAGCTCCTAGCTTGTGCTGTGCATTTTCACACGTAATCACTGCCGCATGTGTAAGGTTGAAGATCTCTTAGGAGGTTATATTTTGATGGCAATTTGATGCCGGTGTCCTGTTACCTGAGGGACAAAGATAGCATGAAATGTATGGCACTGGGATAACTTAGAGTACAAAATAGGCTGCTTTAAACTTAAAAAACAGAAGTTTAGAGATACAAATTCAACGTTTAGAGATACAAATACAAATTCATCTCACACTCCATTCCAGGGAAAGACCAGTCTGCAGTTAGTCCCTGCTTCTTGGAGAGAATGTTTTTTTCTTGCGAGGGCCCAAGGTCTGGCAAACAGTGAGGAATTCTAACCTTGGCTCACCCACAGACCCAGAGGCTTCTGTTCGTGCCACAATCCTATGGGAATCCGACAGAGACGTTTGGAGCGGTTTTTTAATGGATTTATCTCAGCTCCTTCAGAACGCTGCGTTCCCCAAGAAGATCCTTCTCAAGTTCATTTTTTCGATACCGAAGATTTTACAATGGACCTCAGATAGAATATAAAAACGCAATGTGTCCAGTGTGCTATTGGGGAAGAAAACAAACAAACAAACAAAAAAACAGTAATGCGCTTTTTTCGAATAGCTACAGCCCAATTTGAAACATGTCACAATGGACAATCAGCGGTATTGCTAATTCCACAGTCTCCACTGGGTCTCTCCCAGCTGTGCCAGTGTCCATAGCAACAGAGAAGCGGCTGGCAGATGGCTGCTGGCACAGAGAGGAAGGGGCCGCCGCAGTCCAATTGGGCCTCGGGATTTCCTGCTGCACCAAGCTGCCCCCTTAGCTAATGTTACTGTTACTGTTACTGCAACTGTATCCAGATCTGTCCTTCTGTTATTGGTTATCTTCTCTTCTGTGCCTCACTTAGCAGGGGAGTATACAGGAAAGGAGTCACAGGGGCACTGGCCCCAGCTGAAAGCTGATTGGCCCCCAGAGTATCCCTCTCCCTGTCACTCACCATTTCACAACACTTGATTGGCTAGTGACGAGGTATGGTCTCTCTGATGCCAGCAACCCTAAAAAAAAATCTTAGAATTGCCCCTGTCACTTTGACTGTGGCTTTACGCAATGTACCGGAATATTCTCTATATATCAGAATACTACATAAGCTGTCACTTAAGAGGTCATTTTGAGGAATCAATGTCAGTGACGAATTTCAACTGGCCCAAACATTCCGTACGTCCTGTTCTCGCGAGAGGCGGGGCCAGGCCCAGACCAGGGGAAGTATCCAACCCTATATTTAGGCCAGCACAGATATAGGGCAGCCCTGGACAGACCTCACCTATGCAGCCAAAATGCATCATGTGACAGTTTGTGCAGGACGAATTTCTGTCATGCGGGAACACAGGACACTCCTGCCTATTACACAGAGTCTTGACATTCTTATCCTAAACACATATGCTGCAAACATACATGAGCTAAACATGCACATTGCAAACAAACTTGTTTTTTAAGCGACGCCGCGATACTAAAACATCACGATGCTTATTTTATTTAAGAGGCCGACTTTCATCCACTTACATCCAGTTTGCTTGAAGTTTTTCCCACCTTTGTTTTTCTGTGTTTGTGCCAGATTTTCTTTCAGTCCACAATTAAAGTTTATATCTCACGTTCGTTCCTTCTCTCACACCTCATACCTCCACTCCAAAGGATCAGCTTCAGATTTAAATCCGTGTGAATCCGTGGCGCAATTGTACGGTTGCCTCCATGCAATTAGAAAACGTGTTAATTGGACATCTGCGAAGTTCGTATTTTTAGTGCCCGCGATGTGGAGTGACTCAGGATTTCACACAGTGTTTCATTTCAAGCTCTCCTGCTTGCGGCCTCAAGCCCTGGCTCAACGGTGACACCTGACCTGCCATGGTAATGCTATGTAACTCCATATGTTAGCTAGAAATCAGGAAGCACTTGTACCGCTGAGACTTATGTGGCGGTAGCTGCTACCCTGGAATTGCTTCTTCTCAAGGAGGGTGAGATCTGAGGTTCTCACACACCAGGACCACAAAGGGGTCTGGATAAACAGCCACCAGTTACAAGTTTTATTATATGTGAGGTTGACAAAGTAATCAAATTAGTCACATTATTTATTACATTTTTAACTGGGTAACTAGTAATCGGTAACTTATTACATTTCAAAAGTTATCTTCCCAATACTGCCTGGGCCTGCAATATGTCTTGATTGTTCAGTTTTTAGTATTTGGGGGGTTGTTCTTTTGGGGGGGTGAGGGATAGCCGGTCGCCTCAGGAAGCTGACAAGAGCGGCTCCTGTTTTTGTTAAGGTGTGCTGTGAGTTCCTCTTCTTATAAGCTGTCTCACACTCAGCATTATGTAGTACCTTTCGGACAAACGGCTCCTGGCGTTACCAGGCCAGAGAACCACGTCATCGCACACCCCCCAATGATGTCACCCCCCGATGATGACTCCCCCCGATGATGCCACCCTCCAATGTTGTCATTCCTCTGATGATGTCATCTGGCCTTTGCCAAGGGTTATTTTGGAGGCTACGGTATGGGTTGGGCTGGTGGTTGGTGGTTTAAGTAGTTTGTAGATTTGGAAACTATTAGACTGCGGTGAAGTGCTATATATATATTTACCATATTATGTAAACAGATAGAATGAGTGCCTTTAAGTTATTTAAGCTGTAGAAATCAGCGACCCTCCCTTCTTCAGGGCTGCTCAAACAGGCGGTAACTCTTGCCTTAGTCTCCTCCTGTTTTTCAGTGGCCTGCTTCAGAACAGATTCTGACAGTGGCTGAGGGCAGAGCGTCTCACGCTCTCTCTCTCTCCCTCTCTCTCTCTCTCTCTCTCTCTCTCTCCCTCTCGCGCTCCCCCCATGCCCCCCTCCCCTCGTCCCACACCACAGAGCCCTTCAGTCTGAGCCTGGGAGCTGGCTCCGGCAACGCTGACGCAGAGAAACGGCCACACTGACCGGGCGCCTGAGAGCTGAGCGAGACGGCGAGTCCGACCTCCTGCCAACAAGGGCCCGATGTTTAAATTACAGTCGCGCTCCCAAGCAGCCCATAGAATCCAGCCCGAGTCAGAACATCATCAGGTGTGATATCAATAGAAGACGGGAAATAATAAACAGCGTAGAAACTATTATTAACTGGTGACAAAATCCATCTCAAGCTTAAACTGAGCCAGGGACCATTTCAGACCTCAATTGCAGTATCAGCCTCAACACTGCCAAATAATTGTCTGTGTCCCTATTATAAGTGCCTGATTAGGAAATATTACTTGATTACTGCTGCAAGAACCCAAACTTCTCCAGAATCACTTGTTTGTTTGCTCGAGGGTGAAAGAGCTGTTCGGGATGTCAGCCTGCTGGAGTGTTTTGTAATGACCTAATTTATAAACATTTACTTTTCATTTTTCTGAAACAGCCATTTTTAGCTTGGGTCCTGCACCTTGACTGACATGCTTTAAAAATTTCCAGGCAATTCTGAATTATTATTTTCATACTTGCACTAGAGAACATTTTGCTTTACTTTAAAATCAACACATTTATTAAAATCCAATACAGTTTCTGTGCATTCTTAGCTATAGCACAATCACTGGCCTGTATATAGATAAATAACAGATCATTGGCGTAATCGATTACACTATTAATGGTAATTTTCTAGTTTGTTTCAAGGAACAATGAAGGAGACTTTTATTATTTATTTAACGAAAATGTAGCAATTTTTATTTAAAAACAGTAGCTTATAATCAGCAATAGACATGGGATCTGACTCAGTCTTGACAATCAAAGAAAGCCCAATTAATGAAAAGGAAATTCTGAATAGAAATCATAACACATAATTGAATTTTTCCGGAGACTGGAGGGTGATTACGCCCATGCACACTGTACTTTTATTAAAACCACATTTAAAGTGAAATCATTTGAAGAAAATGCTGTGATACAGTATATACACATCAGTAGCTCATTAAGATTGCAGCTTGAGAAAGTGCTGTTGTGTAGCTAGACAGGAGGCCCCACATGGTGACTATGCAAAGTAGACAACAGCCCACCAGGATCAGTGTTAATTCAGGGGCTTCGCTCACTGAGCGAAAGCAGTCAGACTAAGAGGAGGATGGTGGATTCAACCCAACCAGCAGGCGGTGCTTGACCTGAAAATGGTGGGGAAAGAGCATGGAAAATAAACTCAATTAAGATGGATTTTGGGTTGCTTGGGAGGACAGAATGAGAGCGCAACAGATGATGTGGAACAACTGCACATCTCTCAGTGACTGAATTTATAAAAGACGACTGACGTGCGAGAAACCAGAGGAAACATGACTGTTTATGGAGTCCTGACAAAATCTGCAACACGTTTAAACATCTGTGTTGTACTTTATTTACATCCAGCGTGTGGGGTTTTGCTGGGCTGGAGACAGCGCGACGGATGGAAGTTGCATGTCTGAATATACCTTCAGATGACTTTATCGGGTGGAACTGCATTAGGGGGTGGGGGGGGGGGGTATTGCTGGGAAACCAAGGGATATGAAGAAAGAGAGAGGGAGAGAGAAAAGGAAAAGATGGAGAAAAAGCCAACAGCTGGGTCCATCTCGCATTTCAAATCTTTCTCCCCTTTTCTGTTCCTTTCTTACTTCTTTTTTCCAGTAGATAAGAAAACTCTGTTTGAGAGGATACAGGCGTTGAATGACGGAAACCTAATACTGACAATGTCCCCCCCCGCCCCCCCCGAGCAGCTCTCTCTCCTTACTGACATCATTCAGCTCCCCACCCCGGTGTCAGGTGCAGCTTTCCCTGGAAGACACCGCCGGTCTGTTTAAGGGGACAAAGCTCCAGTGCCCTGGCTCACACACCAGCCTGAGGCTCAGGTGAATCTCCCTGGACCTTTCCCCTGCGGCGCTAGGAGAGACGCCCCGGCCTTTGCCCCATGGGCCGGCGGCAGAACTCTTAGCGTCGTCTGTGGGAAGTGAGTCCCGGGGCTGGAACCTCATCTTTCCCTCCCAGAGCTCTCACCTCGTCCCGAAGCTCTACGTCACACACGGCGCTGCCGGTCCTCTTCCGTAGTGGCACCCATCCCCTTGCCCTCTGAGTGACGGCAGAGTGTCACGGACCCACAAACTCTAAAGGGCTCTTCCACGGCGGTGAGACCTTCATGCCTAATACCTGATTCGGGCACAAAAGTGTATGTTCAACCGTGTTCTTTATAAGCCTTTTGTTTCTGGCGTAGTAACATGGGACTGGAAATACTTCCTGCTGATCCCTGGCTTGTGGGTTTCCTCTTGCGGTCCAGAGAAATGTGGCTCGGCTGATGGGCATCTCTGAATCACCCATGTGACTCTGTGTGTGTGGCCTGCAAAGGCCTGGCATCCTGTCCAGGATGTACCTTTGCCCTGTGCCACCTGGGGCAGACTCCAGGCCCTCAGTGACCCTGACTGGGATGAGCGGCTTGAAGTTGGATGGATAGATGTCCTCAGACTTATTTAAAGGGCCAACACATACAAACACAGTCACGCACCCCTTCTGGGGGTAGTCTGCCAAAGATTGACATGCTGGCGGACTGGACTCTCTGGGCAGCAAAATGAAGGGGCGGCAAGCTTCAGAAGGCACCGGAACCGGCTGTAAGAGCCCCCTCCCCATGCCCCCCCCGCGTCGCCCCATGGCGTTCACCCGTCAGCATGCGTGCCTGTGTGGTCCCGGCATGCCGACTCTACATCTGGCCATAATTCCCAGCGCTCAGCCAATTAAAGCCCGTTTATTTAAGGCAGAGCCGGTGTGGTAACTGCCGTGCGCGGTGTACCCCCTTTTGGCGCCCCGCCTCTGTGTGTCCGCAACTTACTTGAACGCCAAAAAATGTCTCGCTGCCGCAGATTGTTAGCCTGGCGCTGCCATCGCTCGCCCCCCTGGCTGGACCCTCCTCCTCCACTTCCTCCTCTCGTTTAATAAGTGCCCGGTGACTCTCTGGCTCCCAGCTGCCGGTGATCTTGCCCCCCCTCAGGCCAGTTTCCCACACCCCCCTGCATGTGCGTCGTCAGGGCAATAGTGCTCAGTCCGTGGCTTGCCACTTATTTGCAGGACATCACAGTGGCCTTCCTGTGTGTTCTAGCCTGTGTGGGGTGGGGAAACCTCCCTGACAGCTTCCTGCTCTGCCCCTGAGGCTCCCCCCCATCGGCATGGTGATTCATCCCCCCCCCCCACGCAAGCTGACTGGCACGTTTGTGAACACAGCCCTGGAAAGCTAAAACCACGTCTCCAGGCCAGAACTGGGGGGGCTTCACCAGCGACGCTGCCAAACTCTTAACACGCACAGCTTTGCAGCAGCTAAGCCACCAGAGAGTGGGGGCTGTTGGGGAGGGGGGGGGGCGCTTTTTGTCTGTGTTCTGGATGTCGCTAAATCCTTTCTCAACACAGGAGATTGCAAAACGAGAGCACAAAACAGAGCCTGGACAAAGCTGAGTGAAATTTTAAACCTGCTCATCGCATTGACCCCTTATCTCCCTCTGATGCTCAGAGCTTAAACCGACCGGACCACTCTGACTTCATGTCCGGACTGCCGTTCCCACAGCACCGGGACCCAAGGCGTCCAGGGGATCGGTCTACTGACGTGTGTGCTGATTCCCCAGCAAAGCTAGCTGAAGATTGCAGGGAAAAATAAACCTTTAAATTTGCCCAAAAATAAACCCAAAGTAGAAGTAAACTCATTCCCTTGGTGTCAGTTTAAGCGCCATCGTCATGCGATGGTGCTAAAGTGTCTGAGCCACTAATGAACTGGAGTCATGAACAGGACGTTCAAGCCCAATTAGGGCATCAGTGATTATGACCCTAAGCAAGTCAATTCATTTAAATAACTTCAATAAGATGCTTAGCTGTATAAATTGAACTTGTAAATCCTTTCTTCTCATTTAATTAAAATGCCTTTTAATCGGTTTAAAATAATGAATGAAAAAGACGTTGACAGTTCAAGGAAACACTGTGCTCTGATGCTTAAGGATATTGAATTATATCCAGAGGACTGTAACTTCATACCCCCCTAAGGGCAAATATTAGTGTGACATCAGTCAAAGAACAAAATTTGAATCCGCTCGGTAAATATCTCACTGTGTTAAAGAATCGAATGGCGAGGTCTAGCTGCTTGGTGACTGAAGACGGTGAACCCTTCCCTTGCACTCTTGAACTCTCGGGGCTCCTTAACCTTCTGCCGAATTCTTCTTGGAAAGTCTGTGCCGTCTTGGCAACGGGGAACCCCCTGAACGCCAGCGCTGGTGTAGAATAGCCCTTCATCATGCCGGGCAGGACAGCTGAACAACACTGAAGCCTTATTACACCAAACATAAATCTCATCAGCCTGGCACACCGCTGCCTGCCTGACGTAAGGCTGTCACCTCGTAATGGGTAATAATTACGGCTGCTGACGGTAATTGACGGCAATATGGCAGATCTCTCAGCTTATTCTTTATTTGTTCCCACAAGAGCTATTAATGGCAGTGGCACCAAAAGCAGCAAGGAGAATGGCTGACAGAACTCACGAGAACGTGACCACAGCGACGCTTCCCTTTAGATTCCGCCGTTGCCATGTAACAAAGGATGGAGGATGTGACTATGGAAGACAAAGGCAGGACTGGAGAGATAGGGAGCGTCAGGGGCAGGAGCAGAGATCAGATGTAAAGCGTGGGGGCTGAGAAGGCAGCTGATAATTAAAACTCTCTCAGGGAAGCTATGTGTCTAATCAAAATAATTTGCAGGGAAGCGCTGAGCTTCAAAGCTACCCCCCCACGCCTGCCGTATCCATGTTCGCTGGCTGGAAGGGAGGGAGCGTGGAGGCAGGCCTGCCTGGAGACACCGATCCGCCCCTGGGCGTCATCCTGGCTCAAAGGCCCCTTCTGTAGTCGTCATGCCTTGGTGGGGTTTTGCTTTTTTCGTCCGTGTCGAGGTCCGGCGCCCAGACCTTCTCCGCCTCACGCCACGGACCCTCTCTGGCTTCACATCTGACTCTCCTTCCTCGGTTCTGGAGTTTCCATGTTCTACTCGCGTCCATCTGGGTTTCCGCTCGCCCACGTACTGCGGACATGCTATCTAGGGGACTTGGTTATTCTAAACTGACTCTATTGTGTGAATTATTTTTTTATATACACATATATATATATATATATGTGTGTGTGTGTGTGTGTGTGTGAGTGTGTGTTTGTGTATATATATACATATATATATATATATATATGTAGTGTGAGACTTCTGTGTTGGGCTGTGGTCCAGTCCAGGGTGTATCCAACCTCATCCTCATGCCCTTGTATTCCCCCATGAGGTCCAGTTGTGACACTGGCATAAAAAGCATGTATTTGAAACGGCTCACGAATACATATGAGCCGAAAAGACGACAAGCCGCCTATGTTTTTGCATTATCACAGGTCATAAATATGCACAAATTAAAATTCAATGACCTTGCAGGAGTAGATATTTGTAAATTGACACCAGCGCAAAGTTTTGTATGTTATGGACCAAAGAAATGGCACTTTAATTTTTAACAAAATAAAATAAAAAAACAGACAATTTTAATTGCGCAGTAGTGATTGTCCATTGTAGTTCATTCGAGGGACTCTTTATGTCCATTTTCCACTGCTCTGTTAAATGAAACAGAGGACAAAAAGGGATTCGGCTCTCCTGAGGAAAACATCAGTGCGTTTCGGAAATTAAATAATAAAGAGTGAGAATAAGAATCTGAAAATAATTAGTGAAAGCTAGTTGGTGACAAAAGGAGACGTTTCTGCGGAACAATGTGTTCAAAGGCGAATCGAAAATGACAAGAAAGTCGTGTAAAAACACTGGAAAGGAGGCAGCTGGAGCGGAGGAGGGGCAGTGGCGCCGTTATGCCATGCGAGAGGGGCAACAGTTTGCTGGCGCGCGTTGGGAAGCCCCACGGGGGCTCGGGAGAAACGTCATCATTAGCACCTGCTTAATTGTTCACTTGGCTCGCCTGGCTGTCCTCTGCTGTCCAAAAGCCAGTCACCGTGTGGCCCCTGTTGGCAGGACGATCAGGGGCGAGGTCTTCCTCGTGCGATCCACGACCAGGATCACACTTTCACCACGTTTGATCTTCAAACAAAGAGGGATTTTCAAATAAATAAATAAATAGATTAAAAAAATATCTGGCAAAACGGAACCTGCAATTCAGACTCTGCAACTCCAAGCTGCTGGATGAGTCACGGAGATTTGTCATGATTTCATAAACTTTGTGGTGCGCTATTTCACGGACGTACACTACCTCCTCGAAGATAGAAGATAACATTTATTGTGCCTTCACCTTAAAGAAGAACTGAAGATCTGCTTTGTGCATTAAACAGTTAACGTAAATAAATAACCGGCTGACGCCTTGGGGGGACATTAGGGGGAGGGGAGCACTTCCATTATACTGATGACACCAGGTCAGACTCTCCTCCACATATAGCCGGAACTGGTTCCGTTGGCTCCATGGCGACGTCATTGAAAACCGTCCCATTCCTGGAACGTCCCCGTCTATTCCCCAGTAAGACGCCGCCACAGCCCCATGTTCCTGTGTAATACCCTTTCCTCCCCAGTCTCCCCTTTATTTCTGAAATCGCTTTTCTTTCCGGAAACAAAGAAACCCTCCGTGACAGAGGAGAGCCAAAATGTGTTGGTTCTTGTCATTGCATTCTTGGCATATTTCTTCCCCTTTTCATTATGTTAACTCCTCATTTTTCATTTTATTTTTTACATTTTTTTTTCATCCGTTTCAGGCCAACGTTCCCCTGCCAATTCCCTCTGCTCTGGTTTGGCGGGAGGAGATGGAAGATGCCTGAAGTGCTCTCTCTCTCTCTCTCCTTCTGTTCCTCTCTAGCTCTCCCTGGCCTTCCCAGAGGATCCCTGCGCTATAATAATGTGTCCCTCCATAGAGCTGGGCCTGGGTTGGCCTGTCCTCCGTGGGCTGGGAGCCCCATCCACTGACGCTAACTCGCTCCTATACTCGCCTCCTTCATGGGAGCATGTCCGGTCTGCGGGATGTGGGGATGCATGCAATGGCGCCCTCCCCAAATCACCTAGTCTGCATTCATTTGGCTCACGACTCCGGGCACTAGCTAAATATTCATGAGGCGAGCTGTGCAGTTGTGTAATTAAATTAACGAAAGGCTTCTTACCATGAAAGCATTGATCGGGAATCTGAAATGTAAAGATTTTTTAGGACGCTCGTGTGTGCCTATACAAGGTGAGCTCGCTAGTTCAATGTCACGCACAGATTCAGATTCGCGGATACGGCAATTAACATTAAGCTTTGCGCAGATTTAAAAACAAAAATCGTGCTTCGGTCGGAATAGAGAGAAATGGCATAATTAACGGATAGATGTTATGTATTGCGTAAATGAACAGAGTAAATGTGTTCCAGTCACATACGTGCTTTATCCTAAGTATGATGGAGAAGGATTTAAATCAAGTTTTCAGATCACATAATTCTTTTGTTTTTGTGTCATTTCGAGAATGGACCACAATACACCTAGAATACGGGTCCTACATCACTGACAATGTGCATAAACTAACAGACACTGACTGTATTGACCCCTATTCAGCGTAACTGGAGATGGTCAATATATAATTAGGTTTAATATCCTGCACTGTAATTAATATGTACATTGTCCCCATTGCCCAGCCCGATATTTCTGCTCACGGTAAAAAAAAAAAAAGGTCAACGATCAGAAAGCCCCATATGGCTGGGGATTATTAAAAGCAGGGGGGGTTATTAAAAATGTATCTCATTAACAAAAACAATTGTCTTCAATACCGATCAAATGGCATATGTGGCTGTGAATGTAATCCAGAATGCATTGTCTACTTTGAAATCCCCACCTCTGATATTTGCTTCCCCTTCTATATCGTTTTTTTTTTTTTTTTGCGGTTTAGAGTGACGCTGAAGAACATTCCTTGTGGGCTGAGGTCTCCGTTCCCCTCGGGTCAACCTCAAACCCCCCATATTGAACTCACAATGAAACACAATAGCAACATATGGGTCTGCAGACTGACTCTGGCCTCCAAGATATATAAACACAAATGTACTCTACACTCTACAGCACTCGTAAACATACATCCATTCCACAAAAGAACGTCCAGATATCGTGCGATATTGTTCACAAGAGAAATAAATATCCATAATCACATGTGGCACACATGCAAAAATAGGATGGGGGCATTGATAAAGAGATCAACTAATTCAACAGAAACTTATGACTGCAAACATGTAAGTACATACCTTATGGTAAAAATAAAGTATCCTGGAACACTACCTGAATCCCAAGCACGTGACTAAGTTCATATAGCACATCACTAGTTAAATATAATGATTGTAATCTGACTGTAAATGACAAACTTGACTATAAGAATTTATCTTGTATTTAGAATTACATATTAGTCTTACAACTTTGGCCATTTATAATCCTTAATGCCTCCTTGTTACCGATGGATTAACCAATAAATCCATTGAATGTGTTTTTCTTTCTAACTACAAAGTGTTTGAAAGGACAGCTGAATTTATTGAAAAACCGAAAAATGTGGAATGAGCAGTCTCTTCAAAGGAAGGGAAAAAAATCTCTTTTGTGGTATTTGTCAACGGGATTTTTGGTACAGTAAATCCTCCAGGTGTTAGTGTAATGCATTTGTTACTAATTGTTGGAAGTACAACCCACGAACACGGCAGAATTCCAAGGAAAAAGACAATCGGTTAAGGTCCATATCTATCATATAAAGGTTCCGAATGAAGCCTATAGCTGGAGAACGCAAGATTGACCCACGTTTCTTTGTGTGGACTGAATGTTTGGGTTTGTCTCCATCTCATTGCTGTACAGCAAAGCTATTTAAATCATGGTCCTCAAGGTCCGAACCCTGCTGGTTTTCCAGCCTTCCTTTACCTGTCAGTCAGGTGTGAAGCCTCTGACCAATCAGACAGAATCAGTAATTATTAATTTAACTACCTGGGAGAAATGAAAACAAGGCCTGGATTTGGAATCAAGGTCCAGAATTGAAGAGCCTGCTCTACAGCAATATTTCTGGACCCGGTCCTTGGGGACCCCCCCACAGGGAGCAGAATGTCCAGCAGGGAGCAAAAACGTGAACTGTCTGCAGGCCCCCCAGAACCGGGTTAGGAAGCACTGCTGTACAGGAATGTCTACCACTGGGCTGGGCGGAATGTGGGTGGAATCCAGTGAATGAAGCTCTACTCAAAGTTTGTAACTTCACTCAATGAGCCCTATAGCTGGCAGGAAAGTATCCTGAATGGCTGACAACACACATAGTGAAACTGGCATGGCATGGCATGGGCCATGCGTCAAAGAGAGAGACCTACAGTAGGGCAAGATTTATTGGCCACTCCAAAGTATTATGATTTATACACATGTACAGGGGTGCAGTGATAGGACAGGCAAGGAAGACATTGATCTGGGGCCCCCAGCTGTAGG
>JABFDZ020000054.1:6868314-6880941 GCA_019775955.2 Pollimyrus isidori
CAACTCTTTTTCCTCAAAGCCTTCTGACTTTCTCACCATCCCCCAGCCTAACCCGCTCACACCCCTCGGCTCCCCCTCCCCGCCTCCTCGAATCTCTACCCTTATCTTATGAATATCAGCGGCACACTGGGTGAAAAATTGATCTTCTTCGCCTGCCCATATTAATTCGCTGGGTGCCACTGCATGAGTGTGAGTGTGAAGGCTTGGAAAGAGAGAGAAAGGGGGGGGGGGGCTGTTATTTGCATACCATCAAAGTGTGTGTGTCTGGAAGGGTGGGGGTATGTGTGGAAGAACAAGAGGATGATAAGTGGGAATAAGAGGGAAGAAAAGGGCAGGTTTGTGTCTGAGTCAACCAATCTGGAAATTCTCTTTATTAGAATTACCAGCTCTGGAGCAAACATATAAACGCAAGCAGCACCTGGATCATCTGGTGCGGCAGAGGAGCTGTAGGCAGCAACCGTTCCTTCATTCATCTTTCACAGAATGCTGTGCTCTGCTTAAATGGGAAATTGTATTTACATATTATTCGCCCCAAACATATTACTGCTACAACGGAATGGGTGTTTCTTTCTTCAGTGGATGACCCAGCAAACGCTGCGATAGTTATCTCATATCAATGGTCTTCCTTCGGAGGCCCTCGAAGAAATTATTTTAAATACTCTAAAAATTCCACGTTTCACAATAAAATCAAGCAAAATCATACAATATAGAGTTGTCCTGCATAAAAGCACTTTATAAAACTTGACAGAACAAACAACGACGGAAATAAATGTTTACACAAACAAAACATTTCTAACGCGAAAGATTACTTGCTGACGAGTGATTTATTTTCTGATGTCTGTTTTTACCGAAACCTGTTCTGTGGCTGTATTGTGCAGAAATTGTCCGCCGCTGTTATACCATTTACTACAAGGCGTGGCTCCTAAAAATATAAGACTTACAACAGAGTGTCAAGCAAAATCAGTTCACCCACCAAATATGTGGATAGCTTCGTTTACATTTGTGTCTTTCGAAACTGCCTTTTCTGTTCATACGGACATACGGTGCTGCTGAAGAAGAGGCAGGTCCATTTAATGTGGATCGAGCAGAAGCTGTGCGCTTCTACCATCAATCGGCGATTACGCACTACTTATTATCTAGATATAACCTCGAGGACAGGCATTAAGCTGCAGACTGTAGCAGGAGGACCCAGGATTGGGTGAATCAAAGCAGAAGTCGACATGCTCAGTAAATTAATTTTCGTCCATTTTATTATTCTCGTAAACATCACACAGACCCTGTAACGTTTTAATAATTATCCTGTGTCCAGACAGGAAAACATAGGAGATGTTTGCTCTATTTTGCGCAATTTGTGACTTTTTTTTATTTATCATTCTATAATATCCAAATTAGGCCTACTATTCCAAGAGTTTATATTGACATGAAATGTATATTTAGGTAAAATTAGTGACTAACGTCGTACAAAAATTAGTTATGCCAGGGCTTCTTAACAGAGTATTATTCAGATAAGGATGTGTTAAATCAGAAACATTTATGAAAACATTTATTTGATATTAACAGTACATTCGTGTCACACTTTATTCATATAGCACTTTGTGTTAATTCGTGTCATATTTTAGAAAGGAATAACATTTTTATTGGATCATAAATATAGGTCTAAGCGTAATTTGTGAGAAATATGCATAGTTTTCCCGGTGCTTTAAGACTACGTAGTAAACCATTCTGGCATATGTGGATATTGCACCATAAACGGTTACAATACATTAATGTTGTCTACTCGATCTGAACACTATTTAGTTGCTCAAAATAAAATAAACACAACTCGATTATACTCTCTCACACACACACACACACACACACACCGCACGCACGTACACACACACACACACACACACAGCCGTAGCCTCTTAGTCTCATTACAATTACACAATAGCACATACAACCAATGTCACGGATACCAAAGCTAGGACGGTAGTATTCCGGATGATTAAATAATTTACAACTCTATGGCCCCTCTCTCTCTCCTCGCTTATCCACTGTTCAGTGCGGAAAGCTATTCAGACATAATTAATCAATCCATCAACACAAATTCAAAACTCACTCTGAAATAAAAGAGTGCAAACACCAAACCCAATGTTTCTTGTGCTTTTTACGTTTATGGAAGTAAATAAATGGCGACATTTTAAGCATCGTAAATAAACACTGTATGTGACATAAGCGCCCGCTGTTTCCCCTAGTATTTGGCATGGCCTCATCATGAGTTAGATTATTCTGCGTGGGTGGATAAAATCAGTTTAAATAGATTTTGGATATGTTGTGTTATTCAGCCAGTCATATTTTGGCCCAATGGCTGACGAGTTATGGGGGGGGGGGGACGGGCTGAGGTTGATCCTGAGTGAACTTTCCCCGCTCCGTCTCGATGCGTCTGGCCTGGCCTCGGCGGGGACTCGGAGCCTCATTGATGTTCAGTCACATTTCAGCGAGACGCCGAGCGGCGCAGCGCACGGCCGGGTCGCCGCGTCTCTGCCAGGGATTTAAATCGAGAAGAAAGGCGACGCCAATCCGCTCGGGACACCTTGGAGTCTCATCAGAACTCGCTTCTCTCACTTTTTGATGCGCTTTAAAGGTTAGCAGCTTCTCTTCGGACCCTTTGCCGTTCTTCCTCGGCGACGTTCCCTCTGTGGGTATGCGGAGCGCTAGCTGCTAGCCGGATAGCGGCGAGTCTGGACTCAGCTAGTGCGTCCGCTAAAGGGGGTTAAACCTTAAACGCCTCGGCTTATCGGCCACGTTTGTTTTAGGCTGTTTTTCCCCCTGATTTAGACGGATTACTAGACTGAAACGGAGTAAAGTGGAGGGAATCAATGGGGTAAAAGGACGGAAAGTGGCTCTGAAACTTTAGCTAAAGCGCTAATATCTCATTCGTGCGTCGTGTGGTTTGGATTACGAGCGCTTTTCCTCCGCTGCTGACTAACCTGTGTAATTATATAGCTTGTTTTTACGCCGCACCAGTCAGTACCGAGGGTAACTAGTTGTCTAGTGGGATACGCGAGACGCCGAGTCGCGGATGGGCTTCTTTTTTACGGAAGTAATGGGGCTAAGCAGCTAACAGCGCTGCGTTTCACCGCTGGTCGGGACCCCGTCTAAAATACCGAAATTACACAAAAGGGCGACCGTTTATAAAGTTAAACTTTTAGAGGAAGTGGGTCCCGGTAATAAGAGGCCGTGACGGAGACCGAGCCTGGATTCGGCCCGGGTGCAGCTGGGCTTTTTCCTGGGAAAGGAGGGGGAGGCACCAAAACAAAAGGGGATAAAGTACGGCGTCTGCTTCCTTTAGGGGCTTATTTCTATGTACTGCTCGACTACAGCTGGGGCTGGTTGTTAGCGGCGTTTAACTAACTACTTTGGTTTTGTTTTGTTTATTTTTTTATCCCCTTTTCTCGGACTGTCTCAAGTGCGAAAAGAGTAGCGGACGAACCCCGAGAGGAAATGCCAATCGCTGCCGTGGGTCAGCCGACGACACAGGAGCCCCGCGTTTACTCCCAGCTGCCCGCTACCCCCGAGCCCGTCCCGAAGCGGAGCAACGCATGTGAAGGCGCCGGGGTCCGGCCTCAGGAGCGCGGCGATCGCGGAGGAGCAGAGGGGGCCAGGGCGGCGGGGAGTCTCAGCCACGGCAGGCTTCCCTTAACGGCCGGCTCTTCCTCTCAGTCGCAGTCCCCTCCTACCACCTCCCCCTTTGCCACCTCCGTTCCCCACCCCCATCTCCCGGCCATGGAGCCCCCGAGGACTCGGTCGAGGTCGCGGTCCGGATTCTACCAGTGCGTCGGTAACGGCGCTGGGGCCGGGCACGGCGGTGCCAACGCGATCGGCGGCTTCAGTGGCGCCCAGCAACAACAGCAGCAGCAGCACGGCGTCGGCTGCGTGTCGCTCGGAGCGCAGAGTCCCACAGAAAACCAGCGCAATCCGGGAGGCAGCCTTCCCATCGGCGCACCGAGACACCCCGGCTCCGGGGCTCATCGGAATACCGGTGCAGGTGAGCAGCTTTATTCACGCCTTCGGTCACCTTAAGCCGGCTGGTTGTCCGGGACCACATGGGGCGAAGGACGGAGTAGTTGGAGGAAGGGTTAAAGGGCTCATTAGATCACTTACTGCTTGAGGTGATTGTGGGGGCAAATCGACCGGGTTGGTGTGGCGATGCTGCTGTGTGGAGGGACGTGCGCTGCTGTTAAACTTTTAGCTTGACGTTTTACTTGCCCGTTTATGACCCTTAACGCAAACACGGCGGCCACAGGAATGAGCGTCCCGCTGTTTTGTCAGCTAGGAGCCCATTGATCCGGACTTTAGTCCCAAAGGGGCTGCATGTGGACAGATCGTTTTATTTCTAGAAAGGAAGGAGGCTGCATAGCAACCCTTCTTATAAAGGATATGGATCGTGAAAATATTTACTTGGTTACATTTCCCCCTCTTCCTGCCTCGGTTGCTGAAGCCAGGGACGCCATCCCGGCTTTAAAAGTTCTTGATTGAGTGGGAACGGGTTGGAGATCTCCTTTCTGATTGTTAGGCTTTTTGCTGCACTTTTTTTTGTTTGCCATATATTCCAGCTTTTTATCAGCTGTTATGTTGCGTGAAGATCATATTATTAAGGACTTATGTCAAAATACAAAACGTGCTCTGGTCTTTAAACTATTGTACCTGTTGCCCGTGATTTTCTTTTGTTGCGTCTGTATTTACGGTAGTAGAAAAGCGTTATCTGTCAAGGATGCGAACATAAATCGTAGGTTTTGTCAACAGATGAACATAGTTTAATGTCGGAGTAAGAGGCGAGCCAAGTTGAGGCATGTGCCTAAGTGGCTGTCTGACTAAACGGTAACCTGCGTGGAAATTCGGCATCTCCCGGAGCTCTCCGGACTGCGCCACACGCTGCGCTATGGCGTGAAGCCGTAAGTGCGTTTCTCTGAAATTGCAACTGAATGTTTTAATGACTGCCGACGAGTGAGTACTCGGTTCTTTTTATGAGGTGGTGTGGGAATCGGCTAGCTGACATTTATAGAGGAGTTATCCTCAGTGGTGTGCGTTTTCCTGTCAGTAAGCAGGTATCATCTAAAGTAAGGTTTAAGATCGGTGTCTGCTGTTTTGGTCCTTATGAATGATTCTGACCATTGGCATTTGTTTGAGGTGAATTCCCAGCAAAATTTAATGCAATGGTCATCATGGCATAATGGATTTTATATATGGAGTTGAGACCAAATTACTGGTTAGGTAGTGCACACAATGATGGAGTTGGCAGTAGCTCTCACATCGTTGTCGTGTCTCGGTTGTGGTTCCATCACACCTGTTCTCACTCCTAATTCAAAGTGAGATGATTAGTCCTGGATGCGTTCTAACGTCCTCGTGAAAGAGTACTTTTTTGTGTTTCTTATGCGCATGCTGATGGTTTCACGCAATTTTCTAGAGATTATTGACAGGGAATCTTGTTTCCCTATTTGGGTATGACCTTATGCAGTATTCAGATTAGCTTCCTGTGCCGACCAAAGACTTTCCTGAGCCTGTCAATCTGTACAGTGGGAATTACATTGCAGATATGAGTAGTGTAAAACTTGTAAGTATTTAGTATTTGTACCTTTGCCACAAGAATTATAGGTATTGCCTATTAAGTAAGTTTGAGAATATAAACTTTCAGGAATGTATTATAATGATTTTGAATTGTGATTGTTATGCAGTAGTTCTGTTTCTTTGGAGTCATAGTAGTATAAACTTGCAGGGGCGATCTTGTTTTTTTGAGTTACATAAATGGTATTAAGTCTGACTTGACGGATGATGGTAACCGTGGTGATGCTGACTGAGCTCAGGGATCATTATTTTGTAAAGCGAACGTAATTCTTAGACTTCCAGTAAAAGTGTAAAACGTCAAATCTTAAATAGGGTGCTGCTGTTCTAAAAGAGAATTTTGGTGTGAAACAGTGGCTGAGACTAGTTGAATTTTCTGAAATGCCAGTGCGCTTTCTTTCAGGCTGTCCTGTGGGTCGTGACGATCTTGTTCTGTGAGATTAAGCAGCGCAAAGGCAACAAATTGTACATCCAAATGCAGTGTTCACAATTCCTTTTGTTCATTTACTGCACTGGAGTCAAATTGCAGTTTTTATTTCTTGTACCTTGGGTTTTCCTACTGAGAGCTTTTTTCTATAATGAATAGTTCCATTTATTTTCTTATCAGACATTTTGAACAAAAATCGGCTTGTGTGAAGATGCCACCGGAATACACAGGACACTGGTTTTGTTAGCTCGACATGCAAACTTGTGTTCCCGGTTTGCAACAGACAACTAAGCTGTCAGTCTCTGAGGTTATAATGTACTGTGACTGTGAAAGCGGACTGCAGACAAACTAACTGAAGTGTTTAACACTGTCCAAACTTCTGGTTTAGTGGTTCATACCACCAAACGTTATCCGTGATATCTTTTCAGGTCCACGGCATTTAGTAGGGTTCGAAACTTTGAATTAGGTACAATGGAGTCATGCTTTTTTTGTGGTGCTTACTCAGTGACTTGCACTATTCTAAGAAAGCTTATGCGATTGACTAGTAGCAAACAAAGACTTAAGTGATAACTGGAATTACCTGTCTGGAAGTGCCTGACAGGTGGGACAGCCCACCTCAGTTTCAGTGAGGGCTCGCTCTGCCACAGAGTATGCAGTTGCTATGGCTTCTGGATTCCTGTCGATAAAACATGGTTGACCCATGTCCAGACCATCACCTTTGATAGCTGCTCTGTACGGCTGCATTTTTTTTTTTAAATCCAAGTCTCTCACTTCTCTGTCCAAGTGACGGCATCTTGGTCGGTGCTGTTTTGATGCAGGCCGTTCTGACTTTATCTCGAGTGTGCAGATGCTTGCTGGTGCAGAGGAGCTGCTCACTTGGCCTGGCTGAGTGATCCTTTGATTAGGTTACTAAGGACATTCAGTTCGTTGTCCAGGGAGACTGTTTTGCGGGAAGTACCCCAGTCAGTTTTTTGCGTTATCTGAAAGATTTTCGCGTGCCACGTCTTTTCTCCACTCTTCCTGACTAAAGGTGGCCAGTACACACGGGAATGCAGGAACAGCGGACCCGGGCAATCAGGCAGTGGAGAGGAACCGGGGCCCCTTGTGTGAAAATTAGAGCCCATTCTGAAAATTAGAGCCTACTTGAGATGTCGGGAGGGGCCTGCTGTTTTGAATTTTGGAGGTGGGGGTGGCTTGTAGCTTTATGGCGCGAATGAGGTGCTACAATATCCTCCAATGAATAGTTCTGCGTACAGGACGTACAGGCTGGAGGTCTCCCAAGATAGCCACTTCTTTCCTAGCACTTGAGCTTGAATTGCTTATGTATAAATTGTATCCAGGCTTTGAATATTTTATGCTTGTTGGCTGTTTATTTTTGTATGTGTTTTTTTTCTTTTTTTCTTTTTTTAATCATCTGGAAGTGCATTCGAAATGGACCAGAAGCCTGTAGGTACTGGTTCTTGTGCAACAGCTCCAAGTGAATATCCCTCAGAGCTGTACATGATTAATGGACATGAACATCTGACTATATAATATGTTCTTTGGTGGTGGAAGGTACAGGGACCAGCACCTTAAACACACTGACTTAATGTATAAAATCATCTTTACGTAAATGCCCGGCTTGACACTGGATGGTGGGAAAATCTGCATTTCCCGAGCTGATTTTAATCAGGGGGGTTTTTGTAAGGTGCTTTAGGTTTTTGACCTGGGAGCATCCTTCATTGTAAGATCTAAGCTGAAGTAAGAATCCTTTAAGAAGGACCTACTTTACCCAGATATTCTGAAGAATAAAGAGTGTTATTCTTTGGTGGTGCAAATGCTTGTGGAGATGGGCTCTTGGTTTTGCTGCCCTCTGGAGGTGAGCCTGTCCGCTACCACATGCCTGGACATGAAAGGCTAGACGCAGCAGCCGTGAGCTAAAGTGACCTGATTCGCATTCGTGCGTCAACAACCCTGGTGGCTCAGTGTAAACATGAGACCTCTGGAGCAGCGAGTGGCAATGTGCGTTAGCATCGCACACTGGCTGCTTACAGCTGTGGTCGGAATCCGTCAACCGAGGAGAGATTTTTATGGCACACAGCCTGGGTTTTCCTCTTTAGTTTCATATGAATATTTCTTGGCCTTGTGTCCAAGCAGAAGCTCACTTCCTGGTTGGTCCTTTTCGTGGCAGCTTCTGTCACAAAGGTGTCTTCTGCTGGCCAGAGGGTTTTATGTTTCGCCGTTAGTTGATACTGCGTTGGGGCATGCTGGATCTACCCATTTAGATGGCGGGCAGTTTCAACCTTGAGCCTGTGCTATTTTTTATTTTTTTTTAAAAACCTTGCATCGGATGGTAGTGATACTACATGGTAATAAAGTGTAAAATGAGAAATGTCCCATTGAATGCTTTGAAGCAGTTTTTTGGCATGATGCATCTTACTGCTGGAGTAAATGTGAAACCAACAGCACTGGATAAACATGGTCTGTAGTCTTGGCCTTGACATCTGTCACTTGTATTCTTGCGTGGACTTCTGCGTCCTGTATTCATTCTGAGAGCTTTACTGGACGTTGACGAGAGGCTGGGGAACAGTGAGTCTCCTTTCTTTTCATTCATCACTTTTAGACATAAGAAAAATGTAATCTGAGGCGGGTTAATGGTTGGCGTGCTAGCTGTGTTGGTGAAGCCCCCCCAGATAGGGGTTTTAAAGACCAACAGGCAATTAATAGAGGGTTGCGAACAATGTGGTTCGGTTCCCCCGCGGGGCAGAGGGGTGCTCTGTGCGTGGCGTGCCACACTTGGCATTGTGTGGCCTCGACTCTGCTCCCCCCCCCCCCCGCCGCCTCTCCTCTGGTCAAAGTCCAGGTGGGAGGCACAAGAGTCCTTGGAGAGGGACTGAGGAGAATGGCCAGGCTGAAAGGAGTAAAGTGATGCTCGAGCGACCGGCGGCTGGGCGCTCGGCTTCTCGCGGGGGACGTTCCGATTCGGCCGTGCGCCGCTGAGCCCGATGGAAGCCGATCCTTATTTAGCTTCCAAATGAGCTAGAGCCCTAGTATTTGTTTGAGTCACCTGAGTGTGACCTGAAAATGCACTAATCCTGTAGCTGTTCCTTCATAGCCGTTGTCTCAAGTAGAAATTCAGTTGAGCTTGGGCAATAGGGAGTGCGTGCACTTGGGTATGAATACTCTGAGTGGGGTCTTTCACCCCTACTATTGTTTGCTTCCGGTCTTGAGCAGCGTGCACCTAGTTAGTCGCAGAAAATCGGCATAATGTCTGAAGAGCATCTGTCCTTGGGCAGCCTTTGATGCATTTGAATAACAGTCAGGATAAGCCCAGTTTTGGGTGATGGCCAGTGCCCCCAGGAGTTGGGGGCGAAGCTACCCGGAGACAGAGAGGCTCGGCCTTGAAGAGGCGGCAGCTGCCGCATATGTTCTGAGGAGACGGCAGGCGAAACGCTCGTCTGCAGGGGCGAAATGAAACCAGTTGAAACGAACGGGGGAAAACCCGCTGTTTTGAATGATGTAGAGGTGGGGGCAGGGTGTTTATCGCGGTAACCACCTCCGTGAGGTACTGCACGGCCCTGCATGCGAGGCACTGTATTTATAGAGGTGGAGGCTGTGGCTTGGGGAGGGAGAAATAGAGGAGAAGGCTTGGCCAGCAGAACTGAATGTGTTCGCCTCAAGGCAGGGGAGAGAGAATGGAACAAGGGGGAAAAGGAACTGGATGGGGACGAAAAGGAGAGAGGAAACGTGGGTGGGTAGGTGGGAGGGAGGAAGGGGGCTCAGACCTCTGAAGTTCCTGGCGGCCTCCTGTTAGCGGTGTTTTTTGTGCTCTGGTGAGAGGAGCTTGACTGGGCGGCCGTGAGAGCCAGCCAGCCCGGCCGGCGGCTCCTTTCCCCTCTGAGGTCTTCTCTTCCTCAGCCCGTCCACTGCTCTCCCTCCTCCTCTCCTCATCCTTTGTTACTTTCAGGGTTCAGCATATTTAGTTGCCGACCTATTTCTTTCCCCCCGCCCCCCGTCTGTTAGCTCATCCGCTCGGCTTTGGCGACGCTTTTGGAAGAGTGCACCTGTCGGCAGGGCGGGGCGTGTGCACATGTGAGCGAGAGTGAGCCAGACGCGGATGTTCCCTCAGAGCCCGGCGGGACCAGGTTGTATTTGTCGTATGAGACGTTCAGGAGGCTCTTCAGCCAGTACAGGCTGCCTGACGCCCAGTGATGACTGCTCCAAAGGTTTTGCACCTCTTCATGTTAAATGTTTGAAAAGGACTTTCTGATGTTTTCCGTGCCACTGCATTACGTTCTTTCATTAATCATTATGCCATGTGCTTCCTTAATTGACCGTCTACAGTGCTAACTTGTCACTTATCCACCAGCACAGAAGTTGCAATATTATTTTTTTCTCTTGACAATATCATTTCATTTGCTGTGGAAAATATGTAAAATCACAGGCCTATAAGCCCAGCTCTTTGCTTTGTAGCACAAATAATATAACAGATGTGATGTCATGCAAAAGGGACGAAACTGCAGCCTTTTGTGATGAAGCATCCTAGTGAGCTGTGATTTTCAATTTCCCTCCCATCTGCAAAATGTTCTTCCTAATTTTTCAAAGTGAAAAATACTAACTGGTGTATTAGCATCTTTGTTACTAGAAGTGCATGATGAGCCCAAGGCAGGCTTGGAGTTTTAAATCTGATTACAAACACCCATGTAACGTTAATCGTTTGTTTTGCGCAAATAAAATCCATGTTTGTAGGTTTTGTCCAAGATCTGAGTGTAAACCCTTTGGTGATCTTAAGCAAATGCCAGTGTTGGCTAATTAATGGATGAATCCATCTTGTGGGGATGGATAATTCAGGGTGATTTGTGTAGGACCACATGGCTTCTCTGGAACAGTCTGGACTGGCGACAGGGTGTATAGTTATGAATCTACTTCAATCTAATTTTTATGGTAATTGAACTAATGTACCTGTTTGACTTGGTTTTGAATTTGTTGCCAGTTGGAGGGCTGGAAAGCCTGGATGCTCAGCAGTTCTGCTTGGACCTGGGTCCAGGACCACTGATGGTTTGCTCGTGAGCAGGGCCCTTTAGTTGTATGGTGTTCCAGGTTAACTGTAATGGTGCTTTTCCACTGTAGACGGGAACAGATTTGTACCTGAGCCGTGCCATGAGTACAGCACAGTTTCAGCTTGCTTTGGTTTTGCACTGCATAATGCTATAGGTAAAGGCATTGCTGGATTTGGAGAGCATCACTGACATAAAACTCTACATATACTGTCCCCATGGTATACATCATGATTTACTATGTGCAGTTATTTTTTTACTGTGTGCTAATCTCTGCTGGCACGTCTGTGAGAATTGCCATGTTATGCAAGTATCAAATGCTAGTGGGATTAGCATTCGCTTGTGTAAATTTGCGTTGCGAATCCATTCCGTTCAGCTGTTCTATAGTACTTTAAGAAGGAGGTTGGATATGTTCAAGTTGGGAGCTTGTGGGAATGCATCATGTCATGTGACTCTAGCGATAACGAGTAATACATAGAATATACTCATTTTCCTTCAGATAATCCCTCTGGGATCTCCTTAAATTTTGACCATTCAGATGGTGGCGATGCTTCCAGCTATGTGTGGTCTTGCCAGCAGTGCCATGTCAGCATGGGTATAGGCCGGGTATGGGTCATATTCTTTGCAATCGAAAACTGCCAGCTCGTGGTGTGGGTTGGGTGCAGTCTGTTCTCAGTGGTACTGGAAAAGCACCGTAAAGTATTGGGACACTTAGCACTGCTGTTCAGGAGCATGTGAACTTAACTATGGAGACCAAGGCCACTGCCCACAAGCTGCCCTTTCCCAGAGTTGTGTTCTATGGAGGGAGAAAAAGATTGTGAATATGTGGAGAAAGCAGGGATGTTCTTTCAGGACCTACAGCTGTACCGGACTTTAAGGCCCAGACTTTTTTCAGTTGGTAAATCTTTGTCCAAAAACCCCTTAGACCACAGACGTCCTCCTGTATTTTCATGCAATGTCTTTCATGGCTTTGTAAGGAGATTATGTTGTGCCTTCACATTTGACTAAAAGTAGTTCAGCATCAATGAATGGATTTATGTCATGTTCATCCTTGGACGCCTTCATAGAATCCTTGCTCTTCCATGCTTGATTCGACACCAAGAATTTGACACTGCTGGCAAAAGTTTGAACCCAGCTTGCCAAATGGCCACAGGTGATGCTGCTCAGCAGAGTAAGTGGGGCAGTGCTTGCGCTTGTGAGAACATGGAGCTGGACAGGGCAGACGTGTTTCCAGAGTTCGCTGAGGCAGCACTGAAAGTCTGTGGCCTTTTCCCCTCCCATGGTCCATACCAAAGTGCAGTCAAAGCGGGGGAGTGAGTGAGTTCTGACCTCCTTGTTCCATGATGGAAGTTGTGGGGGGCTGTGGAGGTCTGTGTTTTTGGGAACTGCGGGGTTAGTGTTTTTCTGCTTGAGTGGAGCAGAGCTGTATGTTTAGCCTCTGGGTGGCCTGTGAAGGCCGTGCCCCCCCCCCCCCCCCCCCCGCCCCCCGCCCCGGCCGGCGGGGGGCGGGGCGGGGGGGGGGGGGGGGCCCGGGGGGGGAGCCAAGGACGGGAGGTGGGG